>VXAA01000837.1:1695003-1769227 GCA_013399115.1 Anseranas semipalmata | reverse complement strand
GCCTACATTGCCTCTAGTGTTAGTTTTATCTGCAATGTATTTGAAGAAGCCCTTTCTGTTGTCCTTGACCCCTCTTGCAAGGTTTAATTCTAAGGAGGCCTTAGCTTTCCTAGCTGCCTCCCTACATCCTCTGACAACAGTCTTATATTCCTCCCAAGTGGCCAGCCCCTCCTTCCATGATCTGTAGACTCTCCTCTTCCACTTGAGTTTGCCCAGCAGTTCCCTGTTTAACCATGCAGGTCTCCTGACTCCTTTTCTTGACTTCCTACCTGTGATATGCTCTGATCTTGAGCTTGGAAGAAGCAATCCTTGAATGCTAACCAACTATCTTGGGCTCCTTTACCTACAAGTACCCTGTCCCATGGGATTTCCCCTAGCAATTGCTTGAAAAGGCCAAAGTTGGCCCAACTGAAGTCCAGGGTTGCAATTCTGCTTGGTATTCTGTTCTTGTCACATGAGATCCTGAACTCCACCATCTCAAGACAAAAACCTGACATGAAAAATCTATGTTTAGTGATAATTTGAACTCTTGCCAGTAAATTTAGCCTTGAAGATCTTAATGGAATTAAATCAAATAGGACTCTCAGAAATTGCTCTGAAAACATACACAAATTTAGAGAGAGATCAGCAACATGAAAGCGTTGGATTGCTGCTGTGCAGTTTGAAACCTTAATTACCGATCCTCATTAGCAGATATACATCTGACCTATGCTGATTTAAACCAGCTAAATGTAAGTCCTAAACCCAGGAAGGAAGAGGAATGTATAACAGAAGGAAGTAGTGAGTCCTGGTCTCTTTGAAAGCAGTTTGTGCATGCTTTTAAACCCAAAGCAGACATGCACAGAATTTGGATTTGTGGGGGTGAAATTGGGTCCCAATGCTGTAAGTCCATGTAAGTTTGACTTACAGTTTGAATTTGAATTTGGCAGAATTTCACTGCAGGATTTTGTACAAATTGTTGACCTTACAAATTCAGGGCACCAGCTGTTGTGTGTGTCTGTGCTTCCTAACTTGCTTAGTATTAATATTCCTTGTTGCTCATAACGCAGGCTAGAAAGAGTTAATGAAAGAATAAGAAAAGCTGGAAATTCCTACCCAGGGAATCCTTCGCATGATGAAGGGGGGAGAAACATGAACATAGTTGCAAGTCCAAGCAGAACTATGCTGTAGTTCATCACTCCCTTTCCTTCTGTTTTCTGGAGAGGTACTTAATGGTGTTTGAATATGACTGCATACTCCCATTAATGTAACAATTTTCATTCGTACAGTGCAACACCAGAAAGATAATCTCTGTGTTAAGTACTTTTCCTTTCTAACCCCTGGAGACTCAGAACTCTGAAAGCAAATATTGTATTTACCATAGACTGCAAAAGGGAAGAAATTAGGTTAAAATGCAAAGCAGTGAAGATAAAATAGAGTTCCTTTTGGATGTCTGCAATGGTGCTATGAATACATGCACGATGTTGTGCTTTTTATATTATCTCTAATTTGAAATAAACAACATGATTACAGATTAGATCAATCATGGCTTCAGTATTTCTGGCCAAAGCAAGAAAAGACTTGATGTGCCAGCTAACCACGTAATTGAAGCAGAGATTGTTTCTCTGTTGGTGATATGTTTAAGGATTTTAATTTACAGTAATGGGTATTCTTTGCTGCATTGTAACCTGGCTCCCCGTGTCTGCCTTTGGAAAACAGTCACTGCTTGCATATACCACTGAAATGCTGATGCAAGGCACTAAACACCAAAATGGAGTGGTTGAATGCTGCTGCCTGACATCTCTTTTCCAGAATGTAACAGAGTGGGAAAATTGATGCCTATGTGTGCTGTGTTTGATTTGCCCAGGAGCTCTGTTGGGAGCTCGGCCACTGTTGGGGACTGGAGGAAATGGAAGCAGAGTGTCTTTCAGAAATCATCAAGTGAGCAGATAACCAGTGCTCCCCAGAGGACAGCTCTGTCTTGGCTACTGGAAGGGCTGAAGGATAAAACGAGTTTTTCCTCCATCTGACTTGTGTGTTTCTTATGAAGTTAAGCACATGAGCAACAGGCAGTGGTAGCTGGAAAATATCACAGGTGCTTGAAAGCAATTTGACAAAAACAGTAAAGAGAAAAAGAAGTCAACAGTGTACAACACATTTATTTTTGTGGACTGGAAGAGAACTGTTGGGAATCCAAACTGTTGAAAAGTGATAGAAGATGACACTAAGAGTCCCGTGTTCAAACACTTTGAAGTTGTTGCTGCTTACTCTGCTTTAGAATACTGTCCAGGAATAAAGCAGTAATGAGGACCAGCTACCTTGGCTGCTTTCCTTATTTGTATATGCTTGATATATTTTTGGTGGAATAATGAGTTTAGTCAAGACCAAATAAAGGAAATGTAAAGAGAAGGTGTGTTAAGGACAAAGGAGAAGAGGAGTGGTAGGAAAAAGACTGAGTACAAAGGGAAGTAGAGGAATAGGGTGTACAATGAAGGAGAAGAAAATTTGTTCAAGGTTGTAGAAAGTTATTTGAATGTCCAGAAAACACAGGTTTGGTTGCCTGTTCCAGATGGACAAATGATGCCTTTTCCCTCGAATTCCATCTAGGGATCCCCTCCATGCTTTCCATGTACATGTAAGAAGCACACAGGACTCTCTTTGGGATGCTTGGCAGCTTCAGCCATATGTTAGGATCCTCTTTCTTCTGGGCAGCTCAGTCAATGTTGAGAGTAAAAGTTTGTTCTTCAGTGAAAGCTAATGGCATTGCTCCTTTAATCCAAAATTGGAGATTTTGTGTCTGAGTTCAGGAACTCAGGCAATCAACAGGATTATTCTGCTTTTTTTTTTTTTTTTTTTTGCAGGAGGCTTTTATTTAGACCACTGCTGCTGGAAACCCATACTTAGTTTGCTCGTTGATAGTTCAACAGTAATTGTATTTACAGTTCATTTTGCTTGGATGCCGGTGACTCTAATCTTTTTGTAGTGTCAGTGGTGCGATTCAGCTCCGATGTACGGGTTCACCATCCTGCTGACTGGATAATCCCATTGCGGGTATGATTTCTGTCCTCTGGACAAGAGGTAGCAGGAAGCATGTTCTGGATGTGTCGTGGAAAAAGAACAGGTGGTATGAGGTAGAAATGCAGGTTGTGCCCAAATCCGCAGCCTTGTCCTTTCTGTAACTGTAACTTAAATGTGAATCTATGCAATGGAAACATTTATCATACTGTGTTCATCTAATTGCTAGAGGACCAGAGGTGTTGGTTATAGAAATCAAAGCCAGTGTTATGCAGTACTGGGAAGTGTAATAAATGACACAGAAAACGGAAATCTTCAGGGACATTAGCTGCAATGTTATGTCCTCATCTGTAAATTTTAAATGAGACACTTGGAATGACTTCTTTTACAAATGCCAAGGACAAGGATTTTCTTAGAAAGTATTGTGGAACAAGTCTTCCATTTCACAGAACTTTGCACCAAGTAGGAATACTAGTCGGCTGCTCTGAGGGAAGTAGGGCGGGTGACGGATGAAATCTTCATTTAGTTTCTGTTGAGCCTCAGCAATTGAACTTTAATGCTTTTTAATTACATTCCTTACCTGGCTAGTGAGAGGGGCTGTATTAAGGCACAAATACCTTAACATCTGGGGCTCATTTGTTCCAAAATGAACACCATCTCCCTTAATTCCCTATTTGTCTCTCTCTGCTCTTACAATATTTGCCTTGTACTGATTCCCCTTGCTAATTGCAACCCATCCTGCACTGTATGCGAAAGAGCCATTTCGGTTGCATGATTTAATGCTTTTAAGTCATCTTGGCTTTGCTGACTCATTGGTCAACCTTGAAAAATCAGAACAGTGCAAACACTGCAATGCCATCAGAGGGCTAGCAGGTTGCGCGGGGGACTCTGTTACTGATTAGTGTCATTTTTTTTCCGAGTTGAAAGAGCTATTGTGTTTAAGGCCATGAGATTTAGAATTAGGAGTAATTAAAAACCAAGGCTGCTGCCTTTATATTTTTTTAAATATGAAGGGCCCCAGGAGTCTCTGTAGTCATTAGAAAATCCTATTCTCGTGCTAAGCTTGTCCTTATAAGCAGTTGTTGGCTTTCCTGAATGTAAAGCAGGATCTTGTTCGGAGTGGATGCTGAGAGGGGGAAAATATCATAAAGGCAGGGGAGAAGAAAAGTACGTGTGTTTGGGGGGAGATATTTAGTGGCTGCGTGGTGGCTTTGTAAGGTGTCCTTAGCAACTGGCTTTCTACTCTAAGGGGAAAAATAGATGGTGGGAAAGCATTCAAGGAAAGTGGGTCACATTTGATCCATGACCTAAAAGGAAAAGTGGGGGGAGGGAATAATCAGCTCAGGTCATTAACGAGGTGAAAACGTATGCCTATAAGACTCATTCATCAAACTGGCCAAAACTGCTCTTCTGGTGTCTTGTCTATGGGCTAGAAATGCAGCTCCTGCTCTCTCAAACACTACAATTGCTCCACGGCTTTTGTTTTTTTTTAAGAAAAAAAAAAAAAAAAAGTTGTTTGTTTTAAACACACTCGAGCAACACAATGATTAGACATGACAGTTTGGCTGTGGGGCCTTCCTTTCAGTTCAGGAAAATATAGAACATAGCTGAGCTGTCCTTTCCTGGTAAAAATGAGGTCATTTGTAAAGCTTTGTGTACATTTCTGCGGCACTCGTAGAACTGAGCTAGTAAAGCAGCTCTCTTAAAGGCAAAATCTTGCTTCCACCAATATTCCCATTTTTAAGAAACATAGACCCATTGGCCGTGTAAGATTAGGAATCGCAAGCTGTGATTTAGACTTAATGACTCCTCGAGGATGCATAGTTTTGATGTAGCTGTCAGTGGCACGTCCACTGCTGTCGAAAGTGCGCTGCCTTTGCTGACTCTGAGCTTCTTACAGCTCCATGTGGATAAGGGAAAGCTTCTTGTAATCTCTTTCCTCTTCCGTGTGAGCTGCGTATCTGTTCTGAAATATGCAAAAGTACACCTTCAAGGTTGATTTTTCTGTTTATTAAATATAGAAATGTATTGTATACATTAGATTTGTTAATCCCTCTTGTTCATAAAAATCCCCCGGGCAATTAGAATGTATTAAATAATTTATTTTATGTAAAAGCTAATAGCAGTTTTCATATCCAAACTATTTTTCTTACACCAATCAAATGCTATATAGCTGCTAATATTTCAAGGTAGTTTTAATTAGCATCTCAGCCTAATGCAACTCTGTCCCAGAATTCATCTTCAAAATAAATAGCAAAGGATAACAGAGGATGTACTGGATAAGTGACTGGAGAGTATGGAGTAATGTCAGATGTGAAGTGGCACATCAGATTCGCATTCCTGTCCATCTTGAAACTTCATGGAATATATACCCATTCGGACAGAACGCTCTTGATGGTAACCCCAGATTGTCTGACAATTTTTAATAAAGCATAAACTACTTCAGTCAACTGTGTTGGCATTCAATCTAGTCATGGAGAGATGGAAACACAGGAAAGTAAAGAAGCATTTGAGATGTTGGGCTACTTAATGAAGATACTTGGCAGAAAACAGTAGATTAAATATTCCTGACTTTGTAGGATAAATGAATTTAGACGTGCCATGTCTCCTTCTCCCCTTTTTTTTCTTAACCACCTATTAAAGTCCTCTGGGAGTGCATCGTGTTTCCTAACATACGAACATGGTGGGAAAACATCTGGGCTTACTAATAAAATTAGGTCTGCTACTTAAAAAGCAGCCAGCATTGTTTGGGGCTTCAGAGATGCTCATGCAACACAAATAATAATAGTAGGCTTTGAAAAGTACTTCTGCTGTGTTGCATAATTTTCAAATACTGCTTTTAAAAAACAAATTAGGATTGCATGAAGTTAAAAGAAAAAGCATATCATGAAAGGGTTGTTGTTTTTTTTTTTTTTTATCTTTAATAATAAAACAGTTCAACATTTGTATAGTGCTTTCCTCTGAATGTTTCAGAGTACTTCGTTGGGATGGGAACATAATGCTCCTGTTCTAAGGTGAGGGAAATAAACACAGCAAAGGGAAGAGACTTATGAGAGTGTGGCTGAGAAACCCGTTCCTTTGTCACATTTTCTTCTGCTCTTTGCCATTAGAAACACTTCCCAGTTTTGTTCTTCTGTAGGCTTTTGTCTTCTCTGAAGGATGGTTCTAGCATGAAAATGGAAGTGCCTTATATTAAGTTGCTAGTAATACCCTTCTCAGTGAATTTGAAATTGCTTGGCTAAATCTCCACATTTGGTGTCCACAGCTGACTGGCCCCCATGGGCACAGACACGAGGCACAGACATCCCTGCCCACGTTACACCAAAGCAGGCACGAGTCCGTAGTTCTCCAGTGTCGGCATTCGGAATCAAAACCCAGTCTTCAGTTTTTTTCCCTATTTCTCTTACTTACAAACCCATCAAGTTCAGGCCTCAGATCATTAAAGCAAATGTTCCTACATCAAAATCCCATCTCTGATCCTTGGATTCCCCTGTGCTTCCCCTATCAAGCAAATGACACCCGTGAGCTTCAGGGCCGTGTTCTCCCATCGGCAGTGTCCAGGTGCCTCCGCCTGCCCCGGGGCAGGTTTCTTCCTTTTTCCATCTGCTGAGCAAAGTTGCCGATGTCCGTACAGAGAGGGGTTGTGTGGAAAAGCAGTTGGAAGAGGGTTAGAGATCTCAGGGAACCACATGGTGTTACTAACCCTGCGGCTTTCCAAAGACTTGTCATCGCAAATAAGAGTTTTCCACTTTCAGGGGGAGGAGGGAAAAAGAAAAAAGAAGGAAAGAAATTAACCCTGTGGTGTGATGACAGAGATTTCTATAAATCACACTGCGTTTCACACTGGTGCTAACAGCCAGCCAAACCTGAGATGGCCAAGTTTCCGCAGGTTGAGTGCATTACAGGGAGCTTAAAAATACATCCACAAGTCTTTAGCTACCTTTGCTGTTGCACGAGGCTGTTGAAGTTAGCTTTGTACATCACAGGATGGCCAAAGGGATGGGGATATATTCCCATTTTTCCCATGTCCTTCCTCCTTTCCCATCTCTTCTGGAAGGGTGCCAGCCAGTCCCCAAAACCTGGATTCATTTTTCACTTGTGAATAAAACCTCCATGGGAAGAAATAACCTACTAGAATAAGCTTTTGTCCAAAACATACAATTAAGTAGTTATCTCATCCTTTTAAATTTCTCCTGCGGCAAATATTTGCTATGACCTTAAAAACATAGCTTTCGACAACTTCTCACGATGTGTTTTCCTCTCGGTTGGGCAAGAGGCTTCAGAATGGCAGTGCTCGGATGGTTTTCCACTGCTGAGACTGCACAGAGCACCCCGGCAGCTCGTGACTAGGAGATGAAGGTCTGTCTGTGAAGTCAGCAGTGTCCCCATAAATGACTCCCACATGACTTCGGAAGTGTGTGTGTTAGGGTGTGGTTGTGTTGGGATTTTTCATGGTATGTTTATTAGGAAAATTTAAACCAGTTTTTCTGAGGTTTTTCATGTCTTTGAATGAAGTTTTTAAAAGGGGAGTTGCTCCTTTCCTAATTATAAGTCATTGTTTATTTTCTTGTAAGCCTCAAAAGAACGTTGTAAACATGTAATCCAGGGGAGCAAAATAACTTATTTACAATATTAGGGTAAATACAAGAAGCTAAATAATATCTTGTACTTTAACTATGGTTTATCTTAAAGCTGACATTCTCTGTTGACTGCTTGTGTGCCAGTGCATTTATATGACAATTCTCTCTTTAGCTGTAAAAGTGTCGGCAGCCCAAAATAGAAAGGAAAATGAATGCTGTTTTGAAGAGCGTAGCATACCCATTGCAGTGGGATGTAGAAGTTTCAACAAGGGTGAAACAGAGACAGTGTGTCCTGTTTTGCCATGTGTACAGGGCAATGCTTTCTATCCAGCACTCATGGTGTGGCTTTTCCATTAAAAATCGCTTAGTATTCTAGGTTTGGGTCCAGTTTCTCTTCTGTAATCTACATACCCAAGTTGCACGTGGTGGTAGTGGTACATCTGGTGGGACCTGCTTTTACCACCATTCAACACTAGCAGTAGAAGACTTTCCCAGCTGCCATTGAAGCCAGGCTCCAGCTTAATTCATTATTCTGTCTTCCATGAAGTTGGCACAAGTACTCATGCTGTAACAGAGAATCAACAACCAGTCAGAGTTTTTGTTTTTTTGGTTGTTTTTTTCCCCAAAAAGCACTAGAATGAATTATAAGTATGTTGGAAATCATTGGAGAAAATCACTTTAACTATTGACATTTTAGTAGCAATCTAATGAGGTACTTAGGTTTTTCTAGTATGTAGTATAGAGGAGTGATTATAAAAGACTCAGAAACAGGGAAGTTTGGGATTTTTTTAAACTTCCCTGTAATGTGACTTGAAAGAAATATGTGTCTTTTGACTTTGTTGTTGTCCAGCAATCTGATCAGAGCTGAGGTCTGCTTTAAAGAAAGACTGGGTATTTTTCCAACTCCCTTTTCTGCCCCCCAAACCTGACTAGCAAAAGAAGATTTCCATACACAACTCTGAAGAACAGGGAAGAATCTCCCAGACAGCATTCATGGTCTCCTTCACTAAACAGGCAGAATTTAGAAGAGGTGGGGGGAACAGAGGAGTTCTGCGGAGAGGAAAGGAAAAAGAGCAAAACCATTTGCCCCTGACCCCACACCCCTGCTGTATTTTCCATTTAAGTGGCAAAGTCATCTTGTCTCCTGCCCTGCATGCAGATGTTCTGTTGAGCTACATTTTCATAAGATTATTCATCCTAGTAATATCTGAAAGCTTTCCCACAATAAGCAAAGTTTTGCCTGCCCACATACTTTATCCTCAAGCCTTGGGAGGGATAAAGATTTTCTTCTTTGTTTGCTTGTAGGTTTAAGATTTCACCCTTCTCTGCCACTAAACCAAGCCTGATCCTGATTTTCAATGTCATCATTTTATCTGTAGCCTCTCTATCACTCAGCTAATACCAGAACCCAGTTTTCCAAGACACTTCACTCTTCCAACAGGATTGACTACACCTGGAAGAGTTGCAAAGGCCAGGTAGTGGTATGAGAAGAGATGGGAACAACCTCTAGCACCTCTTGGCTCTCCAGCCAGCAGCAATACCGCTTACAGGATAGGCAGTGAATATCTGAACAATCTCATCCATCTGCAAAAGTTGTCCTAGGGACCTCCAAGACAGGATTGCTGTACTTCTGCCCTGCTCCTCCTGACTTCTGGTGAATTGCCAAAATGGAATGTGAAGTACGGTGATCGTCAGACTCCTTCCCCTTCCCTGGCCAGTTGTGGAAGCCTGCCCTGCCCAAATCAAACCCTTGATTCATTGAAATGAAACACAATGGTCTGTGTTTCCCTCTATGCTGCAGAAAGCAACTTCGTCACCTCTTTGACTCCAAAACCTTTCCATGTGTGGAAAGCAGAAAGTTGGATATGGTCCTTCAAAGTCAATTGACAGCTTCTCCATATGATTTCTAATTGACAGCTTCTCCATATGGTTTCTACAGGCTTGGTTGGTGCAGAGGCAGGAGGAGAGCACACCACGTCACCCCAGCAGCATCACATTAAACCCATCACATAGCACGATGCGGTGGGCTGCCCACCCTACCCTGAGCACGCACAGCACCCGAGAGCTGTGTTTGCGTATACGCTGTTAGTGTTCCCACTGAGGGCTGCATTTCTAACAGCTCCCCGCAGCTGTATTTGTGCATTGTGAAATTGCGTGCTCTAAAGTACCTTGTGAAGCAGCTCCTTCCAGCCTGGCATTGTGAGGAAACAAGTGTCACACCATGCAGAAGTGCATCTGCGCATGTCGGCTAAGCGCCTTTTCAGCGTGATAGCAGAGTGCAAAAATTTCAAAAGGAATCAGGCAATTAAATTTCGAACCGACATCTCTTCCGTTTGTTAGGAATTCGTTGTTTCGCATAGATGCAATGTTCCATTGTGTGTTGCATGTCTTATATATCCACAATTTCATTTTAATTTTTTAATATTGTCTTTCCCAGTTGTTGGGATTTTTTTTTCTTCTTTTTCTGGACAGGTTATACATATGCTAATAGAAATATGCCTATTATTTGAAGCATAGTTCTGCTTGTCAATGAAGCTTCATTAACACCGTTATCACTGCCTGACATTTATCTTATAATTTTCCAGAGTTGACTGTTACATCTCCATGGAAACCCAAATTGCAATTGAAACAAGTGAGATAATAAAGGCATCCATAGAGGATTGACAGTATGCAAGCCCACCGTGTTTGCAGGCTACATTTGTTTATAGTTCCTTAGATAAATCTATTGCAGTGGAGATTTTTATTACCTGTCTCCTGTCTTTCTATGCTGCTTATTAGAAGGTTTAGAGCAACATTTTTTTATTTTGCTTTTTAATTAGAGCAATAAATTTTATTGGGCTCATCAAGGAAGGTTAGAGCATTGAAGATATAAATTCTAGTGTGATTTTGGGGGGCAAGATATGAAGGCTTTTATAAACCATTTTGGCACTAGGTAGACTGATGCATTCTGAGGTTGTTTTGGGAGTTTGTTCGAAGCATCAAAAACTTACGATTGCGGACTCTTGATTTGCTGACTCTTTCAGTATGCAAGAAGGATCTTTTTTTTTCTATACCTAAGGACTTGAGCTCTCTAAGTTCATGACTCTAAATCAATTTAGATGGTGCCTCAAAGCATAGAGTCATGAAACTGGAGTGGGTCCAGAGTGAATTAATCTGAAATTAATTTGATTTTGAAAGGCTCCATCTGGCTGTGTTTGGAAAAGGCATTTAGACAGATATATAAACAAATGATCATCTGTATTCTATATGCCAGATGTGGTGTCAAAAAAAATGAAGAAATGGTTTTAAAAAAATCAGCTGAGGGGGATTTTGCTATAACGATGCTCAACTTATTAAAATTACATTTGCATCATACTTTGGACAATAATCTTTTCTTATATTCTGGTGTTGTAGAAGGGGGGAGCAAGAGCAAGCCTGATAGGATATTTTGTTTTAAGTAAGAAAATTGAATGTCACAGCTTGCTTTAATTGTCTATTTCAGATCTCCCATATATAAGCACAGCTAACTGAAATTGACAGTACCCTTAACACGAGCAGTGCTGTGATATTCCATTCCCTTTTTAAGGAAGCTATTTAGGTAAAGCGGCCATGTCAGACACGAGCTGTTGGCCTCCTTCTCTTTAGACTTATGCTTTTGGGCCCTATGGAAACAGCTCTCTGTGCTCTGTGAAGCTCAGCAGCGAGCGGGTACAAGTGCGTGCACACATGGGTGCCAGGCTTGAAATATGTTGGGCTGTAAAGTACTTCCTGCAATAATGGTTTGATTTTAGTGCACTGAAACCGCTGCTGTGTTCCCAAACAAATACTTGGAGGACTCCTTCCCATTTTCTCCATCCCTCCCCAGCTCCAGGACACAGTTTGCCATGGAGTAGGCAAACCTCAGAAGAACTTGCAGATAACTGCCAACCTGGACATAAAGCTTGCTGAAATTGTCACATCATTAATCAACACATAAAAAAACATATATTTTTAAGCCTTCATTACTGCCTTTGAAGTTTTGGGGGGCAAAGGAAGGAGGAAGTTGAGTAGAAACTTAGTATATTTTGAGCAGTAGGTGTGTGGGATGTGGAGAGGGATTGAGGTTGTTGACAAGAAAACAGATGGTCCTACGCATCCTGAATTTTAAAAGCCCAGTACTATTCTAATTTGGTTGTTGGCATGTCACAAATATATAAGCATTTGGGTGTAATCAAATACTTTTCTTTTTAAGTAATACCAATAAATGTTTCCTGCCACACAGAAAGGAGTATGCTTCACTGCAAATTTGTGTAATCAGTAAAGCAAAGCGTTAATAATCCACACCATTAATACTGAGCAGTTGGCTACTTCAGACTCAACTTCATTGGAAAAATGTTGTCAATTGGTGCCCCAAAACTGTAATGTCATTGTGCAAGTGCATGAGTGCTCTCTATGGTGTCGTCCAGCTTACAGTAATACGGAGAGGGCCCCTTTGCCATTTGAGTCCATTTTAGACATAATGCAGATATTTACACAGAAGGACAGCCTCTGCCCCAAGGAGATTACAGTGAGAAACGTCAGTGAGGAGTACAATAAAGGTGGAACAGAAAGTCACAGTCGCTGCTGACAAGCATCATAGTTATGGTGAACAGCCAAGGTTCTCTTCTTGCCGTAACAGAGATTTATTTAGAGATGGAAAAATGATAAATGAGAAGCCTTTGTTAATGCTAAACTGTCCAGGTCTAAACCAGATGTGCAGACATCCACCTGTGAGTTGGCCAACAGAAAACAGATATTTAAAAATCACACCTTTGGTACTTATTGGTGGTGTCCAAACTCTTATGTTACTTTTTTTCTGCTGTGTTAGAAATGCACCGACCTTACATCTGGCGGAGACAGACCCAGGTTTGTTTGCAGGTTTAATGTACAGAGCAAATTCTGCTCAGGAAGCAAAACTGACTTCTTGGATGGTTGCCTAAGCTGAGCTCTGTCTTGCAGAACGGTGTTGCATGGAGGACCTCATCCAGCCTTGAATTAATTAGTTCCCAAAGCCTGCAGGAAAGCCTGGAAGATCAAGGCTGGGCCTAACACACAGCCTCTCAGTGCCGATCTCCAAGCACTTTTAGTCATTCTTATCATGTGTCCTTAGAAATCCGTGATCCTCGTCCACACCTGAGCAAGACGGGGATCAAACCCAAGAAAGTAAGGGTTGGGGTGGGTTTGGCTTTCTTCAGCCATTAAAGGACAGGCATCCTTTACTGAACATCAAGCTTCTACTAGTTTCAGTTTAGTAAAATCTACAGGCCCATGTAGGCAAATACTTAAATATACTGAAAATAGACCATTATAAGTTTTATCGGCATAAACAGAAAGATACCACCCAGTCCTGACCTGTACAGATGGTGTGTTTAATTGTTTGCTGCCACTATTGGATGAACTAGTGATGATATTTTAATTGGTTTCCAAAATAGAGGACTTGAAAAAACAGCTCTTCCTCTCCCTGTTTACCTTCTCTTCTGCACTCATTCTTTCCCTTGTTTTTATATATATGCACGTGTGTGCAATCTAAATATAAAATATATATTTTAATTTGTGTGCGTTACTCCACTTTTGTCCGTGTACAGCACATGCACATCACTAACCACTATTGCGTGTTCTAAAAATTAATTTGCTTGCTAAAAATAGGTCCATATGCCAACCGTTGGAGTTGAGGCAGTTAGAAGCCACCACACTGACTATCATTTTTTTAAAAAGATATTTCTGAATGTGAGTTTTTTTCTGAAGGTGTGATGTAGCAGATGTGCAAAGCTTTGCAAAGTTACTGCTGCTTGACTCTATAGAGTTCTAGGAAGCATTACCATTGGTAATATATCCCAACACGTATGCAAGGGACACTCACGGTTCCGTTTGAAAGCCCAGGCCTAAATCCCAGAGCTTTGGAATGGAGGTGGTGCAGCATACCTCTCAGGGCTAATTTTAGGAAGTCAACAAGCCTTAGCACGAAGGAGTATCTGTGCTCTAATGTACGCCACGAGTGCACAAGGTAATTGCATTTTAACATAGCTATTATTATGATTTCCGTATGTACCCTTGATTCCTTCCTGTAATACTAATGAGGAATCTCTAAAGAATAATGTGTTTTATCTCAGGTACGTTCAGCTCTCTTCTGATGTTCTTCTAGTGGGTATGCGGTTCAATACTTCTCCCAAGTCACGGTGCTGTAAGCGTCATGCATTCTGACCCACCTGCTTGAAAGACAACTTTCCTCTGCTTCTCCTTCTCCCAAGCCTGAATGTATTCCCCATCATAAAATTTTTCAGTGTAGGAAAAGTTTTTTTTCCCTAGATTTTCACCTCAGTCCTCCTCTGTGACAGGGTCCTGCTTCCTCACCCTACGGAAAATTTGCATTTAAGGCATGAAAGTGATCACATGTACTAAATTTGGAATTAATCAGAAAACAAGCAGTCCCTTCTAGGACCAATGTTTTACCACGGTTTATATGAGGCAATATACAGAGAGAGTCAGCAAAGCTGAGCTACAGCTGAACACCGACTCCACCAGAAAAAAATGACTGTGAAATTTAAATTGCTTGTCAGGGCAGTAAAAAAAGACTCCATTGTCTTAAGCAACATTATGCTTTTACAGATAATTTCCGCAGACATGGAGGCAATGCAAGAAAAACATCTTTGCATTTACCATTCAGTGCTTACACAAGCACTTGAGTATTATTAGCTATTGACAAGAATAAAATCTCCGCATTGGATGCCAGGTATTAAAAGCCATCAGAATTGTTCGTGTAGCTCATGTGGTGTGCGAGTGCAAGTGCTGTTGCTCTCTGCTGGATGGATGGAGAATTACTCAGCTCTTTGTTCAGGTTTTATGGGTCTGTAAGACGGAGTAAGGGAGAATGTTTTCCAAGCTCAGAGTTTCGGTACCCCTCCTGAAATCGCAGCTGGCCTTCAAGTGTAGCATAAAGCTACACTTCAGCAAGTAGCAATTCCTGCAGCCACTAGAAGTTGTCACCCTGTCTATGGGCTCAGGCAAACCTGGAGAAAATTACTTTGTAGACATTACTGCACATGCAGGACTCGTCCCGCTGTGTGCTGCTGCATTAATTGGGCGTGATGTCAGAGTCATTCAGCAACTGTCGGTATGGATATGTGTAACTTGATAATAATAATAATTATTATTATTAGCAATATTATTATAATTAATTAATTAATATAATTTCTTATTATTATTATTAGTGGTTTATAGTTCTGCCAAAAACTGTACAAGACACTGCAGCAGGAGCAGTTAATGATTTATGAAACATCATCTTTCCTCTGGGCTGCTGTTGAGCTACTGCCCTGTGAAAACGCTGATGGGCCAGAAAGCTTCCGAAGATTACTTTTTATTCCCCAAAACACAGACCAGGTCATTTACGGCTTAAAAATATAGAACGGCTTCTTTTTTTTTTTTTTTTTTTTTTTTTTTTGTCAGAGGTTCTGGCCCTTATTTTGCTGGCCGAAATCCAATTTAGGTAATTACATTCTGCGTCTCTAAATCCCAGCCCCCTGCAGTTTCCAATGGGGTATGGTATTGTTCTACCCTTCCTGGCTGAAATTGTTGTGCGATAATGCTCCATGTCATTAAACAGCTGCCGTCTGTCACCTTACGACGAAGCCATTCCTCTCTAAACAATGAGTTTATAAAGCCCTGTTGGGTCCTTCCAGAGAAAATTTGCTCGTAAGCCAGCAGTTACGATTTTCATGCACCGTAAGGTGATGGTTGTTCATCTCTTCAGCCGGCGGTTGGGGTCCTTCAGAGTGCTGGTGTCCCTTCGGTCAGCTTGTGCAATACCCTGAACAGCTCGGGTATAAATATCTGCTACTGTAAAACCCTGATGCCTGCAAATGCCTCCGCGCCAGGTTGGATTTAGTAGTATTTGCACTTGCAGCCTGTTCCTTACCATGTTCTCGTCGTTGTTTTGGTGCTTAGGAATGAAATGTTCTCCCAGGGACGTGCTGCTTGGTCGTATACCACAGAACGTGAAAAAGGCAAATCTCCAACACAACAGTAAAGCCACTAAAGTGGGGTGAGGGCTGCGAGAGGAACTGACCAAAAGAGAAGAGTGGGAAGTGTTCTGGACAGGATTACAAAGGGATTTGAAACACGGGTGTCATGCAAACCCATTCAGTTCCAATATCAACAGGTTTTCAGCACCTGGCTTGACACCTTGTTTGTGAATGGAAGCGAGTGGGGATTAATGCCAAAGATCTTCACAGTGATGAATTTAAGAAGGTCTCTTTTGATCCAGACTTTGTTTCTGAAGCCTGCCTCCCTCTCCTTAGCGGTCAGGTCACTTTAGCAGTCTGGCAATAATTACAGATATGAATGGGAGAGGCAGAGGAGGCGTCTAGTGGGTTTTGCTGGTGCTCCTGCTTAAGCAGCAGCGATATTAAAACAATCTCTGGCTCCTCAAAGAGTGGCCCTGTCAACTTGCTGAAATGATGGAATGGTAGTTAGGTTATTAGAAGGAAAATTGGCACAAATTGAGAGAGAGGATGCTCTGGCAGTGACCACAAGCAGCCAGCGACTCAGTGGCTTAATCTCTGCCCTCGGGCTGCTCTCTCCAATACAGATGACACCTTGTCAGCGAAGATGATGTGCTGGGTCACCCCGGAGTCCAATGGGCTAAATTGGCCACAGAGGGAAGGGTTGCTGCAGTGTAGAGACAGCAAGCCACATAATCTAATTCTTCTTTTTTTTTATGTATGTCATCATTTGGGTACTGACAGTAATTGTCAAGGGATTCTCTTCTCATCTCATTAGTGTCCCCTAGCCACAGCTAGCTCCACACTCGTGCTTTCAAGAAGCAGTCCTGAGCTTTTGCAAGGATTGCTTTGGCTTCTCTTGGAAAGTTTCACGCATGGTTTCTCTTCTGCGTTGTTATTTCCTGGGTAAAGCAAGAGGGGAAGATGGGGGAAGGAAGGAGCCGCAAGGGGAAGTAACAAAACCCCTATGGTTGTTGGCGACCCCGAGGTCTTAGTGCAGCCCAGCTACTGCCAGCGGGTGAAGATGAAGGCTGGGGGAGGAGAAGGGAACTCATCTCATAGCAGAGATTATGTGTGAGGGGATCAAAAATATTTGGTTGGATTTTGCATTCACCTGAACAAGCTCAGTGACAGCTGAACCATCAGGCGGGTGTGCTTTATACCTGCTGTTCCTCGGTGGATCATTCGAGTGCACTGCAGGGATCAGATCCATAGAATATATAAAATTGTTTGATTTTTTCATTATTATCTCCCTATTGTTTTATCCGCTTGTTCAGTTTGTCCGAGTTGGCTGTAGTCCTATAGCTACTGCTGGCGCTGGGTGAGGATGCCCCTGCCAGTGCCATTGGTGTGACAGCACCGATGCACTCCTTAAAACCCCGACAGAGGGTGGGAACTGTTCCTCTGAGATGCTCGGTAGCCTTCGTTTGCACTGAAGTCAAAGGAAGCGTAGCTTAGCGAGGAGCCGGCTGTGTTTGCAGAACTGAGTGCCCCCCCTGCGGGCTCAGCTGGCCTATTCCCCTCCCCAAAATGTTGGCAGCACAGTAAAACCCCAGCCCTGTGGTAGGAAAGAATTATAAAGAGAAGTCTTAAGTTATGCTTGTTTTTTTCCTAAATCTGCAGGAGTCAGTGGATTGGCAGAGCTGTCAGAGGATGGTGGAATTAAATCCGGAGAAGTTTTAATGACTTGCCCAAGTTAATTCAGGCAGCGAGTGACAAAACCTGTCCCCCAGAGCATTGTGTCACAGCGTTCAGCAGCCCACACCTGCAGTCAGAGCGTTTAACCATCTTTACCCAGTAAAGCATTTAAGGAATATGATCAATGTAATTCCACTTTGGTCCCACCGAAGTAAAGAAAGTGTGGAAGCATTGTGTTGAATTAGAAGAGACCTTAGCCTGTGCCTGAACCTCCAGCTCAAAGCAGGAACTTGATGGTAATGGAGCAATTAACCTGAGTAAACAGTTAGAAGTGTTAGGTTTTGTGGTTTCCTCAAAATTGTCTTGTTAGTGATGGAAATTGTAGTGCTCTCGGTGGTAAAGGTGGTGTGGGTAAAGGAATAAGCAAAGGAATAAACTTATTCTTTATTAAATATGACCTCTGCTGTAATTTAGGGCTAACATAGTAATTATGTGTGGATTTCTTAAAGAAGAGATCCAACAGAGAGAATAGATGAAGGGTATAATTTAAAAAGGAACTCAATTCATTTTTTAATGTAAACAAAGCAGAGAATAAATGAAGCGAAAAGTGAAGCTGATTTCTGAAGGAAAATAGTTGCCTGAGTACAGGACAAAGCCAGTGGCTGCACAGCTCAGCTTCTGCCTTTTCTTGTCTTTGCAGGTCCAAAATAGAGCGTGAGCATCTTCCTTAGATATTTTAAGCTATGGGTCTGGAATTTATTTTTTCTTCCTACTAGGGAGGTTTGTTTAATGCCCTGGGGTTTACATAAACAAATAGGAAATCAAAAGAAATGGCAGAGTGTTTTGTTCCAGGGGTCTAAATATCATGTAGGTGCCTAGTACTCCCTGAAAGTCTTGAAAGTTGCCCCCATTGGGCATCACTCAAGTGAGTCAGGGTTTTTTTTGTTTCTTGGAGTTTGGGATGGGGATTGTTGTGGGGGTTTTTGTCTGTTTAAGTATCGGGTATGTGTGGAAAATACAGCTTCTAATGCCTGGAGAAATCATGATGGCTGCATTGGTGTGCTTGGGACCAGTAGAGCATCTTCAAACAAAGAGCATCTGTAAGACAAGAGGGCATCTGCGCATGACACACAATAGAAAAGGCTGGGCCAAATCCTTCAGTCTCTGATTCAGGCAATTGATCCCAGTAGGGATCAATAATAAATGAGTGTGATAAATCCCATTGTCTGCTGATCCATGTTAAAGACACTTCACAAGTGACGATCCAGCTTCTTGTTGTTGGTTTAAAATCTGCCTTTAATATAATTTTCTCCTTCCTGCAGTAAGTAGGGAATGTGCAAAAGTTAATCTGGGCATATTAATGTGTTCAGGTGCATTGTTCTTTCAAGGAGATGAAGCACAGAAGACCAAATTATTTGTCTTTGCATATGTTACAGCTGTGATGCAGGGGAACGACACAACGTTGTTTTTTTTCTTGCCATTCTTAGATTTCCTTTTTTCGCACATATGATTTTGGTCCGGTTGTACAGGTTTGGGGCTCTTCAAGCCCTCCTGTGGGCACTTTCTCCCGAACAATTGTCAAACGGAGAATTTGGAATTAAAGCCAAATTTTTTAATAGTGGCAGTTGGCTCTGAGATGCCTGAAGTTTTGGGATGAGCAACTTTCAGCATCGCTGAACGCACGTCTTCTTCCCCCTTCCCCCAGTGGGAAGATAGGAGGAGTGCTCTGAAAGTCACATCTCATTAGTGTTCTTTCTTGAAATTTAAGCATCAAAAAATTATCACCATTTACAGAATCTCTAGCCAAATAGTTCACTGAAATGATTGTCCTTAATTATCAATAGAGGTGCAAGGGTTTTTTTATTTATTTTTACTTTTGTTTAGGATTTAAAATGATTTGTTTTCCTTATAAGATTACAACTCTTCCTAAATCGTAATATGTCACATGTCTCACAGAGCAGGGCTTTTTTGGTTACTAAATGCTTTTCCCCAGCAAAAGTGTAGAGTTGTTTTGAACTTAGATGGACATCTGGAGATCAGATAGGGTAAAAATTTACGGGGTGTGAAAAATTTCAAACACTTAATGTCCTTTGCATGGAGAAAAACTTTTTGAAGCAGCGTTTTAATTTTCTGAGCAAAGTAGGCAACCTTGCCACTGCCTTCTCCTTTTGAATTGTGCATTTTTGTGTGCCGGGGTGCAATAAACAATGTGCTTTAGACTGGCACTCTCCGGACTGCTTTTCCTTTTTAAAGAGCGTAGGCAACTAATCGGCAGCAACCAGCCGCATAGCTGGAGTGTTTTCCATTCTAGGCAATATCATACTAATTTGATGCACACATGGATGCTTCACACAATCTGCAAATTCATCGCTGGCATCTTGCATTAGTCATCTGACAGATTGCCAAGTGTTTCATATTCCTTTCATGTGACTTTATTACAAAACACACACACACACACCAGCACTGCCTTATTTCTGCCAGTAGCCAGTTTAGTGAGAATTCACTGCAGTTCTGTTTACAACAGCCATGGAGAGAAATCTGCACTTCCTTGCAACTCTCCTCCACTTTAAAATGCAAAAGTACCGGCTTGCGTTGTGCAGCTCTCTTCTTATATAATGACATTAAGCAGCAGCCTGCAGAGAAAACCAGACTCAATGAAAAATGTAATCGCGTTGTTTTTTGTTCATAATACTTATGCTATTAATTAAATAGCGATTTTTTTTTTCTGCTGTGTGCCAATTGACATCATCTTCTGCATCTAGTGCACATGAAAACTGCGTAGTCTCCTAACTTGCCTTTTCTTTTTCATCTCCTTTTCCACTTTCTAGTAACGGCACAGCTAACAAGATGAATGGAGCTTTGGATCATTCAGACCAACCAGACCCAGATGCCATTAAGATGTTTGTTGGACAGATTCCCCGTTCATGGTCGGAAAAAGAGTTAAAAGAACTTTTTGAGCCTTACGGAGCTGTCTACCAGATTAATGTTCTCCGAGACAGAAGTCAGAACCCTCCCCAAAGTAAAGGTACAGTAGTTGTACTCTGTTTGCTTTCAGGGATTTTTTCAATGGTCTCGCATGCCTTTAGGATTTCCAAAGAGGTTTGCATCTGGGCTGTTTTGAAGCAGACTGTGTCGAGCTATGCAGCAGTCCTAAGAGGAAAGAACTCCTGAATACCTATCGATTACTGTCTTCCTCTTCTTCTTAAATTGCAGTTTAAATATCTGTTATCTGGAAGCAAGCATTCCAACTGTGCAAAAAATAACAAAAGATTGCCGTCCTTGTTTAAATTATTATTGCCAAGAGACATGGAAACCTGAATGGTCACTTTCTCAGGATTAGCTCATGAAAAATATAATTTTCTACTTCCTTTCGTTTCCTCTGTTTGCACCCCAGGTGGGAATAATTTTCAGGATACAGAAGGGGAGAAAGGATAGCAGTGGGCTCTTGCTACGTCATTGTTCCAGAGGCAATAAAAATTAAAAAATAGTCGCCCTGCCCTTTTTTGAAAATCTGATTTCTTTTTTTGCAGTCATGTTAAAGGATTGATTTTTGGCACTAGAGTTTTCCTAAGAGAAAAGGTTTTTTTTCTCTTTCTGCATTTTTTCACCCATATATAAAGTATTTGTCCTTCACTGTATTGCTTTCTTTAACTGTACGTCTATGCATATTTAGGCATGTGACAATTCTGTGTATTATAGTTATGTAAATATAACATAGGCTTATATGTAGACTTAAAGTGAATATTTTGTTTCACAGAATGATTTTTTCTCCCTAAATAGTATATTTTCATTTACACTTTGAGATCTTCAAGTTTCATATATTAAATTTATTGCTAGCATTGCAAATAATTAGCGCAGCTCAGAGGTATAACTAGCTGTGCATACGTGCCAGGTTGTGAGATTACTCGATAGTTATTCATTCTTAGTCCTCTCCTACCACTGCATATATATCATAAAAGGATTTTGTGGGCTAGCAGCTCACTAACAGTGCAAAGCAGCACTCCTGAGACTTCCAGTTCAGTGAGAGGTGGTTGCTGTCGCATGCAGCACGCAGCACAACTCGGGTGCTCCCGCGCTTTTGTGCACAGCACTGCCCAGACTCTGCATTTCCTCCTTGTCCCAGTACGTGGCAGAGGATCCTCTCAGTGATCTCCTGTTTGCTGCCCCAATTTAAACAGTCTTGGGTGTCTTTGAGTGACATTAGGTCATTTTGGTTCGCCTACATATGTCACTTCTGGTTAAAAAAATGGCTTTTTTATCTTGGTTTCACACCAACATCGGGGAGGGGGTTCTTTTCACCATACCTTGCTGCTTATCAAGTCCCATACTAGATTGCTCTCTTCCACCAGTACTACAGAAGCAGAAGGTATTTTTTGTTGCAGTGTTTCAGCGCAGTTCTGCTTCCAGCTCCCTCCATTCCCTAAAACTGATGTAGCTGAGCATGCAGACCCCTGCTACGTTAGCACAGTGCCCTCGCCAAGTGTCTTTTTCTTGTAATGCTGGATAGAAGACAGTATTAAGAGGTCAGGCAACTGGATTTTCAGCAGTCCCGGCTGCTATGGATGAGCAAACTCCTACTTACTTTAAACCACTAAAATGCTGAACTTTGAGACTCGTCCATTTAGAAAGAACTGATTCCTGGGCCACAGAAATGCCTTCCCACTAAGCAGTAAATGAAGTGAGAATGATATTGTGGTTAGACAGAAGAAAGTCATTGATTCCCGTTTCTGTAGTGTTTTCCATTATATGGTACCTGCCTGTCAGGCAGCTGGAAGGCATAAGGATTAAGCACAGGTCATGCAAATCATTGTAGACTAATTATGAAGGCTTGTAGTCCCCATATTCAATATTCTTTTTGAAAGGTGGGTTTGGGTTTTTGTTTTGTTTTGTTTTGTTTTTGCTTGGACTCTTTTCAGCCACTCAGAGATGATGCTTTTATGTCACTGCAGGCACTATATGTTTTAATGAGGGAATGAAATTAATCCTCAAGAAAGACAAAATAACCTTCAGCCTTATATTTCCCTGACACAGCAGTGAGCTCCTCTGGTGGTCAGCCTTTCCCTTGGAAGTTCTGGAGCAGTGTATCTCCATGCTGGCTCTGTCCTTCCTCCTGGCTGAGGCTGCCAGCAAGGTTGCCAGATATAGAAACCTCTTGAATTTCGTGTGGATATCTCTTGACTGGGAATGATTTTTATTTTCTTAATCCAGTAGCACAAAGGATTCTGTGTGAGAGATTAAGAATCTGTTATAAACAAACAAAAAAATTGCCCCGAAAAATATCTGATAGTCTTGTTGTCATCACAGTGCATGAGAAATGCTTCGTCTGCGCCATGTAAATGGGATTTAATAACAAAGCTGAGCTTTGTCTTTTTTTAGGGGTTGTGGGTGAATTCCATGTTCTCCTTTTGTGTAAACACCCACATGAAACAACTTTTTCTGTTTTATTTGAGCTGGGTGGATTGGGGTAATCCGAGGTAGTTTCCTGCCCACTGTCTCTGCATCACCTCCAGTTCTGTGTGTCAAGGAGACATTGTGGTAGGCTGGCGATGGAAAAAGTCCTTTTTCCATTTCATTGCGTGGTCACGGTCGTGTGTCATGCAGGGCATTCACAGGCTGATATAACTTGGATTTTTTTTTCTGAATATTCTGCAAGCCATGAATTGCAATGATGAAAATGCAAGTTAGTGTTACTACACCATGCTGGGTTGGGTTTGGTTCTTTTCTTTGAAGAAAGACATTTTGATTTTCGAAAGATTTCTCCCGTCCCAGATGAGGGCTGTGTATTTCTGTTAGCTTGGCCAAGGGGGCTTCTCCAACTTGCACAGACTTTTTCTCTGATGAGCTGTTTATGAAACTGCAATCTGAGTCTCTCCTGATTCTGTCAAAAATAACCATCGGCTGCTTCCCTCTCTCCTGCTGTTATTAAGACTGCCTTTCATACCCTCGAACGACAGACGGCCTACTTCATTTCTTTCCTACATGTATTACTTGCCAGCTCCACAAAGCTGAAGCTGGAGGAAGAGGAAGAAGAGAGGTAGAAAGCCAAGTTTTCTTCATTTTGGAAAAACAGAGAAAAAAACATATTACTTCCACAGAAGTACTGCTGCTGTGCAGCTTCGTTAATTGGATCTTATACCACAGGAATGGCTGCATTTCAGTGGGTGATGGTTGGAATATCCTCCGTAAGTAGGAAACTCCTCGTGCTTTCCAGAGTCTGCAGTTCTCTGGTTCTTTTTGGATGTGTGAAAGAGCTCAGCAAAGTAATTTGACTTTATATGTTTATCCCCTGTTGTTTTGTAAGACTTTTTCCTCTTTCTACAGCAAAAGAAATCCGGAGGATTAGGTAAACTAAATACACACACAAAAAAAAATTGGCAGGAAATCCTGTAGCACTGAAATAAATGGCACTTTCAGCTTCTGAGGGCTAAGGGGATTCAGAGTCTCAGCAGATCAGCTGTCTCTGTTCCCAGTCCAGCTTGCTCACTTCGTATAATTTATTCAGGGTGGATAGATGACTTTTTCAGAGTAGTTTTTAAAAACAGCTTCTGTAAGACCTCAAATGCAGCAAGCTCGATATGAAGGCAGCATCCAGAGCCACCAAGGTTTCTCCTCTTCCCCACTGTTCTTGTAAGCCGGAAGGATTTCCCTTACTGCTTTTGTTTCAGAGTTGGGGTGCTGAAGCAGGCAGATGGCACAGGGCCACTCTTGCCCTCTGAGATGCAGCAGAAGTGTCTCAGGTCAGATCTGCAATGTTGTTTTAGTACCTTGCCCCCATTTCCACACCTGTTAGTTCTTGCAGGGATCAAGGCCCCTGAACTAGCTGCATGGGGCTGGGCCTGCTCAATCTCGCTCCAGAAAGCAGGGGAAAGGCACCAGGAAACAACTGCCTCCCGCTTTCCTCGTAGCCTTTTACAGACCCTTTATCAGATTAGAGTGAGGATGCTGAGTGAACAAGGATGTGCTGTAGTTAAAGGCCAGTGTTTATTATTATCCTATTTAACATGGTAATTTAAGTCTACCGGGAAGCAAGCAGAGGAATCTGATAATGAGGCGTTCATCTGCTACATACAGGCGAGAGAGGATGGGCAAGGCACGTCGGAGGCAGAAGTTATCTGGCTCTTTTGGGTACCATTTTGGCTACAGGTTAGCCCTTCAGAAACCCTCCTGTGCTTGCAGGCAGGAGGAACAGTTCCCCCACTCCAGCGGGCCCCTCGCCTCCTGCGCAGTGCCCCGTTCTCTGTGGGGCAGGAGGAGACGAGGGGACACGGGCGGTCCCACATGGGAGCAGAGCTGTGGCACTCTACTTGGCACAAGAACCCACCCTGACCATCCTAAATAGCAGCAAAGATGTTAACCAACTGCTCCTTGCCTGCCCTTGCGTCACCGCTCAGCCGATTGCACTCTTTGTGCTCCTAGAAGCAATTTCAATGCATTGTGTTTTGCAAAACTATTTTAAAAGTTCCCTTCAGCCAGCGCTGCAGGAGTCAGGGTTTCTCCACACATTTTCCACTGACTCACTTTGAGTTTTGAATGCTCTCACAGGTCCCCATGATTGTTGTTTAGCTTCTGATATCTGATGAGTTGTGTACCCAAGCATGTACGCTGTCAAAACTGCAGGACTCAGGACCACAGCCATTATGCATGCATGTTTTAAACTAAATTTTAGTGATCACAGCTGAGAGATCTTGTGTTACAAACTTGAGCTTGAAATCTTTCATGCACTGAATGAAAAAGTGCCTTTTTTTTTTTTAGCAGATGCCATGTACACTGTATAAAATATCACACAACAAAGGCTGGCAAAAGCCAGATGCTGCTGTTAGATGCAAGTACAACAGGGAGGGAGAGCAAATGATAAAGTGGAGTTTTCAACTTTTCAGTTTCTTACCTTGGGGTGTTTAAATTTAAACCTTAAAGAGACTTAATTCTAGAATTTTATATGGGTTATAAGTAGTATTATAAAATATACTGTAGATGTGAGCTGATTTTTATAAAAGGTAATTCTTATTCGACAAATCTGCTGGAGTTTTCAAGAGGTTTTTCTGAAAGTGGACAGGTGTGAAATTGTGTATATAATCAAGCTGGATTTCCCAGGGGCATTTCACACAGCGTCACACAGGAGGCTAATACATACGGTGCTGGTGAAGCAGAGAAGGGCCCATTTTCAAATGGAGAAAGGAGCTGGTTAGATGATCGAGGGCAGATTAGAATGGGGAAAGGTTACGGGCCAGGGGAAAAAAGGGGATGATGATTGGAGAACCACAGGGACTGGTATTGGAGATCAATACTTTTTCACTCTCTATGTAAATGGCTTTGACAGAGAGAACCACTAAGTTGTTATCCAACTTTTTGGATCATGCAGAAGGGGCTGGATGCGGGAGAAGCCACCTGATAACCTGGAGCAAACAATCCAATACAAAGAGACTCAGCCAGGTAAAACGAACCATGAGCAAGAAGAGTAAATTTGAGTTTTGAGTGAACACAGATGTTGAATGAGTATATTTTTCAAAGATTCAAGAGCAGGAGAGGATTTGAAGAGTGCACATATCATAAAAGGACTAACATGATGTTTTGTATCTGTGTGGTCAAAAAGGCACTGAAAATATGAAGCTGTATAAATGGGAGCATTGAATACAGCTTTCAAGGAAATACCGTACCACTTAAAGAAGGATTTTTTTGATCATGTTTTAAACTACAGTTACCAATATTTAACACAATTCTATAGAAAAGGGCAGAGGTCCAGAGAAGAGCAGCATGATTTTGTATGAAGTCGGGAAGGGTTAAGCTACGGTGAAAGGTCTAAGAAGGTTAACTTGTAAAGGGCTTCAAGCATTGACTTACAAGAAAGCTAAAAGGGGAAAAGCTGTGGAAGAATACAGGACTGTACCTTAGTTTGGAAAGAAAAAGTTATAAGGGGATATGATTGAAGTTTCTGCAGTGTGTTGAAGTACATTCCGAAGGCAGGAATAGATCAGCTCTTTCAATTAATATTGAACCCCGGGACTGCACAGCATAGACTTAAGATTGAGAAACAGCTGGCCAAAAGAAAAAAAAAAAAAAAAAAAAACTTAAGTCAAGCTTTCTTCTTCCACTTGCAGAGTAGAGAATGATCTCCCAGAAGCAGCAGTAAGAAAAGTTCCTAAAGAAACTTTTCTCTTTCTTGCTTCCATTTAGTATTTCACAGCAGTGTGCTTGGAGCTGTATGGGACATGACTGCTCCCCACAACCCAGCCCAGGTTCACCCCGTAAGCAGGACGGGCTGCCTGGGCTGTGTGACAGTGGGTTATCTACGCCCAGCTTGAAGAGGGTCTGAGATTCCTGGTGACCCCTGATATTTTTGGATGTCTTTGAAGAGAGGGAGCAGATGAGGATATCATCCCATTGCATGCTTGACTGCAAACCTGTTGTCCACATAAATCAGTCTCACTGTATGTTCCCATCATTGACTATGGCAAGAAAGTCATTTTTAATACCCAAAAGTATCACAGCAAAGCCCATATAGTCAGACTGTGCAGAAGTACTGGAAGGTTTTTAAGCAGATACAGTAACAGGAGTGGGGGGTTGTGTTTGCAAAACAGGAACAGTAGTGGAAGTTGGGAGGATTGGGTAGAGAGTGGTTTTTTGGTTGTGATATTGAAAGAGGGAGACAGCACATAAAACCTTCCTTAGCCTTGTTTGTGAAGTTCCTATATACAGCATGTGAATGACTGGAACCCTACAGAATTAAGCTTTATTTTTAGGTATCATTTTTCTCTGTGTTTTTACAGTATTTATCACACTGGGAGCTTGGTCCAGAAGTGAGACTCTAGGTATTGCTCTAAGAAATTAATAAAAATAACATATCTCTAAGGGATTACAGTAGATTGCTTTGGGGCTTATCGGTTGCAGAGTTTTGATGCAGCTTAACTATGATTTACTGTATATGAATTTTCAAAATTAAGCTAAGACTGTATAAGCACATGGCTAATTAAATCTATGCTGAAAAAGTGCATAAACTTGAATAAACTACATGAATCAGTTTAGTTAAATTGATAGAAAACCCATATGCAGATGAGCCCTTAAAAGGATAGGACTCGATAATCAATTGTGGTTTTCTTAATAGATCTCTAATGTTCATATCTGATAAACACTTGGGGAAAAGGCACGTTCTGTAAAAGGATGCTTGAGCTTCAATTCAAGCATGAAGTAAATCCAAGCACTTTCCACGTACCTTTGAAAATGCCAGGAACACAGCTGAAAATATGTGCTCAATTTTCCCGATTCTTCAGGATAAAAAAAAAAAAAAAGCCAAAAAGGAAGGTATATGTCTGTCTGTCTGGTTGTTTTTGTTTTTTTTTTAATTATTTTTAAAAGAATTGAAGGCTACTGATTGAGAATTAGGGGGCTTAAACAATAGTGTCTTTTGTTAAGACAATGCTGGAAAATAATATATTGCACAGTAGTTAAAAAAGGCAGGCAAATCTTTGTGATAATGGTGACTTCTTCAGCACACCATCCAGCATTTACATATAGAAGATTTTAGAAATTCACAAAAAAAAATCCCAAATATTTTTAAAATATAAATGGATAATCTGTTTTTAGTAATGCCATCATTACATCAAAAAGAACACATAAGGAGGCCGTAAACCAGCCTGAAATTTCAATAAAATTGAAAAAACAGCTAATCAAATTTCATTGTTGAATCTGAATAATATGCCAAACCTCTCTCGCAAATATATAATCTCAAAGGCAAAAATTGTAATGCATGGAAAAAGTCTAAGTCAAGTCATGCATGCATTTGCACCCAGGAATTAATCAATGGATATAATACCCAGACATAAAATCACACGTTTAAATATTTTCAAGATGCCTACATTTAAAATATATACCTCTGCAATAACGCAAGACAATGTCAGTTTGAGATTTATGGTATCCGTTTTCTTCAGTTGCATATTAAAGCTCACATCAATGAGTTTCAATCCTTTTATGACATTGTCGTGGCACTGAAATTCTTTCTTGTTCCAATTTTCTATTAAAATGAATAAACATACAATATTTATCTGCTTACCACATGAAACATGATGTGTGTTTTTTTTAAGGAACAATGGTTTCCAAAAAATCCTTCCCTTATTGTATATTGTTTCTAATTCTATTCAACTCTACCATTTGAGCAATTTGCTCATGACATAGTAGGAGGTTTTTGCAAAGGATTTGAGGATGAGTCTGAAATCTTCACACACTTTGGCATGGAGCTCAAAGAAAGCAAGCATTTGACAAGTGAGCAGTGTCAAAAATGAAGTGTGATTGTGGAGTAGCCTTATGGGCATGCATTTCAGCTGCACTGCAGCTTCCAAGTGTCTCATTTCCATCTCATTGCTTTCTTATTCTACTCCTGTCAACCCACTAAAATCACACACAAGTGCCCATACACACATATGCACAAATAAATAAAAGCCCAAAATTAAAACCCACAATGTGAGAAATTTTGCTTGTGAAAAGATAGAACAGCAGACTCCAGAACAGGAGGAATTTCTCTGCCACTGCTGAGACGGTGTGAATGACACTTAAATATTACAATGATGGGTCGCAGTAAAAAGCTAAAGACCATGTAAAATGTTTTAGGATAAATATGTCATCAATTTTCCTAGTTCTTTACATGAATTTTAAACCATAGGAAAGCCTTGAAAGGATGCCTGTTATTCTTTATTATTTTGAAATGTGTTACAAAATGAATATACGTGTAGAATTTGCAGTGTAAATTAAATACTAGTTTATTACTCCCAAATTCACTGCATCGAACCTTGCCACCCTGCATTTTCAGCCAGGACAGGATAGAGAAAGGACAGTCCTGACCATGCTTCGGGGCTGCTAGGACCCATAACCTGCTTTGTGTCAGACTTCTGAGGCACAGATGCCAGGAAAGAATGGGCAGTGCCAGTTGGAGTATTACTGGGTTTTTTAGACACCTGCCCATTCCATAGCGCTCTGTAGGCATCAGCATATTATTTCAAAAGACTAGCAAATAGCTCCCTAAGGATCAAGTCTGTTAGTGACTTCTAAACCAGGTTTAAGCTTACCTCAAGCCGGTGAGCTTTGGGTGGAAGGCTGCATATGCCATATAAATCTCCTGGTCTGTCTACCTCAGTGAAGAAGGCATTTTCAGGAATCGGTGTCTTTCTAATTGCTTCTAAAAACACTCTGAGAAAAGCTAGTGAATAAATTAAATTTGAATGTTTCCAGTGGATCTTTTCAGGTTTTCACTGAACCTAATTACTGTCTAATCTAAGCCCACGAGTATGCAGTTTTAAGTGGGACGTTAGACTTTCACTCTGCAGATTAAACTCTGTGGTGCATAAATTCGTTATTATTTGTGGAGGAAAAAACTTCAGTGTCTACGACCTCGTGGTTTTAATTTAAAATAATGACTGTGTCCAAGTCATGCATTCTTTCAGAAGAATAAGATGAGCTGTAAAGAGGTGGAAGAGTTTTTATAATAAATCGTGTCTCTTATTTGCCTAACTGAACTGGGCAAATTTATGTTTCAAACAATAATTAAACTGTCCTCGTAGCTCAAGATGTCATGCTTTCAATTGCAATTTTAGGGAGCTGTACTGCAATAAGGAGTAGATTAATGGAAGGTACTGCATGAAACTTTGTGGCTGTAGGGATGAGCGAGGCACCGTAAGGAGCAGCACTGCTGCTTCAGCTGTACTTCTCAAGTGATCTGCAAAGGGAGACAAATATCATCACTCCATTTTTAGCAGCTGGAAAAAGTGAGATATAGAGGGCTGTGGGGACTTTTCCCCAAATTGTTGAGTGACTTGGAGCCGGCAGACAACTACATTCTGCCTGTGCCTGAATCAAATCTGCTGCCTTCGTTGTCAATGCTCGAATCCCTGAGCTCTTTCGACACAAAGATTTCGTTATGTTAACAGTGCCCAGGTGAGCTCTGCATTGGTTTGTTCACATATTAAGCGGATCTTATGAGGACTGCTGTCAGAAAACAAGCGTGTAGCAGGCACATAGGCACTGGCTCCCTCTCTTCCTGTGTCCCCCTCAATTAAAACAAGAGTATTAAACAATAGGCTTCCTTTTTTGTTTGCAGATCATGGGATATAAAATCATTGTAGACTTAAAATGGACTATATTAACCTGCGTAATTCCGCTGGGGCTTCAGCTTCTGTAGTGCAAAGTGTTGTGTTGTCTCTGGCTCAATTAGATTTTTCTCGGTGTCAATTTTAATTCACTTCACTGGCATGGGGGGGGGGGCTCTCTGTGGAAGGGGAAAATGTTGCTCCTGACTGAGAGCCTCCTCTGTTCATGCTTGATTTACGAGTTTTCAAATACTTAGCGGTCCCATGTTCTCCCTTGACGTCAGCTGTTAGGTGCCATAAGAGCTATATGGAATTGCTTGATAGTGCTTCAAGCAATAGGTGTTGGGGTTGAGCAAGAGGGTGGAAATAGGGAGAGTGAGATCATATAGTCCCTCTTTTTATTTAATACTGCATAAAGCAAGCTTTGATGAGCCTTGGTGACCAAACAGGCATGATTACATCAAATGTTTCTTATCCTTACAAACATCCATCTGGCCACACTTAGAGAGATGTAAAAACTAAGCAGGGTTTCCCTTTGCAGTACAGCAACTTAGGCACAGAGCGCTTAAGAGGAAGGTTTGCTGTAGAAAAGGGCCTGAAATGTTCACTGTGTATATGTGGGGCTTTCCAATATGCTTGTCTCCATCACACTCAGCAGTCTTCTCTTCCTATCTCTGTACCTGTCCTTTCAATATTTCATTAAACTCTCAAGACAGTATAGTTATGGGTATTTGTGCACACTGAAGTCCTGCTTTGCTTCAGGGTTGAGGTTTTTGCTTTTTTTTTTTTTTGACTGACACCCCTTTCCAGTTTTGTGAATCCTTTAGGCTGCTTTCCAATATATGAAGGGGAGACCTGCAGGAAAGCACCTGGTAGTGTCACCAGCCCCAGTGACTGTTGTTCTGTCAATAGGTGGGCTCACGTCAGGAGCTGATAGCCTCTTGTCTGGTTCAGGCAGGACGCAGTACCACAGCACGATGCTGGAGTGCCCCATAGCTATTAGTAATACCAGCTCTTGTGCGAGAGGTAAATATGAAATTGTCTCAATAACATACCCCTTTGTGTTTTTCAGAATTGAGCAAAATGCTGTACCAAAATTCTGCTTTTAGAGTGCATCGTCTCCCACCCTTCCACTCTCCACATTTCCAAGTGTTAGCTTTCCTTTCCAGCCCTTAGCTGCTGGCATGCCTTTCTGTGCTTTGTTACTTGCTAGTCCTCATGTGGGTATTTATTGAGTTAAAAGGTGCTGTGTGAAAGTGGGGAATTATTATTATTATTATCATTATTATTTTAGATGCTGCAGTCTAAGTAGTTCAAAAAAATCTCACAACTAAAGGTCAGCATAGCTTGTAGGTTTACACATGCACAGTACAAGTAACCTTCAGAAATTTCCTCATGACAAGATAAGTGCAGCAATTATATTTAAATGAGTGCAGGAGAAAATTTCACTGTAAACTACATTAGCTGGAGAGTGTATGCTGTAAGAGGATTTAATTGAATTAATGTTACTTACTATCAAATGCTCCATCTAGTGTATTGCCAGGTCTCCTTATTACTAAGAATAATATTTGGTTCATAAAGACCCCTGTTCAACTAAGCACACAGCCCTGACGACTTCAGCAAGTGATTAAAGTTGAAGCGTGTTCTGCACTGCTTTGCTGAATAGGAATAGGCTTGAAGGTAAGAACAAACATCGCTGTATGTATATAACATATAATCACTGAGCCTTTTAAGAGGGCTGTTTATGGAGATTCCTGTTACAGATGGTTTTCCAAGTGTCTAATGAGGTGTGATTTTTGGCATGAGTAAGTGGCCTTCCCAGTTCGAGCGTAGCTGTCGTGGATGACGGCTGCAGCAGCGATGACGACGAGCAGCCCGGCACAAGTGTGTGCGTACAACAGGAGCGGGGTCGGGGCGGTCAGCGCCGGGGCTGCTCAGCCCCCTGCTAACGAGAGCAGGAACCGATCGTGATGGCAGAGGGGTTGTGTTGAATAATGCTGCTGGTATTTTTAATGCTGCCATTACCGCAGGATTCTCACTGTTGCATTATACAAAGATGCCACAGTGACATCCAGGAGGGTGTTTTGTGTGACTTGCTACATAAAAGCAGAAATGCAAATAAGCTGTGTTAACATATTCACATTATATGAACAGGAAACTCAGATGCATGGAAACACAGAGTGACATACCCAGAGACGTGCTTCAACGCGGTGATAAAGATATCCACAGTTTTCCTATGCTGCTTTTATGTTTTAACCATTAAGGAGAAAACATAGTATATTGGATTTTTTTGCAAAATATTTTTAACGGCATAAATATTGAGGTATGCATCTCCTTTATGTTTGATATTATTTAATTTTCCTTTCATATGCACTCTCTAAAAAGAGAATACATGAAATCGCAGAAAAAGTCTTTTATTCTTGGATTATTCCGCAACAAAAACAAAACAAAAAAAAAATGGTTTTGAACCACTCTTCTATGGAAATTGGGGAACAGTGGAATAGTTTCTAAAGCAACTTTATTTATTGTTGGCCAAATCAAATGGCAAAAGTTTTTATTAACCTTTCGCATCTTACATTATAATGATCCGCATTTCACTCCTGAACTTCACCCACCCCTGTTTGTGCATGCAATTGACATTCTGGTACAATCAGTAGGGCACATGCCATTCAAAGGAGTTACAATCTCCTCTTTGTTTTTGTGTTTTTGTTTTTTTTTTGTGAAAAAGTGTAATTGCCCATGTCAACTGCTGTTCATTACACAGAATTGTTTAGCTCTCTTAAAAAAATCATTGATCTGCTTTTCCCCCATGAAAATATTCAATGTCTCAGTTCACAAAAGAGAAATCAACATGTAAAGCAGGAGAATAACAATCTGTGCTGCAAGGAGTGAGAGTGCGATGTGCAGCACATCAAATGTCAGAAGTGCTTGCTGGCTTAAAAACAAAAGCATGATAAATATTTAGTAAGGATGAGAAACATTATTACTGTTGTGGTCAGATGTGATTTTTGGGAACAATCTGTTTAGAAAAGAGAGTAGGGAATTTTCATACACTTCTGTGTAGCATTTATGATTGGGTGTTCATTAGGTAGCATCTGGCATGAACTACTCCTCTTTCTCCCTAAGTTTCGTAGCTTCATTTTATATCTAAGGAGGATATTACAAAAGGTAATTTGGCTCCTTAGTCCCATTGGTGTGGTCATGGCTTTAACTTTTGAATGCCTCCCCTGAATAGACTGCCTTTTGGTTTTTTTTTTTTTTTTTTAGGGAATTTTGACTATTTGATTATTTTGACAAAATTTGACTATTTTATAGGGAATTTTGACAGTATTGGGACTCTGCTGAGAGTGCCCATGAGGCATTGTATGCACGCAGCAAGTCAGAAGTGCAGCTGCCTCCGCCGTGCGTCAGGGTCCATGCACCACAGAGGACAAAGGAACCCGAAATCGGGGGCTCCAGCCTTGTCTGCGTACTCTTAGTACCGTTTACTGTACGTGTTGCAGATGCACTTAACAGACTGTACAATATGCTCTCCAAACAGATTGTTAAAATGATCTTTGTCCTGAAACACTGACGGCACAAATGAACGAGATGGATTGAAAGCGTGCCTGCTGCAAAAGCTGCAGAGCACAGTCGCCAGAGTTTTGGACCCTTGTCCTCAACAAAAAGGGCTTTGTGCATCTTTATTGAAGCAAAGATCTGTTCTTGCTGATCTTACTGTAAAAGGCTGAAATTTTAACTAAGATTTCAAAGAAAATAGCACAAAGATCATTAGAGAGTGAGTAGGAGAAGGGAATGTGCCTACTTCTGCTTTTTTTTTCTCATCTAACAGCCCTTCCCCTACAGCTGCCAAATTGAGCATGTCAGAGGAGCAGACTTTCAAACTTCGGGTAGTTGATCACAGTATTGGAACAACTCCCTGAAAAAAGTCCGGGGCGTGCAGTGCTGAGGCTTTGATGACCTGAACGTGGGATGCGCTGATCATGGAAACTCTGACGCTCTGGAAATGACAACGAGAGCGGGACTGAAAACTTGGCTCTCCTTCACTGGGCTACTCAACAGGAAAAATTCCAATACTTAATGTCTTTTTTGTCATCCACGACATATAAAGAGATCATCCACTTAGGCCCTGGGTGGTTAAGAAAACCAAGAATTGCTCATCTTATTTATTGAAGTAGCTAATGTGCCTTTTAAGGCGCCTAGATGTTCACTTATGGGGGAAGGAGGAATGAACATGAAGATTAATTCCAGTGGGACTATTTTTGTAGGAATAGGTGTCTCAGTGAATATAGATCGTCTACAGATGGCATAATAAAGATATAAGCCTGTTTATGTGTTTTATTAAATCAATGAATTAGTTACATAAAAATGGCGGTGTCTGGATTCTGCAGACAGCCCTTTCAGACGAGCTCTGCTTGGGGATGAGACAATTTTGCCATTCTGAAACACTTCTGTTTCTCTTTCAAATGAAAGTGCTCTCTCACTAAAATTATTAAAGAAAACATTTCTCAGCTCTGAAGTACTGCTGACATTTTGGCGGTGGCTGTGGCCAGCAGTCCAAGTGATGGGAACTCCCGAGCGCTCATAATTCCGACAACTTGTGTTGACTTTGTGGTAAAAGAAATTTTATGCCTCGACGGGACATAAAACTTGGAAATACCTGTTTTATGAGGCCTCAGTGAAACAGCCATGGTTACAAAGTGAATTTCAGTGAGAGAATCACTGTGTCAAGGTAACCATGACCCGAGTGGTTGGAGGTACGATGGTACCTGAATGTGCTGCAGCCTTAAGCCTTCCAGCCCCCAGCCCCATCTGCTCGTGGCTGGGCTGCTACAGTCTTGATCAAGAGAGTTAGGTTTCCAGATTGGGCAAAAGATCTCCTCTTCCAGGATGCAAAGATCCCAGGTTTGGAAAGCTATCTTAATTGAAAAAAAGACCTGCTAGCTCATCCACTCTCTTGTCTGCCAAATCCACAATTGTTCCGTTTAGTGCATTCCTAAATGTTTTGTCCAATTTTATTTGGAAGTGGACCATGGAATGCTGTTTCCAATGCCTCCCCCCTGCCAATAAAATAATGTTTTGTTCTTGTACTGTAAATACCCACAGTCCTGGCATTTTTGGGGTATTTTTGTCCCCCAGTTTCATTTATTTTCTGTTCGTTGTTTTATAATCCCTGTTCCATGCTAATACTCAACGAATGTGAGGGATGCGTTTTCTGCCATGTAAAATAGTACTGGGGATAAACTCTGCCTAAGATTTTGGCTGACCCCATCATCAGGCTTAGCTCAAAAATTAATTTGTCATTACCCAGGTGCTATGTACTAAGCGTTACTGGCATAGAGGAGCTCCACATACTGTATGTTCCTTGGAAGGAAAAAAAGTGGTCATGTAATCACTGAGACAGTAAACAGTCATTTCCAATCTAGTAATATTTTATGTGAACTGGCACTGTATGTTGTATATCATCCATCTTGCTAATCCTTGTTCCACATTGCCTCCCACTTGAGGCCAAGAACATTACAGCTGTGCCAGAGAGTGGGTGGAAAAATAGCCTTATTATTAACCTAAGTTGAAAACATAATGGCTTTTTGAATGTCTTCATTCACAGATGCAGTCATACTAAAATATTAATACCCTTAAGTATAGAGAAACAGAACTTTCATTTAAAATCCATTGTCCACGTGTGTTGCAAAAGTGAAAGCCTTAAAAAAGTGTTGTGAATGCCCTGAACCCTTTGTTTTATCTTTTATCCTGTGAATTCCAGTATTCTGTAATAAAGGAGCCCAAACATCCTTCAGAGTGGGCTTTGAGCAGTCTCAATTGGCAATTTTTTGCCATCACTAGCATTGTCTTGTAACTGAAAGCGGAGTTTCTCCAGTCTTCTGTTTCTCTTAAAACACAGGTTATAATCAAATGGATATTGAAACACAGATAATGACTTTTAGTACCATGATCAACCAGAGCTGCATTGCAAATGTCAGTGTTTGTTTAAACCTCAACCGCAGTAGGATCAGGAGTAGTCAAGATGCATGTGTTTTCTAGGAACAACCATCATGAAGAATAGAGGAGAAAATTGCAAGTCTCACCTGAGTAATCTTCATAGCACCTCAGAATCCTTGATTTACCAGCAGAAATGAGGGACCTAGGAATGAAAACTTAGTAAATCGGTACCACGGTGTGAATGAAAAGCCATGGAAAAAAGCAATGATGCTGTTCTTCAGTTGTCTGTAGCCAAGGGGGTTGCCTTTGCTGGGTCTGTAACTCACTTCTGTGTGTATCGTGCCAGTTGAAATATGAACCTTCCACAAATATCTTTAGGATGTGTAAGAGTTGGTCTTGAGTATTATTCAGGAAAAAAGGTCTTGATGACACTAATTTAAGACTAGCATGAAAAAAATGTTCCCCCCTTTAAAAAGCAAAACAAAAAGTATTCAAACCTACAGTGTATCAGGCTGTATGATGTAAATCAGCCTAATTGTTTTAGAATTCAGAAGTGTTTCATCATTTTAAATTGGGCTTGTCTGATATTTAGTTCCACATTTTTGATAACTCCGCAGGACTAATCTGAAGCCTGCTGTTGCACATGAAAAGCTTTTTTTATCCTATCTTTTAAGACTTATGGAATGAGAGGAGGTTGACAAGTAATCGCTTAGTTATCTCGTGTCAAAGCTTATGATATGCATTATAGTGAAAACTTGCAATATGCAGGTTCAGACATAACTTTGCTATACATTAAGCTTTATCCTTCTTGCTTACAAAATGCAAAAGTGAGTAATGCTGCAGTCTGATAGAGGATTTTGAATTGCTTGGCAATATCTTTAGATTTGCTTTAATGATGCTTAACAGGAGCCAACACATTATACAAGACATGGATCCCAATCTTACCAGGACTTCCCTCCAAGTATCTCCTTATTCCGCTATCCCCCATCTCATTTGGGGAAAGAAACTTCACATTTCTAGGACATAATTTTGCAGTTACTCTGTTGACCCACTGCACTCTGGGGATAAATACAAGTCACCTATAGATAGGGTGGTTTCTCTTTGAAAACAGCAAGCAATGCTGTTCCGCGTAAAAACTGGTGGTTGCAAAGCTCATTTGACAAGCTAACCTCTACCGCACCATTCCTCAGTTCTCCTTCAGGAAAAGTTTGCATAGGTTTGCTTAACATAGATACTTCAAGAGATAATAACACATTGAATAAAAGACAAGAGCACACTGTCACATTAAATAAAGGATACTGCTACCAAAATATTATGATTATTTAAGTTGGTCTTCATGCAAAACGAGCGCTGATTAAAAGAAAGAGCCTTTTGTCAGGGAAGGAACAGAGGCTGAAGATGAAATACTGTACAAGGACCCCTTGGATTTTTTTTTTTAGTTTGTATTTTTTAAGCTTTCAGATAAGACTGTGGACTTTGTTCTAAAGCTCAATGAATTTTTGGTATGAAGCACCCTTAAGCTGCACATCCGTGCTATTTCGTTGGACGTGTTCCTGTGGCTGCCATGGTGACCTGCAGAGAACGCTGCACAGAATCGTGCTACGCCAAAAGTGATTAGATACATTCAGGCTCCGCATGCTATTGATGCCAAGGAACACTGAATAGTTTCATCTACTTTGCAGACAAGCTTCAGTGTAAGCCCTCCTGCCACTGCCTGCTCAAGGCCACCTTTGACAGCCGCAGGAGCCAACATATAGCTGTTTAGGAACTCCTTTTGTTCCTTTCCTCTACTTTTCTTTCTCCTTCTGATTAAGTTGCCAATCATTCTGCTCCTTTCTCTTCTTGTCTTGAGAAGTTGCCAATCATTTCATACAGCCTTTACCTCTCTAGCCAAGTACTTCTCTTGTCATAACTTGGAAACAGGCTGCTGGAGATTTATTTTAAATCTTGATCTGATTAAATGCCACATCTGAGATACAGATCTTCAGAGAGCCTATAGATCTCTGAATATAAATACAATCTCTGATATAGATCTTCATAGAGTCTGTGTATCTTGGTACCATCTTGTTCAGACTGCTCTGATGTGGCATTAATTACAGGACTTGAGACATGCTCCATGGGTCATCGACCACGCTTTCGATATTCCCTTCCCTCAATAGCTTATTAAATATTGGTGAATAGATTTTTAATCGGTTTTCCAAGTCGTACATGGTTGCTGGTGTGGCTTCTGGGGGGATATCATATTTATTTTTACAATACATGGGTTTTAACTGTTTCGCTCGGTTACTGAATGATTGGGAAGTAGTTATGTTGTTTAGGAAGGTTCAAGAACTAAACAGCAAGGTGAAATTAAGCAAAGCTGAAAGTGCTTACCATGAATAGTGTCTTTAAAATGAGTGCTTCTGAGACTGTGAAATGATTTTCTGGGAAAATTATGGGAATCCTGATTCTTGGACAAGTAGGACCAGAGAAAACTTTGGAAAAATTGCAAGTGGAAGCCTAATGCTGTCCTCTCTGAGCCATGCTTTCCTGGATTTGTAAGATAACACTATTCCCCTTCATTAGTTCGCTTTCAAGTCACAAGAAAAGACTGTGTGAATCATCATAGCTTTTCTCTCTCATTTCGGAAGCATATGTGTTACACATGTATTCTGCATCTTCCTCATTGATTTTACATTAGTTAATCATCAGGCAAAAATAAATAATAATAATCATAAACCGGGATAACAACCCCTCTCACCACGAGTGCTTTTCTTGCTCATATGAGGCTGCCTAGGCAAGAAGAAGCATGAGCTGTTATTCTTCTTCAGCACACTTTATTTTTACGCCATTAATCTGTGCAAATCTAGGTGCCACAACAGCCTCCGTGCTGTACAAGGAGCAAACATGAGTCAGGACAGGAGGCTGTTGCCAGATACCTCTCAAATGTCTTTGAGCTTCAGCTTTCTGAGCATGGCTACCCCACATGAAGTGTGTTCTTCATTCTCATTGCTTGTGCTCATTAAGAGCTGTCATTTATTTTTGTGTGTCTGCACAAATATATGGCTTTATTACTAAAGTGGTTTGTTTATCTTTGCTGCTGCTGCATTTATTTTAGCACTCATCTAAACAATTAATTAGGGAAACACTTGAGTGCCGAATACACTTCTTCAGATACCACTCAGTTGTGTTTTTTTTTTTTATTTATTTCCAGGAGCATCAAGCATTTAAAAAAAGAAAAGAAAAAACATATTTTGCAGTTTTTTTCTAACCATGCCTTTTTCCCCCTTGTTTGAAGCTTCCACAGGCAGAATATATTGCTTTGAAAGATCATGGGCCCTGTTGAGAGTTCAAAGCCAAGTAAAGATGCTGCTTAAAGTTCAAAGGCTCCATGGAGTTGCATCTTCATCTGCATAAAATTGTTTCAACCAACTAGAAAGATAGAAGAGTTGCCAGAAATTTCTTCTGTTTCTTCTCTTTTCTTGTTATTGTATAAAAAAAAAAAAATCTTAATTGGGGAATAAACGTGTCACTGCTAACAAGTTCAGGGAAAGTGAAGCTCCTTAGATGAAACACTGCTTGAAGGTGTACACAATGTAGGAAAGATTTGACATGTGCTCTGACCCTGCGAGAGTGAAACTGTGAATGTCTGTGAATCAATACGAGATACGTCAGGGTTTATAAAGTCGAAGTCAAAAAAGAATTGCAAGCATTTGACCACATCTTGGGCAAACAGAGCAGGAAGTATGACTTAGACAATGGATTTATCCCTGAGTTATAAGGATGGGGAAGAGTTACACATTTTTAAGAAAACAGGTTTTCAAATAGATGAAAATTAGCTCCCTGAAAATAGTGTGTATATTGTAACAAGTCGTGACTCAGAGTGGAGGCTTTGTAAGTTCTTTGACCAGCAGAGAATGGAGCCCCTATTAGGCAGTTTGTGCAAATGCAGTAAAATACAGGGTTGGGTGGTGTTGGGCACTGGGGGACAATAGGTCTCTGTTGAATGAAGCTCAGGGCACTTTATGGCAATATTTAAGCTTGAATTTCTTTCCAAACTGCTTATGTTCCCCTTAAGCCAACTTGAATGTCTTCTATTGATTTCTTCCATTTCTTATAAGCCAACTTTTGGAGGAAGCATGCCAGACTGTAGTTGGTTAGATAGAAGCAGCACTTGCAAGCAGTGCTCTGCTGTTACTCACATCATTATTATTGCAGTATCTTCTCACCTCTTTTTTCTTTCTTTCTTTTCTTTCCTTTTTTTTTTTTTTTTATGGTTTCTTCACAGTATTTCTTTGAGCTCAGGACATTTTATTCTTTCCATTTTACAAGGAGTAGCTGGGGCACAGGGAGATTAAAGGCCAGATTGTTCAAAAGCATTTAAGCATCTGAAGATTCAGATGGCCATTGAACGTTATTTTCAGAACAACTTCAACACTCTATTCCTAGAAATGAATTATCCAAGGTCAGGTTTAGATTCTGTTGTAAAAATGGTAACCAAAACTTCCAAATCCAAACAAGTGTTGAAACCAACCCATGCACCGTCTTCTTAACAAGTTTCTGGGTAAAGAATAGGATTGTTTTTTTCTGTTGTTCCTTTTTAAATGTTTTTTTTTTTTTTCATTGTGTTACCAGTAATCTTTCTATCCTGTGCCTTCTTTTATAACTCTTTCTCTCTGGGCCATTTCTCTTTGTTTTTCTAGATTTGGCCTTACCTAAGCCATCTTTAGAAGGCACAAGCTCAGGGCTTCAGAGCTGTCAGGGCTGTGGGTGGATAGGTGGTCTTGTAATACTGAAGGCATGCATTGAATTTAAACAAAACTTCATGATGTAACAGATACAACAGGACTGGATGATCTGTAACTTAAAAATGCATCTTAAGGCTTCTGAACTCATAAATTTCTTGATACATTTCTGAAAGCAAGGTGTGACACTAGATGTTCTTATGGTCTTGTGTGTCTGTGGCAACACAGACCATGCTAAGATTTAAATGTCTCTGGTTCTGATTCTAAAGAAAAGAGTAGTTCCTGTGTTATTGCTATGAAAAAACTTGCCTTGTGTGCGAAATTTGCTAGTGAATGAGAGCTAGTTCCCAACTGATGAGTACAACAATAAAACAGCAATTTAACTGATGTTGTTTGCTAAAGTTAAATAAGCTTGCAATATATTTCTGAAGGAGTTGTACTGTGTTAGTAGGATATTGTGGAAAAGCTACTTCAATTCCTTCATTGTCGTTTCACAGAATCACAGACAGGCAGAGGTCAGAAGGGACCTCTGGGCTTCATCTCATCCAACCCTCTTGCTCAAAAAAGGGTCATCTACATCAGGTTGCTCAGGGCTGTATCCAGGCAGGTTTTGGAGATCTCCAAGGCTGGAGACTCCACAACCTCTCTGGGCAACCTGTGCCAGTTTTTGATTAACCTTAACATTAAAAAAGTTTATCCTTACATTTAAATGGAATTTCTTGTGTTTTAATTTGTGCCTATGGCTTCTTGGCCTGTCATTGGACACCACTAAGAAGATCCCAGCACCATCGTCTTTACTTGCCCCATCATCTATTTATACACATTGATAAGATCCCCCTTCTCTTTCCAGGCTGGACAGTCCCAACTTTCTCAGCCTCTCCTCATAGGAGAGATGCTGCACTGCATCATCTTCATGGCCATTCACTGGCCTCGCTCCAGTATGTCCATGTCTCTCTTGTACTGGGGAGCCCAGCATCCCAGATGTGTCTCACCAGTGCGGAGCAGAGGACAAGGATCACCTCCTTCAGCCTGCTGGTAGTGCTCTGCCTAATGCAGCCCAGGATGTCATTGGCACTTAACCAGTGAAAATAATTTCCAATACAGAGCATAGTTTTTTTTTGTAGTGATAGTGTAGGCTTATAAATTGCAATTAACTCTCTAGATAGTCAAAGGTTTGAAGACTTTAAAGGGATTCTTCCATGGCAAAGCTATGCTATTCTCAATATTTTTCACTAGAGTTGCCTCATAGCTGAACTGGTAGTTGGGTGGCTTCTCGCAAGTCCCAGTACTATTAGAGGTTTAATCACAGCAGTGATCTGGAAGTCTTATTGGGAAAACCACTCTTCAGTGATCCTTCTTGAGCATTCAAATGAAAGAAAACATACATGGAAATCCAGGGACACTGAGACGTGCGCTATGAAGTTTGACTTGCTACTGGTGAACGTCAGGGCTGGAGAATGTAGGGCTTTTGAAATGTCATTTGGGAAAGACATGTTCATGTCTACATTAATTTCTGTAAACATGATCTTTGCAGAGTCTTACTGAACTGAAATACAGTGTTGCTCTAGGTATCTGCCGTAAGAATGGATTAATAAAGGGAGGACATCTTAGTTTTTCATTTCCAGATTTTTTAGCATCTACATATCTATCTATGTACTGTATCCAAAGACACATTTAGCAGGTAGGCAAACTTGGGAGTTCACTTGCACAGTGGATGAGGACATGTTAATTCATTTTGAAGCCAGTAATTTTAAATCAATAGTTGTTACCTGTGGAAGGCAATAAGGAAACAATGACCAGCTGCTGGGAAGAAAATAGTAAGGGTCTATATGAGAGGAGGAGAACATGAATTAAAGATTAAGGAGAATTAGTGTGAGAATATGAAGGAAAAGAAGAAAAGAAGAGGTAAAGGGGAAATGAAGACAAGGCAACATGAGAAATAAATGACTGTATGTGTTGTAGTTTCATGTAGTTGTCCCCTCCTCCCCCCCAGATTCAAAATTTCTCTGTAATACAGTCACAGATAGTGACAGGCCTTGTTTAGAATGATTTCCAATTAAAACAAAAAGTATTTCTTGTTTATCCTATATATATTGTTTTCTATACTTTACCAGCGGGCAGTACAGTGACTCCCAAGGGAGACCCATCACAGAAGTAGACACTGGAATGCTCTCTCCTTGGCCTCTCCTCTGCTGTCCTACTTACTCGAGAATTCTTTTTTTCTAAAAGCTCTGACAAGCAGTTTTATTATAAGCAGATTTTTTTGAAAACAGTGTTCACAGATGTATAAGATCCCAATTGTGCTCTGCCTCCAAGTGTAAATGGACCAAATGTGAACTGGAGAAGAGGCACTGAGCAATGGCTCTGATTCTCTGTGCTGTTGGTGGACAGCCTTCCTCCTCCTGGGTCTGCACGAGAAATGTCTCTCCAAGGGGTGTACACTGGCTGGGTGCTTGCAGGGGTGGCAAAGGAGGAACAGCCCAGGCCAGGCTGGTGGTGTTTCCAGCACCCTGCTGTTTCACAGAGCAGATTGGGGTGTTGACGCCATGCTGATGCGCGGATATGATGCCATCAACTGCTCACCAGTATCTCCACAGTATTTCCAGGATTTATGTTTGGAAGTCTCAGATCTGTTCGAGTGGGTCCAGAGGAGGACTACAAAGATGATCAGAGGGCTGGAGCACCTCTCCTCTGAAGAAAGGATGAGGGAGTTGGGGTTGTTCAGCCCAGAGAAAAGAAGGCTCCAGTGAGACCTTATAGTGGCCTACCAGTATTCAAAGGGGGCTATGGGAAAGATGGGGAGGGACCCTTTATCAGGGAATGTAGTGATAGGACAAGGGTAATGACTTTAAACTAAAAGAGGGCAGATTTAGATTAGATATCAGGAAGAAATTCTTTACTATGAGGGTGGTGAGGCACTGGCACAGGCTGCCCAGAGAAGCTGTGGATGCCCCATCCCTAGAAGTGTTCAAGGCCAGGTTGGATGGGGCTTTGGGCAACCTGGTCTAGTTGGGAGGTGTCCCTGCCCATGGCAGGGGGTTGGCACTGGATGGGCTTTAAGGTCCCTTCTAACCCAAACCATTCTGTGATTCTATGCTTCATCTCCTTGCAAGCCCAGACCATTACAGCTCAACTCACATCCCAGCATGCACTGATGGTTTCTTTAGGGACAGATTAGCTAGTAATGACATGAAATTGTCTTGGTGCTATAAACCTGATTTGTATGCATTTATTTACCCTGCCACAACGTCTATAATCCAATTCTGAATCTGCTTTTTTCCCCCCCTTTATCACTATCTACTGCAAATTTTGAATAAGCATTCCCAAGCTGCAGATGTGGAAGTTGGCCCCGTCCTTCAAAAGGAAACCAGAGAGCCCCGACGTGCCGTACCGGCGTGCTGGCCGCTCGCTTCCCAGTCATTATGCAGGCAGCGAGAGAGCTCAGGAATTTGCTAACAGCTGTCGTTGTCCTATATGAAAAATGGACATTGAAATTCTTCCGATACTTTTACAGCTATTAGACACTTAAAACTGTTTAATATAAGTGGCTTATTTCAGAGAGCAAGAAAAGCAGATTCTGGCAATTTTGCCCATGATATCTCTTCTATCTGTGTCACACTTTAGTCAAAATTTACATAATAATGGGCAGGGAAGTGTTGTGGCACACAAACCGGTGCATATTAGTTCTTAGCTGCTTTCCCAAAAGGCTTGAAAATTCAGCAGATTTAATCTAGGTCAAAAAAAGAGAAAAGGAAAAAAAAAACCACTTCCATTTTGTAGGCAGAGGACATTTATAGAGAGCATTTGTATTCACAAGGGTACGGGAATGACAGAGTGCGACTCCTCCAAAAGAGCTCCCCGGTGCAGCTGAAGGCTGACAGCAAACTAGGACTTGTGGCCAATTAACAGAAAGGCCGTCATAACTTGCAAGGCACGGGCAGAAAAAATTGAGCTCCGTGGGATCATTTTTCATTGGCCATTTACAGGGCTCTTCCAGGCCTGCAGCATTTGTGCTATAACGCGACAGGGGCGGTTCAGGGCACGCTGGGGCTGCTGTATTGCCGCCCTGGATGTTATAACCAGGCGAAAAAATAGAGCGTAGGGTGGAATTTGGCATGTCCTGTTTGTGAATCCTTCTGGTATGTGAGCCCCTGCCTACCTGCAGCTAACATATTAATATTAGAAGTGGCATTGCTCTAATATGTGCTGTCATTAGAGTGGCGTTTTGGGTTCCTGGCTGGTGACAGGATTGGTAATACAGTTTCCATCAGGGTGCCAATTATATCAAACTATTAGCAAACCTGAGCTAATTGGGAGGCGGCATCGTTAAAGGTTGATTTCTGCAGCGTATGGCAATTCTATCAGGGATTGCTTCAGGAGTGAATCATTGCCATCGTGCTCTCAAGTGACTCCATATACAATAGAGTGACAGGATGGTGCAGGTAGGAATCAAAAATGCCTCCCTGCCCTAGCCACCTTCTTTTTCTGTTCAGCAGAATTGCAGAAACAGTTGGAATTTATTTCTGGAAAGGTTTTGCTTTCCTTTGTCGGGAATGTCTGTATTTGGTATTCAGCCAGCTCATCTTTTTCTCGGTTTTTGTATGGAGTCACCAAACCAAGATCTTTAAGGCTTGAAACACTTTTCCTAATATTAGAATGGCATCTTTCACTCGGGTTAGCTAATTGCACTGAAATCCATTATATGGGATAAATGCCGGACAAGGCTTCCATTGAATGGCACCAAAATTAATGAATGTGAAGATGCTTGTTGCCCAACTGCACCTGAGCTCCTGCAGCAATAGGTCTTTTGAGTGGCTTTGTTGGACGAGGATTTTTGATGTCTTCATTGCGTTTTGGAAAATGACAGTGTAGGTCATGGTGTGTTTGGCTGCAAATCATGCTGTTCAGGCAGCTGCTTGTGATTTACGGAGCATGTCTTTCAGCGTTGGGGTGAACATCTGGAATGCAAGAGACCCTTTAGAAATGCAGCCCTGTTAAATCGCGGTGTGATGTTTAAATTTTGGTAGTGGAAGAGTGAATGTGAAAATCAGGAGAGAAGCATTTGGAGGGGGTGGAAAAAAGAAAAAGGAATCGTCCTTAACTTAAACTAGCTTGAACTGCGCGGAATTGACAAGAAGCTACTGTCCCAATTGAGATTCCAAGCTTGTATGAAGCCAGCACCTGTTCTGCTTGCAAATGCACACACAAAAGTGAGCTTCATTCACAGAAAGAAAGAAACATAGCGGGACTTCACTCATTTAGCCTTCCAGGGCCTTCAGTCCCTTGATCTGTCAGCCCCTTAGAATTCAAACACAGCCTTTAAAGGAATTTTCAATTCACAACATGATGACTTTGTTGATGTCCTGAATGTGAATGTATTTTGAATTGAATTTGTCTGCCAGGATTCCATTACGTGCTAAAAGAATACAGAGTTCAATCATCAGATAATCATTATAGCTGTTTTGAAGTGTTTATTTTATTAGTCTAGAAGGTAAAGCAAATTTCATACTTTTAAGTTGTCGCAGGCTTTGCAGACGCACTGATAAGCTCTTGTATTTCCATACCCTATGGTTAGGGTTCAGATACTGGCGGCAGGTGATAATATGCACAACGCAGCAGAGATCCAAACTGACAAATTTTGACAGTTGAAAACTATAAAAACTCATAAATCAGACTAAGGAATGTGGGTTTTTTTTTCACCTATATCTTTTCTCTTTTAACTCCCAAAAGTTAAATTTTCAGGAAATTGCAGCAGGTTTTTCTTCAGGCAAATCTGAAGCACAGAGCACCACATACAACAGCAGTTTTTAATCCCCGTCCACGTCTGAGGGTTATTTTCTCATATGGATGCACGCATATAATTGCTGGTAACTTTAAACTAGGAGCCATATATTCAGTATTGTAAGGAGTGTTTTCACACCCGAAGCAAGATGGAGGTTGCCGTATTCATTCAAGCATGAAATCCTGGCTGAGAGATTAAGCCTCTTACACAGATTCCAGTGCCGTTAAAAGCCGGCAAGGAGCACCAGCTCCAAGCGGAGGAGAGCTTCCTTTTGTTCGTTGCTCAAAATTAGGGATGTAAACAGTTCTCGTGGAGTAATTAGTCTGTGCTTGAATTGGGAGAAAGTGATAAAAATACAGACGTGGATGAGCTCCTAGCGGTGTCTGCGCTGGAGCTTGCAACCTAATGAAGGGGAGAGACATTTTATCAGGGAGTGCAGTGATAGGACAGGGGTAATGGCTTTAAACTAAAAGAGGGCAGATTTAGATTAGATGTTAGGAAGAAATTCTTTACTATGAGGGTGGTAAGGCACTGGCACAGGCTGCCCAGAGAAGCTGTTGATGCCCCATCCCTAGAAGTGTTCAAGGCCAGGTTGGGCTTTGGGCAACCTGGTCTGGTGGGAGGTGTCCCTGCCCATGGCAGGGGGGTTGGAACCAGATGGTCTTTAAGGTCCCTTCTGACCCAAACCATTCTGTGATTCTGTGAAGGCACTGGTGCAGCTCCATGTGTCCGCGCTGCTGGGTGGATGGGGATGAGCGTTTTGCTGGTGCCTAATTCAGTGAAGAAGTTGCACAGGAGAAGTCCTCTTGCAGGAGGTTACCAACAGGTCTTTGAAAAGATCCTCTTGCTCACAGGAGGAATGGCATTTTTTGAAGTTTCCTGGTGAAAGCTCTGCTTTGTGTTGTAATTCAGCAACGTGCACAAACATCCTCCAGAAGCATGGTTTTGCTGTCAGCTGAAAATCAAATGTGTGAATGTGGTGTTGTGAGTGTCCTTGCCATTTGCTTTCTTTTTTCCATCCCTAACTTCTAAACAGTTGCTTTAGTGAATCTGGGGCTGCACGATCCTCATGCAATCTGTTGCTGCCATCTTTGACAGTGACTCAAGCAAAGCTGTTTCCAGCCATGCACGAGGCTGTTTGCCCCGTTGGTATCTTGCTAAACAGTTTTCTGTTGGAAAAAAAAAAAAAAAAAAAGAGAGAGAAATAAAATCTCCACCACTGGTGCTAATTGGTGCCTTTGGCAGCCTGAGCAGGGGCTCGTGAATTGGATGTGTCATGGAGAATTGAATATGTCAAGTCTCTCCCAATGGCTGGGACCTCAAGGTCTTTTTCTGGCACTAAATTTCCTTTGAAAAAAAAAAAAAAAAGGAGAAAAAAAAGAAAAAACAAGCTGAGATAAGAGATCTTTTTCCTTTTTTTTAATGAGGTGTTGAAGTTGAGCATTGTAGTGTATACACTGCAGCATTTTATCGCCAGAAGTGCTGAGAAGTAGGGCTGTTGGCCGCTGTTGTTTCTCAGGCCCCCCATTTGCTGCTATCAGACACTGTACAGCGCAAGGTGACAGCTTTTGTTCAGTCTGTTCAAGCATCTGGCAGGATAGCCACGAAGTTGTTGCCGATGTCCTTAAGGGACTGTAGGGATCTGCATGAGTCATTCAGTATTTTTTCTAGGTACAGAGCAGAGATGTCGTATGCAGGAGTAAATACGGTTCCAACTAGAGCACAACCAGTACAAAAATGAAGATTTGCTGCTTTGGAGGCACAGGCTGTCAGCACAAGCTCCCGTTCCTTCAGGCAAGAAGAGGCTAGCCCACATGGAGTTAAATCAGAGTTAAACTGGGCTGATTGAGAATAGGCAGAACCATGTCCACAAACCAATCTGCCTTATTAGTTGTCCTGAATAGGAGGGGAGGAGGTTATCGCTGTCAGGCTTTCGGGTATTTGGATGTCAGAAAAGTTTAGCTGGGGTTCGAGCTGCTGTCACGTCTGCTGGTGATGAAGCCACGATTATGTGTGCAGGGGGCTGGAGAGAAGAGGGTTTGTTTTTTTATCTTTTCTCTTAGGAAATATACTCTTTATTTTCCAGCAGTGTCGCTGATTTGTCTTTGGTAATATTGCATTTTCTTAGGGAAAATGGAAGAAGAAAAGTTGCTTCCTAGTCGTCCTTCAGCAGCACACATTAGCCCTGTCTTTTTACGGAGCAGTCTTCCCTTCCAGTATTTCTGCAGAAACAGCTGAACTTGGTACTTTCTCCTATGGCACGTGGTACTGAGCCAAAGGGATTTTACTCTTAAGGCGTCTTCAAAGCTGGGTTTTTGGAGCTGCAGCAGTGTGTGTACCTTGGCAGCGAGCACCTCCACAGGCTGAGCTATAGCATTTCCTTTGGGACTGTGTGCATGTTCACCTCTCCTGTTCTGGATTTTCGTATTTTCTTTTTTTTTTCCACTCCAGCCCTGACCTCTTTGTCAGAAAACTTCAGAATCAAGTGTCCACAAATCGTGTCCACGCTCTCCCCAAAGCATGGCAAACTGTCTGTTGTTTTGTTGTGTTTTTTTTTTAATAAGATGCAAGCAAAATGAGTACAGGTAATGATTTTATCCATGTACATTTTCAGATGTGTCAACCTGTGAGCTTAGAAGGCACCATCTTTGTCACGGGCTGATGACCTGCTGGAAACATCTGTGTGTTTCCCTCTATGCTGCTGTTTTCTCCCAGCCTTCATTCCCAGAGACATTTTTCTCTCCTGCACTATTACCTCCCAAAAATGACTAGTTAAAGGGTATTTCATGGGGTATTCATCTTTCAACTGCAGTTCTTTCAAGTAGTGCCAAGAATGATGAACCCAAAGATTTCAAACTTCTTATCAGAATAAGCCCACAGAGCTCAAATCCAAAATGAAACTCTTCAGACCCATGGTAAGGACATCACAATTGCAAGGTCATGACTACTACTTGATATTTTTTCCTCAAAATCCTCTCTTCTGGTTAAAAAGCTTTGTATTAAACAGCTAATAAACCAAATGGAGAGACAGTAGTAGAAGATGACAGACTTTGGAACCAGCTGGCAGGACAGAAATATGTCATGCTGTTTTCTCAAAGTTGTGCTATTTAATGTCACAAACTCTGATTTGCTTCCCATTTTAATTCTGGCATCAAATAATTAAAATTTGCAGAGTTTGTCAGTGGAATAGAAGATTTAGAAGCACTCACAGGAAGCACAAACCCTAACAGGCTGTGGCTGTCTGTAATACTCATCCCTGCCGAACAATGTTCAGCTCACTGAAATAATTATCAAACCTTCTCTTTCGTGAACTGTGAAATTTTAAGGAATCTGTTGGCACTATGAGAAGTGTTTCTGCCAGCTGTGTTAAGTCAGCATTACCTGCCTGCCCACGTATTATACTGCCTGCAAGTGCTTTTCTGTTAGGGATAAACTTGCCGTATTCCAGCTGGGAATACATGATTACCTTTGCTTGTTATAAAGGTAATGGTCGTCACTGGCCCTGCTGCAAAGCCAGAGGGAATTCACAGCACAGCGCACAGCTTGAGCCAAGCAAGAGGGGGAATTCTGGAGTGAGCCCTTCCAAGGTGTGGTGTGAGCCCCCTCCACGCGGGCGCTTAAGACACTTGCTAGCTGTGTTCTCCTGTGCACGCTTTCTCCTCGGTCCCCTTTGCTGCTATTGCAATGCTGAGAGGCTGGATAAAAGCTGGCACACCAGGGGTGACATGGTGTTTCACCTTGGTAAGCACTAGGGAGCCGGTGCAAGCAAAGGACAGTGTCTTACCTGTGTCACGCTCCAAGGGAGCAGGAAGGCTAGTGCTGAGGCTCAACAATTGCAGTTGCTTCTGCTTGCTGTTTGGTTTTGGCATTTCCCTGGAGCTGCAACAAATCTCTGTCAATGATTAAGACAATATGATTGTTTGCTGATTCATCAGTAAAATCTGCATCATTTTGTTTGATGTGAAGTAGGTTTTTATTTCAATATTCACTTTTGCCTCCGAGTAGGTTTTCCCTGTCCCTGTACCAGCTGGGTTACCAAGCCCCCTGACCACAGCTGTGGAGATCCAGAGGAGTTTGGGAGTCACTTCTCAGTGTGACACAGCTCCAAGGCAGGGGCTGCCATGTCCGCAGGACTAGGGCTGCATTCAGCCCCAACCTATTTCCCTTATGGACAGAGCAGCAGCAGATTATGCTTTGTGGGTATGCCTACATCACTGACATACTGTGCTGGGTGGGAGCAGTTTAAGTGGGAATTTTCCTTCTGTTATGCACCAAAGTGCACCGGTGACGCTCTCAAGGTGGTTTCCCTCCGGCTGGAAGTCAGGTAGAAGTTGCAAACTGGGTCATTGTGCAGAGCACCCCGCCTGCAACATGGAAGCAAGATCCTTCTGCAGAAGGCTCTCTCCATGCCCCGTGCATGCCTAGCAGCAGCAACTGCACAGACTTCATTGCTGGAAAAATGCAGTGGGACATAGCCTGAGAGCCGTTACAGATTGCAGCAGATCAGCTCCTGGTCCTTGTTTCTTTGTCCCACGCCTATCGTGTTATAGCTGTCCCCCATGAGTCCTGGCCTTACCCTGGGGTTGTGTGTGCTGCAGGCATGGTTACTTCCTACGTCTGCAAGAGAGAGTGGCAACCTGTGTTTGATCCCACAAGCCACTCAGTTGGACCATGCTGCCAAAGGGAAAAAGCGGGATTATGGCAATTGAAACTGTTTTACTGAAACTGAGTCTGGTTAGGCCGATGCAGGGTGAGCAGAGCCTCGCGTGGTGCTGCCAGCCACCAGCAGTCTCCACTGTCCCACCAGTGGAGAATTCTCCTGTAGCTTGTCTTCCTTCTTGCAACTGAGATGTGTCCTACCTCCAGTCCTACCTGGTTTCAGAAAGGGGGGAGCAAACCTTAGCTCCTTCCATATAGGTAAAGCACACCTTACATATAAGGGCCTTTAAATAAGGTCCTGCTTTAACCTGATTTTCTGCCTGGGATGCAACAATGAAGTCCTGCTGATTTGAGCTCACCATGTTGCTTATATTCAAAGTATAATTGGGAGCCTTCAGAAAAATATAACCTTATTTACACCATACAAAGCCAATTGGATTTTAGTTAACTTAATTTCTAAGTGATTACAGTTCACTAACAATGTAGGTGTGCTATAGATGCAATGCACAGGGGGTGACTTTTTATTTTAAACCATACAAGCTTTCTTTTATTCATGTCATTCAGGCAGCCTCATGATAATTCACATTTCCAGCTTTCATAATGTGTTGTTCAACCAGTTTTTTCTGCCTCCCTATTGTACTCTCACAAATCATGCTCACTAATTTCTGAAAGCTTTTCATTTCTCTCTATAGGTTGTTGTTTCGTAACATTTTATACAAGAAAAGCTGCTCTTGAGGCACAGAATGCACTGCACAATATTAAAACTTTACCTGGGGTGAGTACATTTACTTTTTGATCCTAATTATTTTATTGCCAGAAAATAGCCCTTTTGCTTGAGATGTTGCTTAGTGCCCCAAATGACCTTGGTCTCTTCAAGGGAGGGTTGTAAGCCTGATGGCCTGTCCTGTAACAGTGCCAGTCCTGTAGCAATGGCATTATCTCTAAAGACAGTTGCTCTTCTGTAGAAAGTCCCTTGGCTGGAAATAGTGCTGATTCCTGCTGACTAGAGGCAGTTACTGAAGTGCAAGGTAGATCCAATTTTTTTTAAAAAAAAGCCGGGGGAGAGGGGAAAACATATGGCAGAAAAACACTGCACCACTGGGGATTCTAGTTTCAAAAGGGAGAGAAGAGGAAAAGACAAAATACAGCCAACTTCATTAAATGCAGCCTTTGTACACATGGTTTCTAAACAACTGACTGCATTACCGTGGTGGCTGCACATCAGGGGACCGCAGAGCACAGTACCACAGCTGCCTGCACAGAGCCATCCTGCTCCCTGCCACCACCTCTGCTCAGCACCCTGCTCCCTCTGATACATCACACAAAAACTTTGTGCTTGTGTTACTGGGCTAATCGCACAAACTGTAGCTTGTTATCCTATGGTAGTTCAGACTTAAGTTACAGGTCCGGAGAGAAGAATATCACTGGTAATTGCATGACTTAACTTTGAAGTCTTCTTGTTTTAATGTTTTTATTTGTTCCACTGGTTGCAACCAAATACTTTGGGGATTGGAATGGAAAAATATAAAGGATGGGGATATATTCCCTCTTGATGCAGGGCAAGTGTTCCACTGTATGCATGGCATGTATGGTTACACACACAAAAATAAATTAAAGTATACAGCACTGTATAAATAAATAGAATATTGGTTGGACTGATGGTTATATGGGCAATATCTTCTTTAGTTCCTACATGCTGTATGTGAAATTGGACGCTACGTGTTCAAAAAAGTCATGTCTGGCTGGCCCACTTATGCAACTCCTGTTAGGAAGGTCACCTCATCTGTCATGGAAATGACCAACGAGGAGAAGTATGTTGGATAGTTACCCATGAGCCCTGCTAATTTGCAGAGGCAGAATGGCATTCCTCCATCATTTGCAAGTGGAAATGCTGGAAGGGGCAGGAGGAAATCTGCAAAGTCCAGCCAACTATAGGAAAATCAAAGAAAAAGTGTGCCACTTCAGATTTGAGCAATTTTTTCCAGCGTCTGGCCCTTGCAAAGGTCAATGTCAATACTTGCGGTGGCAGGCTCAGCTTTTAAGGATGTTTGGGATGATGTGCTATCCTCACAGAGAAAGGAAGGTGCTGCGGAACCCCTCAGGGAAGGTGCCTTTGAGACCCCTCTGGAGCTCGGGTTGAATCACAGCATCCTCTGGCTCTGCAGCTCCAGGTGTTGGTTCCCATCCCCACTGCTAGAAAATGGAGCATCACTGGGGCCAGGCAGGGTGTTTGAGCTCTACCCTGAAGCTCCACCGTGAGATCTGTACATCACTCTCTTCAGCAGCAGGGAGGCTCCTGTCGCTTGCTCCTCTCTTCTTCCCTGAGCCCCACGAGCTGGCTGCTCTGTTTTGAGAGGTCTTGGTTAAACCAGCAGGCGACTCAGAGGGGCAGCCTCCTTCCCTGACCTCCCCATGTACAGGTGGCAAAGCTGACTCAGCTCTGCATAGCTTCTTACTTGAGCAGGGCATCATTTTCTCTCTGCTTTATAGCTAAGGAGCATGCAGCAGTTAAAGAGGCTACTGCAGCTTTTTATTTTTTTAAAATAAAGCTCAAAAATATGATATTTTTTTCCAGTGCTGCCTCTAGCTCTTTGTCATTTAAAATGTATCTTTTCAAGCTCTGTTTTTCCATCCTGAACATGAGGCTACAAACTTTTCTTTCAAGGAAATGTGAAAATTGCATTCCCATGACTCTGGGGCCTGGGCTTTAAGAATACTCCTGATACTGCCAGGGATGTTAAGATTTTACTTTGAGATAAGTTGTTATACCTACTTCTTAAAGACACATCTCTAATAAAGAGAAACAACTCAAATACAGATTCATTACTTTGAGAACAATTCGGCATATATTATATAACAGATTCTATATTTTGCACATGGTTCACGCTGACATTCCGCATATATTGTGATACTGTTATGCTGCATCAGTATATTCCCAAAATTACTTCATTTATGTGTGCTTTAAAGTTGTGGCACACATGCTGAAAACACTTCACTTGAGCAGGATTCTCCTTCTATGAATTTTAGCAATTTCCATGCTGTTGGATCTGGCCCACTAAGCAGCTTTCCCTGAGCTAGCAGGGATTGGTAGTGGATAGCCCGTGTGTGAAACAGTCTCCTTCAGAGCAAATGGAAGCAATCGTCTGTTAGGGTTACAAGGGATGAATTTGGATCAGGTTCATTTGGGCATCAGCTTGCTTCCAGTAAACGAGGTGTGCTATGTAGGAGGTTCGGTAAGAAGGTGCATTTGGAAACAAAAGAATCTGTGCCTTCCGCTTTTACTGAAATACAACCATACATCAGATAAGAAGCATCCCTGAACAGCCCAGGAAAAAAATCCGGGGCACAGGCAGGTGGTTTATTAGCTTAAGGTGCGGAATTATGGCAGATGCAGGAGCAGGGATGCCGCGGCAGCTGCACCTTGCCTGCATTTCACCTGCACGCAGGTATCACCCATCCTGCTGCAGGCATGGGAAGAGGAATACCACTGGCCCAGCACTGTGTGCACTGAATGCTTGTGGCCAGGTTATTTCTGGTCTTTGTCTCTTCATTTCTTAAATGCAGACCTGCTCCATGTTGCTCAGTAAGCAGCTTTGGGATCAATACTCATGAAGCCAAAAAAGCATTTTTATAGTGTGAAACCTATCCCCCTTCTGCATGTTCAGTTTAATTGAGGTGGGTATTTGAGCAAAGGCTGCACTGCTTTGTTTCTGTATCTACTTTCTGCGTGGACCTCATCCTTAACAGAGACATGAAAGCACGAACGCTTTATCTGCTCCTTTGAGCTGCACCCTTTTAGTGGACATGAAGAAAATAAGACCAGACATAAATGATTAATGCAGAATCTTGGAAGAAAATATTGCAGGGTGCCTTGCTGTTTGATTACAAGCCTTGGAATTAGTCAACATTTCCATAATTCTAAACCAATATACACCTGTTTTCCCACTGTGATGTGAAGGCACAACTTAATTTAACAGAAACCCTGCTGTGCTAAATCTCTCATTAAATACCAAGCTAGTTCTGTAATTTAAAGTTGCAGCACCACTATTTTAACTGAATTGCCTTTGTATTATGAAATTAATAAGAAGTTAATGATGCACTTTGCTGTATTCTCTCAGATTTTTTTCACAGCAACAACAACAAAAAAGAAAGATAAAGAAGAAAAACATGTCACCAGCTGACATCTCAAGGCTTTTCTTGTTTTAATCATTTTCCTGAGGATAAAATTCATTTAAAAGATTTTTTTAAAAAATTTAAAAACTTTCAGCAAAGTAGGATCAAACATCTTCTTTTTACTCATGATTATTATAATCTCTCTGTTAGACATAGTATTCCTTGTCATATAATGGAACTTTTATCTTTCCCCCAAAGTGTATTTAGATATCACTTGTTACAGCAGCATTGCTACTAGGCAGAGAAAAAGATACGCAGTGTTCGAGAAATACACGCATATTGATATATATGATACATATCAGTGAAATAGGGACAGTTCTCTTCTGTTTACTTGGTACCGGCATCACAAGTAGCTTTTATGTCTTGTAAATGAACAACATGAATTTTCAGATGTGGCTTTTCAAATATAGCATGCAAGTGTATAGCTCATAGCCTAGCTCATAGGGATGCGGTTTGTATTATTCAAGCTACAGTCAGGTTCTTCCAATGTGAAAGTCAGTGTGGATTGTGTTTTAAATGACAGAGTGGATAAAATGGAAAACCCCAATTTGAATGTAATAATTGGGATGAGATATAGAACCAAGGCCTTAACTAGTCTCACCTTCATTAGGAATCTCATGGCTTTGCTAGAGGTGTTTAGCTTCTATTCCCTGAACAAAATAATCTAATAAATTCTTCCCATCTAAATTTATTCTGTACCTTTAGTTAGATGCAATAATCTTAGTCTTCTAATATGCTGCTTAGTGAAAATTGGCTTTTATGGAGAGGGCAAACCTTGGAGAGCTGTATGCAGGGGCTGCTCTCAGATGTGTTTGCGGCACTGACATTTTTTGGTTTAGTATTAATGTACATACTAGATTAAAAACAGAATCTGCTCTGTTTGGCTAACTAGTGTATTGGGTAGGATTTCGTGGCAAGAGCTAAATGCAGATAGGTAACAAGAGGACTATACGTTGGTCAGGTTCTTGAAGCCCAACAGCTGAATAAATGGACCTTTAATCTTGCATAGAAGCTATTCGACATCAGGAATCAATTGGAATCCTTTAGTAAAATCTAGACCTAAGTCTCTTTGGAGTCTCTTTTTTATTTGAAGTTAGATTCACCTGACATGACAAGGATCATTTGTTGCCTCTATATTTCTTTATATTTTTTTTTATATCCCCATAGCAGAGGTTATCACAAAAATAATTAACAGCCTGCACTGATTTAGGTGTCAGCACTCCTATGCATTTAACTGACTAATAGTTTACGTGTTTCGTATTACAAGTGGGATATACATATTCCAAATAGCAGTAAGCCCTTTGTATTGAAGTTCTGGCATGAAATAAGGACATTAGCTGTATGAATCAATTTAATTAAGGGTGTAACAACGGAGAAAAACAGTTTTGAGAAAGCTCTTTAAATTTTAACAGCAAGGTGGAGTTTGTAGGATCTAACTGTCTTGTAAAATATTAATGACCTCCTTTTTGTCAGATGTTGTCAAGGAAAAGACTTCCATTTTTTACTTTGTGAGAATCACTACTGGCTTTAGGAAATGCCCTTTACGTGCTAGGGAAACAAGACTGCCTTAGAGGGAACTTTTCTCTACGTATTGTGTGCTAGCTGTAAAGAAACCTCAGGGTGCAAACTAAGTGAAACTATATTTTGAAGAGGAACTTAGGTCATTGTCCAGTTCAGGTGCCCTGTCCCAAGAGGGTTCCTTCTGCCCTGCTGCAGGCTGACCATCTGTCGGCGTGATGCCAGCCACTGTGGGGCTACCCCTCGCCTCTGCAGGCTGGCTCAGATTTCACACTGGGCGTAAAGCACAGGCGGTCTTGCTGCTCGCCCCGCTGTCAGTATCCCATAGATAGGCAAAGGCAGTACCATGACCCGCCACATGCATTTGGTGTAAGGAGTTGTAATGCAGGAGAGGAATGTCTGTATTAGGTTATCAGGTTATTTAACCTCCAGAATAACCAGAATAATCTATTACAAAATGCAGGCATCCGTAATGGCTTTGTTTGGATCCACATTCACTTGCTGATAAAACAAGGGAATTGTCTAACAAAAAGCAAAAACAAACAAACAAAAAAGCCATATATTTCTGATTTTCATTTTACATCATGAGTTCGGCTCATTTGTAATGAATATCATTGCACACTCCTTTCTGGAATAGCGTTTTAATAACCTGTTCACTTCTCTGCTTTAGGCCTTATGAGTTGTCAGTACTGTATGAACATTATGTAAAAATTACCTGTAATAAAAAGGTAATCATCCAATATGACTTGAATAATAGCCTGAATATGAGATATCAGTGACTTTGAGAGATTTTGACAAACAGAAAGGGAATTCAGAGAGTAATTAAGTTAGTTAAGGGTTTGGAGTGATTGATTTATGATGACAAATTAAACTAATTCAGTACCCATATAGCATGGCCAAATACTGTTTAATGAAGGATCTGAAAAGTGTAGAAGTGTTTAAATGATAAAAATAACCAGACGGGAAAGTGGAGAATTCCCAAGGAGCACCTATTTCTAGGAACTGGGCTAAAAGACATCATTGAATGATGTTGAGAACATGAATCTGGCCTATTTCTTCCTTTAAAATACTACACAAATGATACTTAATGATACATTTTGTTCAGCTCAGAAGTTATTTTTTTAATGCAAATACATCACTTCCACCTCTGCCCCCCAAAGATAAGTTGCACTGACTTTGCCACTTAAATGAAAAATCACTATTCTCACTAAATTCAGATACCTTAGTAGAAATGTTGGGTTTGTGTCTACCATTATTGTGAAACAGAACATAGCACCAGCCCTGAATTCAATTTTGCCTAAAATGGTAAAAACTGACAAACTGACAGGAGCATAATGAAATCCCTGTAAGTAGTTGACCTTGCAGCTGAATGGCAAAATGATAGGTGGTGTGCAGGCACAGGGAGAGGGACAAGTTGACTAAGTGAAAGTAGCTTCTCTAAATTGAGCAAAACATTTCATTCATAATTGTAGTCCCTTTTTCTCAATGAAGGATGGGGGCCAATTCACCTTCTCTCACAGCCTGATCATTAGGATAGCTTTCTGGCATGCAGGAGAACGCAGTGCACATCCATTCGGGCTTACTTGTTGTAAGGATTTAGCTTTAATTGACCTAACAGAGCCATTGCCACTGGACTCAGCTGAGAACGGAGGTCCCCATCTCTCCTGTTGAAGCCGTTCCACTGTGTATGAAAGTATTAAAATCTCATGGGCCTGAGAGAAAGCAAGTAAAAGCACTTGGGTGCCTGGTACTGAGAGCAGTGGCTCAAGAATTGTGGTATCTGGATATGAGTCCATGTTCTAATGAGGATTTTTATTATTTGGAAAAGCTTCAAAAGTTTGGAAGACACTCGCCCTGAATAGGGAACTGGGAATGGGGTCAAATAATAATCTGGCAGGAATATCCATCTACCTGAAGCACTGGGGGAAGCAGGCTAAACCTTGTTATGCCTTACTGGCGGGTGGTGCCCCAACCTAGCCCCTGGGGTACGTCAGGAGGATGCAGAGCTGCACAGTGAGCTATTTCAGATCCTGGACATTCAAATCGGAGGATTGCTTTTTCCTGGTGAAGCAGATCTGCTGAGAAGCAGGAGCACATTAGCCCAGCTGCAAATGCAGCTAGATGCAAGCTAGCTTTTTTAGATAGCTCTTTTGGAGTAGTTCAGGATTTTTTGTGAAGCTTTGCAGTATAATAATGTTGGGATGGAAACTAAGTAATGCATATTACTGGCTTAACCTCAGCAAGTTTTTCTAATGTGAAGCCCATCCCCAAAAGGCCAAACAGCCCAGACATGTGACACTGCTTTACCTCTAATTTCCATAACTCCGGACAGTTGAGGTCAACACTTTGCAAAATACCTCTGGATTTTAATGTCCAACTTAAAACATCTTAACCTGCTTTTCAGTGAGTCTCGAGTGTCCATTCATAGGATATCAGTTTCGAGCTGGGTACCCAAAAACCACTGACTGGAGAACCTTTTGCTGTGCACTTTGGAATGGAAAACCCTGGATGAAATTGAGAGGCCATCACCAGAATACTCCAGAGTGTTGCAAAGCTCACCAAGATTTAGGTGGGATGCCCAGGCCCTCTCTTAAACAGCTGTTTATCCTACTGCTAGTGTTTGTTGTTATCCAGAACAGAAAGTACAGGTGCTTCAGTCAGCCTCATTAGCACCATGGCACAAGCTATTAAAATTGTCTTTGTAATGAAAAAATAGTTCAGGGAGCCTTCCTAGCTGTCTGACTACTCCTACAAGAATGAAATTAGAAAGGCAAATCATAAACAATGTTGCAGGCGTCAGGAAGTAACATCATTAGAGATGCCCTTGGATGCCATTTACCTGCCTCGACAGCAATGCTTGGTGCCCATGGATCTGAATTATGTTATGACTAAAGAGACAGAGCTTCACGGCATGTTTATAACAGAGAGATTGTTTGTTCAGCATCCTTCCTACTGTTGTATCCTACCCTGTGAGCTGTGCTGCTTCTTTCAAAGACCTGTGCTGTGTGGTCTGTGGCTCCATGCATTGCCATCAAAGGTTGAAATGTTGTCTCATTTAGTGCTTGTAATCCCATGATGGTGCCAGGAGCTGAGGCATCCTTAGCTAGCTTTCTCCCATCTTAGCTGGGTAATGAACCTACAGTTTAGATGCACTATGCACCATGTACCAAACATGGGATGAGAGGGAAAACATATGTTTTGTCTTCTTTGTAGTCATAGAAACCCTATAACACTTCCTGGAAAACCAAGTGAAACTGGCTGGCTTGACTGAACCTCCTGCTCGTAGCATACTTTGGGCAATTAAAATCTGCCTCATTAAAAATACTCTTTGCAGACCCAGAAGGATAACTGATCTTTTGCTCCTCAAGAAATTACCATCTTCATCCTCGCAGTTGGAAGAGCCATTGCTTTGTCTGCTGTTACCCTGTGGTGTGCAGAGCAATCCTTTCTCCTTTTTCCAGTGTAGAAAGCGCTCAGGGATTCATCTGGGTGCAGGCACCTCTTCGCTTTGCAGACATGTTCAGCTGATTGTCGTGGTAGACATCCAAAAGCTTCAGGTACACTAAAATGTTCTGTGAATTCATACCCTGAAAATTTCAGAGAGAGACTACCCCAGTTGCAGAGCCTGTATTTCAGGCTGTCAATGTATGGAGCAAGTTATCAGCTCCCTCTGAAACAGAGCAAACATCATTAGTGTTACATACCTTTTAAATGCAAAAGCAGTACAAGACCAGGCAAGGCTAATGTTTGGCTTACTTTTGGAATGGTACATCTTTTTACCTGCAGCTTTGCTGAAAACAGAAGCGGGGAGAAGCAGTCATTGAAAAACGTGCCACCATAACTCCATTTATTAACAAAAGCCTATCTCTGATGCGTTGTGCCAGCAAAGTTAAAAAGGCAAAAACTGCAAAAGAAAAAACATTGGACTAAACAGAGTCTTAAGCAGTGGTAAACAAAATGTAGTTTCCTTTGTGGTTGATTTTTATCCAGCTGCAGCTAAATATCAAAGTCATATCAAAGGAAAGCTACCCATTAATTAATTCAGACTGACTTCACAAAGCAAGCCTGAGCTTTTGCTGATATCTGATTCTGACAACTTCCTAATCTTCACAAGTTGTCATTAAGAATGGCATTAAAGCAGTCTGCAGTCAATCCCCGCTCTCGCCCTATTGTAACTCAGAGATGGGCTATCTCTCGTCACAGGAGGGGGGCAGGATACGCAAGCGAGGGTTAGAATAAGCAACTTTGCTTCTTTGCAAATGGAATTTGCAATGTATCTGGGAATCTCATGAATACATTGCATCTGTCATTCATGCTAGGAACGCTCACCCAGTTCCACTTGCAACCATTACAAGAATCTGTTGCAGTGAGTGGAAATTTTCTCTTCTGAAGGAGTAACATGGGAAAAAAAGAAAGAAAGAAGAAGAAGGAGCTCATGTTTGAAAAGGATAATTGCAAGTCTGTAACGATCTTTAAGAAAGTATAAGTAGAGCCTTATCATTGATTTCAAGATAGACAACATAGTGAGTTGTAGAAAATAAGATTGGGGAAAATAAGACACTAATCAGAGAATAAGATTAGTTTTTAACTAAGAACTGAAAATCAGGTACCTCCATAAGTGAAGCTTGTAATTCCACCGTGAAAATAAACAAAACGCTCTAGTGTTCTTTCCTGCTGCCAGCATCTCTCCATGGGATTGCAGCCTCCTGTAGAGATTGGAGGTACGTGATACCTTTGTATTTCCATTCAGCTGTGAATGGCTCAAATGATTGAACGTAGTTTGTGTTCTAGACCATCACTTGAGCAAGTATCCACCAGACAGCAACTAATATTATTTTGTGGCAGATTCATGACAATACCTTAGAGGAAAATGTGCTGTGTTATTATACAGTATGTTCATTTCAAATATTGCAAGAAAAAACACAGAGGATAAATGCTGTTGCAGGAGTACCTTGCCAAGCATCCCCAGCAGCGTGGATGTAGCTGGTGCATTTATTTCCTTCAGGGCCAAGTGTTTGTACTGCCCAAATGCCAGTGACAAATGGGAATTATTGTTGATTGTACACAGAATGGAGGCTTTACAGTTAGAAGAGGTGAAATAAAACTTAGATCAAGTACCAGGAAAAGCAGTATCTCTCCAATTAGAATAATCTTCTAAAGGAAACAAAGTTAAATCCCAGTCCTTAGAGTCATTTGGGGTAGGAAAGAATTAGAAAATATATGATATGCAATAATCCTGTATTGGGTTTAAGTCATTCCAGATGAGTTACTGAATTTTTTCATCTCTCATTTCTACAATTGCTAAGAAGTGAAAGAAATTGCTATGCTTGTCTTCACATAGAATCCTCCTGTTTGTACAAAAATGTATGATTAACCAAAAAGAAAGCTATTGCTAAGTAAAAACTACAGTCAGTCTAAATGCTGTGTCTGGAGAGCTCTGTAGGGTTGCTCAAGCAAGCGTGTCTCTTGCCTCTAGTGACCCCATCCATTTTGCAAAGAAAACATGGATTTATCCCAGTTTAAAAGGGGCATGATAGCTAACAGCTCTCATGTCTGGCACTTGTCTTCTTCCCTGTTGACATGAGAGCCAGAAATAGAGGGTGTGAATATTGGTGAATATTTTTTTCTGCACCGATGCCATCTTCCCCTGTGCTTTCATTAACCTCTGCTAGCTCCACCAAGTCACAACAGTCCTCAGGCTGAATTAACCCCGTTCAGAAAAAATAGCATACACACAAAAACTTGGAGTTCAAGACTTCCCAATAGCTGAAAATGCTACCTTTGGAGCAGGTAGGATGAATGATGTAAGAGCTTTTAGCTCAGCTGGTTTTACCAGAGGACCTTCCTGATAGCTCTCCTTGGCTTCCAGCTGTTCCACCTGAAGCCATCTCCGCAAAGAGATTTCTTTGACCTTTAGGCAAGTTGTGCATGAAGATGTTACTCCTGGGGCATAATGCAGAGCAAACTTCTAATTTAGTAGCAAGGCAGTATAAAGAATAAGTAACAGAAGACAGCTTTTCACATACTGGCATTTATAGTCACTAAATGAAGCGTGTTGGTGTTTTTTTCAAGGGAATCAGGACCCAGTTTCTAGAAAAATGCATTAATGTTCATATGCAGGGTCAGATGCTAATACAGAGCTTTGCAAACGGGTGGAAGCAGGTTGATTTTGGCCTTATTGTTCCTAATACTGTCCCTCTTACTAATGAAAACTTAATCACAGCTCTGTCCAAATACCACAGCCAGCTGGAACTGACTCATTCTTCAAAAATATATGTTTCTGCTAATGTTGCCCATTTAATTTTTTGTTTATTTAACTTCCTAAGAACCTATTGAGAGAAATATTTAAATACATTATAATTCCTTAAGATTAGCATTATGAATATATACTATGTGTTTAATATGGGTAAAAAATATTTTCTTTACCCCAAAGAAAGCACTGGAGAAGTGCATTAACTATATAGATGGTGAAAAATTAAAGAGAAGAGAATGAGTTCATGCAAAGGGTGGTTCAAAATTACATAGTTACTTAACGGAGTATCCTTACTGCTGTTTGTAATTATATATATATCACAACTGGATATTCATATTTTCACCTAGACAGTGTGTGTGTGTGCTTGTGGCTGGAGACTGCAGTAACATTCTGTTTTCATGGGTGGATCAAATATCGAGCTATCTCTTTCAGTCTATCTCCACAGCCAGATTATTTCGCCACTGCAGAGTATTGGCATAACATTGAGAGCTTTTATTTGGATGCTGATATTGGATAGTTGTGGAAAATTCCTGTAACTTCAGCTCATGGACAGCTTAAATAGAATTTATGAGCCATGTCCTCATTTGGCGTAAAATATTATGGCTCCACTGGTTTAACAATAAAGCTGTACTATTTACCCCAGCTGATCTCAATCATGAAAGTAGGATTTTTGACATCTTCATCCAAAATCACTTTTCTACCTGAATGCTTTGGCTATTCTCTGCAATATTTAAATAGGCATGCATGTTGTCAAGTAGTTGGGGGCTCATATCTGACCTTTGAGGAATTCTGGATTGGTTTGTGTTTGGTAACAGGGAGAAATTTGACCAACTGACTGACTGTGGGAGAGGTGGAAATTATGAATAAAGAAGTGTGTTCTGGACTCAGAACTATTCTGTGCCTTTTCTAAGTGAAAACTGCAGCAGCCCCACATCATCGGTGCCAACTCTTTCTATAAATTGTACCCTTTGCTCTAATTTAAAAGGTAGTATTTCAATAGAAGTTATAATTTGGATGCTTTTGGGGCTTATTTTAGACTTACCTCAATCACACTTTTTAACTATAATAAGTTCTTGCTGTTACATTGTAATGCAAATATGAAAGCTTTCCAGCAAGAACTTTAAAAAAGCTTTACATAAAAAATCCCATAGCCTAGAATTTGAGTTTTATACCAAATAATAGACTCTAGTTTCTGTCAGAAGAGGAAACCAAGTGCGTTGTTGGATCAAGGTGACCTTATATGCTGCAGAAAGAGTCAGGCAGAAGATACACTTAGTAAACGAACAGAAAAATCTGTGATGTGAAACTGGGGGAGTGGTTGAGGTTGGTTTCTCTCCTATTGAATGAAAGCCAAAAATTGAGAAGATAAATGCAGATGAGATAATGTTGTAAAAGTAATGGAGGAGCCCCTGACTTTGCTTTCTTGCCTTTCTGAAATGTTGCTGTCACTGGTCATTCCCTTTAAAGGGTTATTTCCTGAATTTCATCTTGGCAAAGGTAGAGGATATTGCTGAGCATAATCACATGGTGTTTTCCCAGAGCATAATTCACAGAGGAGACAGTACATGCGAGCACAGAACAGCATAAATCTTAAAATAAAACTTCTGCAAAACAAGCATTTAATATCCTGGCAGCCATGCCCTCAGTCACAGCTGAGTTTGTTTTGCATTACAAAAGACATCGAATGTTTTTAAAAACCTTTCATTTAAACTAAATTTCCTCATGGTCATCAGTAGCCTAAAAGAGAATTTATTTCATTTTGATTTTGTTTGGGATTGTTTTTTGCAGGGGAGGAGAAGGGAGTAGAGGATTGCTTTGTTTTCTTGATAAGTTTCTAAACGTCATCCCTGATGTTTATGTGGAATCAGAGGGATTTATGTGGAAAGAGAAGGTTTTCATGTGGACCAAACTCAAACATTAGCACCCTAAAATGGTGTCCACAGCCTGAGCTACTTGAAGGTTTCCATTTGGCAGCGGAATTTTTTTAAGATGGAAATTTAGAAAGTCGAAATTGAAAGCCTGCAGCAACATCATCTTGAGTGTTCAAAGATACTGAAGTCATAACTGAGAAGGGCAAACGTCCCTGAGCAACAAGAGCCAGTGCATCCTAAGCAGAGGATTTGACTTGTGCTAGGAGAAGAAAAGCGAAATGTCTCTCTCCAGACCACTCAAGTAAACACAAACTTCTTCTGTGCTGCCTCCCCATCTGGGGCAATTAAGGGCCCTCTGTTTCATTCCCATTCAGAGGCTGGGAGTTGGGAAGGCTTTTCATAGACGATGAGCTAATAGGTACCATGTTTTGTCTTTGCTCTGGTTCTGTTTTCCAAATATTAATATTGGGTGTGGAGGTGTGTTGCTCTTAGATTTTAAGGAAAAGTACTCCTTTTCAAGTCTCAACCTCCTGTTGACTTCTGGAAGGCATGCCAAAGCCTGAATAGGGAGATGGAAGAAAGTACGACTTCAGAACACTTGAGTCATGTCCAGTGAGACGCTGACTTTAAGGCTTGTGTCATTCTGGGAATTGAGTCCTGGCATCTTAAGTCATGTTGGGCAAATCCACACAATGCAGTGCAAGGCAGCATTAGTTATTAGCTCAGATCCCCAAACCACAAAAGCTTGGCTGGTATTTGGTTCCCCCAGCTATTCTGGATCACTACTTCAGGTTCTTATGTTACTTCTTGGGCAGGATATCTACAGAGTAGTACTGCAAAAATAAAATGCTTGATGGAGTACACCTGCTCATTACTACCTTGCCTATACCTCGTGATAAAACTACAAGATTTTGGCTTGAGAGACTTAGCTTCAGATGCAGAATAACTCAGGATGAATCACATATAGCTTCTGTGCTTTTTTTTCTCCCCTCATCTTCCTTTCTGCTGGAAAGAGATAGCAGCGGTAAGCACCTCGCAGTTGTGTTAGGAGGAAAAATCAATTAGAGCGTGAGGAGCTCAGGCTCTGCTGCAGTGAGGCCAGCACGGCTGCCTCCCTTCATTCTGGTCCACACTGCGTCGTGCTGTGTGACTCCGTGCAAACCGCCGCTTCACTGCGCTTCGTTTTCTGCTCAGAAATGTGGACAGTAATTTGGCTTCTCACAGTTACCTTGAATGGGTGTTAAAACTCAGTCAATTAATGTCATGGAGACACTTTGTTATCTTTCTATGCCTTATCGGTTTAATGCAAAGGAAAAAAAAAAATGCTGGCATGCAAACTTCAATTGGCAAAATGTCAACAAAAGTTATTGCTGCTGCAGATGAGATGGATAACTCTTGCTGTTAAAATAATATCTGGTGTTTTGCTCAGATGTCTAATGGGTTTGCTTTTTAAGCATGGATGATACAAAATATCCCCAAGGCATTATTCCCAACAAGATATAGAATCCCACTTAATGTCTATTTTTAGGATTCAATAGGTTCTGTAAAGGCTCATTTGTTTGAAGAAAAGATAGTTAATCACTTTGGTTTCCATGTGATTTTGAAAAGAGAAATTTTGTCGTACCTTCCCTTCCTTATCTTCACTCCGCTTGGCTCGCATGTGTCCTGGAATTGTTGCCATTTGTGTGGGTGGTAAGAAACGAAGGAATTAAATAAATGGAGTTAGAACTGCTAACAGAGCAGCAGTAGTTATTTGTACATTACGAAGTGAAGTTGTCACTTCTAAGACTGCCAACTTTTTCATTTCTATATGAGGGTACAGCTTTTAAGGAAGACAGAGTGTTACAGGCTAATTAGTAAACGTACGGAAGGAACAGCAGGATGTGGGGGGTGACTGTGGAAGGAATTCTTAGAATATTGTTATTATTTTAAAGAGTAGCATTGTTTTTAGTCACTCAAACTAATGTTCAATTTACCTTGAATTTAAAAAATGGAATGTGGTGGATTGCAAATGACTGACTTGGGAAACTTCCAAAAGACATTAAATTTCAGCAGTTTCACTGTTCTCCTTTAAAAGAAACAACTTGTTTTAAGCAAGCTATATGCTTCTTTCTGTGCTCTAAATAGAAAATAATGATGTTATGCATTACCGCATGAACTATATTTGGCACCCACCAGCAATATTCATTTTCTCCTGCTTCTTTCCCTCGCTCTCTTTCTCCCTCCCTCTCTCCTTCTCTCTCCAAAATATACACATATATATGTCTGACAGTAATCTAGGAGGCCAAGTAACAGACCACATTCTTCTACTACTAAAATCATATAAATACCTAACATGGTTTAAATCCCTTAAATTAGGATTTATGAAAGAATGACAGTAAACGATCTTCTGTCTACACCATCGCTCAGGCAGTTACATCTACTGCTTTGCATTTATTTGTTAGGCTCTATATGATGGATGCATGTTTAAGCTCCTTTTACCCATGAATAAACTAAGGCAAATGACTTAAACCAGTACTGGGAATCTAAACCTCTGTCTGTGCTAGTAAAGCAAGCGTACCATGGCATTGGTCCCAGTGACAGTTAACACTTTCCCAGACAATGTGTGGGCATGTTTGGGGGAATAATATGAGCTAGACACTGTTCCCACTAGGCAGTGTGGACAAGGGCATCCTACTTTGAGAGGAAGAAGAGGTATAGCTGTGCAAATGCAAGCTGTGCCACACAACTTCTCTCAGGACCAGAGAGCAATCCCTTGCCTCTTTTATTCAGTAGTATTTATTTGGCCTAAGAGATTGTCCCCAGTTCCCGGAGAAGCCCCTGAAGCTGTGGCCAGATATTGATGGTGTAATTCAAGTTAGTTTGACCCTGGAGAAGTGGTTCTAAACAGTTCTCTGTGATAGGAAAATACACCTCTTTCGCTTCTGGGAAACTTGTATTACTTGTGAGTCACAAGGCTTTAAAAAAGCAAAACAAGTTGCCATTGAAGTGATGTGAGAAATATGCTCAAGAGCTCCTCCAAAAGGACCCTGCTGAAAAACTTGAGAGCCAAAAGCTGAAATGGGGGGCTGGGAGGCCGAGGTGTCTGCACATCATAATCCAGAAAAACAATGATCTCTGAAGACACAAAATTGTTTAATTCTCTAGTGCTTGCGAATCATTTCCCCTTCTTCCCACAGTCTTTTGGTCAGTCGATACTTTCCTTCCTGACTTCCAGACTTGGTGAAGGTGCTAAGGAACCTGGCAGGTAGAGATTAGGCTTCTTAGTTCCCTTGCACTACTGGTCTAATTCAGCTGCATTCACTAATTGGATCAGTAGCCTGGAGAAAACTTTAAATTAATTCCCAGACTAGAAGAAAGACATGTAAATTTTCCCCCCCAACTCTTCAGTGCTGGTGCCTCTTTAAGGCATTTTTCTTCCTCTGTGCCCTTAGCCTACTCCTGCTGCTCCTTAATATTTTCTTCAGCTTTCATTTTCCTATTGGTTCCAAAAGTTCCACAGATTTATAATCCTTCCCCCAAGAAGAATATTAGGGTTCTATTAAGGTCTGACATCTCTTCTCCTCTCTCCCACAATCTCTCCTACCATTCTTTAATTCTGAGATGCATAAAATGTGAACAAAAAGTTCCCTTTGGCTTCAACAATGATTGATGCTAGCAAGAAGCAAGTCCCAAAGTGCTAGAAATGACAAGATGCATGCAAGCTGTCATCATTTAATCCCATTGCAGTTTGTTTGGTTTGGATGTTACCTGAGTAGCCCAAGTGCTTCAAATTTACCTTTGGCTTGGGAGAAGATTGAGTTTGTGTTGTGTTTCCCTGTGATGTAGTCTGTGAAGGTGACAGGTAAGGGACAAACTGAGCTAGACACATATGGCAATGGCAGATGACAGAGATGAGAGGAAGGAAACAGGTCTGAAAAGGGCTAAGAGCTCTAGGAATCTGCAGGCTTCTGTAAAGGGTTGTAGAAAGATGATGAGAGGAATTGTAAGACAACCCCAGTGAGAGGTCATGGATGATGTCCTCCCCATGCACTCCCTAAACTCCCTTGGTGTTCAGAGGACTTTAGGCAATGATATCTTACTGACGTGCTAAGCTGGGTGAAGGCACAAGCAGGTTTACATACATTCAGAGTCTTTTCTTGACCAAGGGTTTTCTTCCCTTGAGGCATGAGGAACAATGAGAGCGAGTTGAGGCCTGTGCAGTCTGCAATCTGCAGTGGCAGGAATGGAAAATCAAAGCTGCTAATAGATGTAGTAATCGTGCACGAAGGTGTTGCTGTAATGGATCGTAAAATAATGATTTTTCATGGTCTAATTACATGGCCAGAGTTTCTGAGGTGGTGAGGGCACCCAAATTTCAGACTCAACACAGCTGCAGCAAATTGGGCCTATCAGCTCCTTTACCTTCACTGAAAGGCATTTCCTGCTTTTTAATCACCACAGTCTTCTGTAAGACAACCACACTCATATATATAATGAAATGCCTCTTATTACAGCAACTGATACAGATCATTTAAAGTGTCGACTGCTTCAGCCTACAAACCTTGCCTCCCTCACAGAAATTTCTGCTTGCAGGTAGTCTTTAGCCTACCTAGAACATTTGAGTGCCCATTTCCCCTTAGAAAATGAGTGGAAAGCAGGTGCCAATCCTTTCACCAAGCCTGCTGACAACTGGGAAATGAGATTTAGGCAATCTCTGGTAAGGCAGTGGTGACTCAGCCCATGCTGGTCCTGTGCGCGGCCATGCCTAGGCTGAATTCTTCCCAATCACCCCTAGTGCTAGGTGCTTAAGATTGCACCTGATTTTCAACATCCCCTGAATAAATAAAAGAAGCTGTAAGCTGATGTTGTTGTGCAAAGTGAAAGCATACAATAGTAATCACAGCTAATGACTGTGCTAAATGCTAGGCTGCACACACCTCCTTGTTTGGTGTTTGTTTTGTATACAGAAGGTAACATCGGCTGAATAACGAGGATGCCAAGTTACAGATGGGGTTGTGGAATCATATTTGACAGCCGATTAGAGTAATCTGACAGAAATGATGACTTAATCACCACGACAGACTCCAAATTCCCAGACAGAATTCCACCCAGGTTAATCTAATTTCCTTGCAATATTTTTGCCAGAAATAGACTCTTAGCCGGCTTGTTTTCTCCCATGCAGATGTCACATGGTTTTGACAAGAATGTAAATAGGTAGCATTATTATTGTTGAAAAGATGACTGTGAGGCTCTAAAGCTGGAGAGGATCCGTGCCATTGAGAGGTTTTTGGTTTGCTCCATTGTGTTTATTTCTCTGATGAAGTTACATTTATATACAGTGATATGTACTCAGGAAAAGGAGTTAAAAAAAAGATGTAACTAGTCAATTGTAGTTCTAGGCCATGGCTTGGTCCTGCTGCTACCCTGGACATAGCCAGTGGATGGATTCCTATTGATTTCAGAGAGATTCAGGATTTCATGTTTTACAACTGTTTCTTTCCCTTTGTGATTTTTGTTTCCCTGTGGACCACACTAACACCCCTGTTTGGGGTGAGCCCAAGGAGCAGCAGTGATGTGCTCGGCCTCAGGCTTTCTGTGACCTCCATTACAGTGCAGGCCTCGCGCAGAGCCTCAGTGTTGCTGCTGGCACTGCCGCAAGGCGCTGCCAGCCTTGGGCAACAGGCATCTGCCTGCTCTCCGTTGTGAAACAAGGGTGAGGAAAGCTCAGTCGTGCTGTTACTGGCTGTACAACTGCATCCAGTAGAGCTCTCTAAAATGTTGCCAACGAGGGATTGTTCCCTACAGCCCATTCTCCAGGCTGGATGCGATAGCCCCATGCATAGTGTGTGCCAGGGAAGCTGCCCGCTCTCAGAAAGAACTTGCCTGAGAGCTGTGCTCTTCTCTTGTACTGTAGGGTCCGAGTGCAGGATGATGTTAATGTCTATAAATTATTTGCTGCAGTTGCTTTTTCTCATTTTTTCTTATTTATTAATTGCAAATGTGCATTAATAAATACTGTATTTTTATAAGCAAAGCTTTCTTCAAGCACAGAAAAAAACACTTCCTGTTTTTCTGTATGACAACATGACATACTGAGAAATCACTTACCTTGAGATCCATAAGTGTACATACAGCTTTGTGATGTATAGCTACAATAACAGCTTTCTGATAAGACACGAAATCCTTCATTTCAGTAGATGACATGATTCTAGCGGGTGGCATCTAATTTGAAACAGGTTTATATCATCTATAATCTTTTGGAGGGCCTCAGAAAGCACAGCTATTTTATTATTTTATAGCCTACAGTTATACAAGCAAGATATAAAATGCACAGATTATTTTCTCTTTTGCTCATTGTAGAGTGAAAGGATAGTACCTATTTAGCCTTTGTCTCTGCCCCTTTAATTTTCTTATTCACTGCACACCTTATAATATATCTTTTCTTTTCTTTTCTTTTCTTTTCTTTTCTTTTCTTTTCTTTTCTTTTCTTTTCTTTTCTTTTCCTTTCCTTTCCTTTCCTTTCCTTTCCTTTCCTTTCCTTTCCTTTCCTTTCCTTTCCTTTCCTTTCCTTTCCTTTCCTTTCCTTTCCTTTCCTTTTTTCACACCTACTTTTAAATATTTTATGGGTAGAGAGCTTATAATATGTATTGTCACGGCAGTTGTCTCTAGAGGTCAGCAATGAGTTTAATAATGAGATGCGAACCAGTGACTCTGTAAAACCCATTTCGGGTTATAAATGGCATGTTTTATTGAATCTAGTGTTAAAGGTTGTTAACGTATCAATTGGTGATGGTCAGGGTTAAACAAGCTTCAACACGAGCCCTCTCATGTTAGGAAACTGTCAGTAACGTATTTTTCCACCTTCCTCTTTGCCGAAGCCATGTTTGTGTATCGCATTCATTTTACCATGGGTATTCTGCGGTTTAAACCCTTCAGGCCTGATCTGAATCTTTTATTAGTTTTGCACTGATATAATTCTGTTAAGCACAGTGGCATTCCTTCTGACTTAGGCTTGCTGGTGAGAAGAGAATTCGGACCCTGGGTTTTCAGCAGGAACCTTTGAAATCAAGTCAACACCCAGCTGAAACATCTTGTTAAATCTTGCCTCTTTCTTTGCGAACATAACAGATTACTGACTTAATGAACTTGAGGTAATTATGCAAAACAGAAAACGATAATTTCTGATGTGGTGACTATGTTTGTCAGGTAACACTGATCTTTACATGGTGACTGTGGTACTGCAAAAATAACTTCTTTACATGGATTCAGTCCAAAGGTCTCTAGTTCAGGTAGTTTGAAAAGTGAACGTTTTTTAGCATTGTTAAAATTGCATTTATTCAAAGTATATCGTCTTAGGGACATAAAATGCAGCTAGGCAGAGTGATAGATTCTCCATCTATATAAGGACTGGATTTGGGTTGTTTTTCTATAATTTGCATATTAACAAATTTACAGTGAGCTGAGAAGTGATGTTTCTAGTAGTCATCAGAAATTACCCTACATCCTCCTGGGCCTCTAGTATCAGGAGACATGCCTGACTGCCTCAGTTTTTCTTTATTTGCACCCTCTTACATGCATCCAAACAACTCAATTTTGTTTCCTTGATTTCCTCACCTTTTTGTGGCTCTGCAGAGATGTCAGTACCTGCAGTGGGCTCATTGGAGCAAGTTGCACCTTTTTTCCTCTTCCAGCTTTTGTTTGCTGAGTGGACATGCTGCATCACATTCCCATGAATTTAAAGTCTCCTGCAGTGCCCAGCGTATTGTTGAAGCCAGGATAAATGTTAAGCACTAGTTAAAAAAAATAGAGTACAATATAAGGTCTTTTTTTTCTATAAATTAGATTGAATAAGAGTGGTGGCAGACAAGTGCAGGGCTATTTAAGTCCGTCTGGGAAACAAATAATTCAAAGAGAACAGAACTGTTAAAATTGAAGCAAATTTATGCATCCTGGTGACTACATCAACCTTGTGGCTTTGCCTTTTCCTTAGGGCACAGTAAGGAGTTTTGCAAGCAGCACAAGGAATACATTGATTTGTAGGGCCAGAGAGCATTCTGGACTTTGAGTAAATCTTACAGAAATATTCACAGCAATATTGTATATTCACTAAAGAATCTAGCAACTATGTCCCTGGAGGTTAAGTGACTCCACCAAAAACAATGCAGATGTGGTTTTCTGTGCTGCTTTGAAAGTGCATTTGATATGAGTGCATGGATGTTCTCTCCTGCTCAGCTGTTTTTGTTTTCCAACATCAAGTTTGTCATAATAGTCTTTTATAAAAAACATGAAATTGCCACTGACATTTTCAGCCAATACTCAGCTTTGCTGCACTGATAGATGTTACAAAAGCAGAAAGAGCACAGATTTTTGCGTGTTCATGTGAAAAGGAGAAGAATTGCTGAAGAGAGAAAAGGCAGCAGCCCCACTGCTGCCTTAAGGCTTGTGCAGTCAAATCCCAGCAGTTCTGCAGAACCCTATGGAAGAAAATAAGAGTTGGGGTTTTTTTTGCAGGCTTAAGCACCTCCCCCATTGAAACACAATGCAGGGTCCATTCTGAAGGCTTTTGAGAAGCTATAACAAAATTCCCTTCAATCCATCACAGTGGACCCATGGCTGACTATAACCAATGTCCAGTAGAAACAGCATGCACTCTCTAATCAAAGAGGGCTCAGATGTTATCGTGTTTCTATTCCTGAAATAACAGAAAACACTGTTGGTGAAAACTTTGTTGGAGCTGTCAACAACTGAAGGTGGGGGGAGCATCATTTAGCAATGAAAACCAAGGAAACACCATATTGAGTGTGTCAAGGTAGGCTGCCATGAGATGTACAGCATAGCACAGTACACACAGGAACTGGTTTCTTTTGCAGTAAGGAGACAAATGGAGGAAGAGGTTGAAAAGGAAAAAATGTTAGGAGTTTATATGGCTTTTATGGAAGCCAGAATTGTACTGTGTTGTGATGAAAGCTTTATGAATGAATGTATAATGTATTCTAAAAAAAAAAAAAAGATAAAAAAAAAAAAAAAAAAGAAACAAAAAAGATTT
>VXAA01000837.1:1648408-1694998 GCA_013399115.1 Anseranas semipalmata | reverse complement strand
GAAAGAATTTATAAATTATTCTAAAAAAAAAAAAAAAAGATAAAAAAAAAGAAAAAAAGATACTCAACAGTTATATGAAGCTATCATAGGAAGCACAAGTCTTCCTCTTCAGGCCTGAAAGAATCAGCACATATTTTTTTAATTACAAGCAAAGTTCATTTGTCAAACTAAACTCCTTTGAGTATGTTTGAAATGCTTGCTAACTCTTAAATTACTTGAAAATTCCATCTCAGTCTTGGCAGTGGTTGAGCTCAAGAAAAAAAGTTGGTAAAACAGAAACCAAGCATGCCATAAACTAATGAGGGCTGTAACTTTAGAGGTCTTCTGAAACTAGATACGGCAAATTAAAGTTTTATATGAGTCCTATGGGCCCAATGATCTATTTTTTTTAATCTTCCTGGTTATAAAATGCTCCTTTACCATTTTATTCTTTCTTAAAAGCCTATAATATGGTGTTATTTTGAATTTATATCATTTCAACATGTTTAATATTGATCATGTATCCTTTTAGCCCCTCATTAAAAACATGATTCTTGATTTTTATGACTATCCAACCTGCCTTACTCTTTTTCATTTTTGTTTTTAGATGCATCATCCTATTCAGATGAAACCCGCAGATAGTGAAAAGTCAAATGGTATGTGTTTAATTTATTTTTACCTAATTGTAGCTCTCTTTCCACTAAAGCAAACAAAACACTGTGAAAGTTTTTGCTTTACTCCTTGTGTGGTGAAAATTATATGAGGCAGTTTCTTTGCACCTGACAGGTCAGGAAAGATGTTGACCTGCTCTGAACTCCCATTTATCCTCAGCTTTAAAGAAGGAAAAAAATGTTCTGAAAAACAGTCTTCCCTTGTACCTGCTGTATGTCATGGCCTACCTTGCTACAAATGTCTTTTACTTGTGTTCTCCTAGCAGTGAGGTGATCCGAGAGCAGCTGATATTGATAAGATGGAGATGAAATTTTAATGGTGAAAAGGAAAAAAAAAGAAACAAAAAACATTCCCATGTTATGAAACAGTGTAAGCAGCTGATGGGCCTTAACCATTTGCCTAAACCTCCTTTTTATAGAATGATGCTGTTCAGAATCTGAAGCAAATTTAGGTTTTAATGATATACTTAGTTCTGAACTGGGAAACCCACCTTGCATCTCTCTGTATACTTATTCCTCTCAACGATTGTAAAATGAATGCTATAATGACAGTAATATCCGTTCAGAATACTAGGTTACTGCCTAAGTGGATGTATATGACATGCAAAATAGACAGCATTCTAAATCTATTAAACATGCCAGGTTTGTATATTCAAGGAAATAAGATAATCGGATGGTAACGCAGCCTGGCTGTGTGTGATTCTTTAAAAATATATACATGTGTATATTTTGCCCCTTGATTTGTTCCTGTAATTTTCTAAAATATATGTTAAAGATATCATCTGCCTTCTCAGATTGCAAGAGCTTCTTTTTCCCATAAGGCCCACATAATCAGAGCTGGTTCCTCCAACAGGCATCTTTGCACCTCATTAATTAGTAATCAGGGCAGAAGCCGTGCACTTAGAGATCTACATACCTGCAAATGTAAATTATGATTGGGCTCTAAATCTCTCCGCAAGGCTTTTTTAAGGCTTCTTTTGTGCTAATTGTAGTGCATCCCATTTTCAGGCTTCTCCAAGGATTATAAAGTTTGGAAGGAAATTAAAACTTCACATTATGCTAGGTTTCCTATTATAACAACTTTCAAAACAAAACTGGCCACAAGCATGGGAGATTTGAGCCATCACCCATTTGTAAGGGAGTGGTGTTCTCTCTCATGGGTTGTCCACAGTTTTAGCAGCAATTTGTTGCTTTCTTCGAATGCTCAGAAGAGAGGCCAAGGCATGAGCAGGAGGACCAAACTTTTCTGGCCCCACTGTAAAAAGTGAGAGCTTGTTGGATCAAAATTCCACTCCCTACTATTTATTGTGCTTGCAGTGGACAATGTTTTCCCTTAGATACAGAAAGACTGGCCTGGACCCTCTGAACTACTTACAGCCTATTCAGGTTCTTCTTTCAAGAATAAATTTCACCTCAAGTTCCTTAGCAAATTAGAAATGTAAGAGCCAAGGGGCCAAAGTAAATTCCCAAGGAATTACTTAGTCATTCCTCATTTTTCTTCCTAAAGAAGATTGAACATATTGGCAAAGCACTATGGGGAATTGTGCAAACCCTGTCCTGCTCTGCAGTGCTTACAAAGCAGGGTAAATTAGCTCCTCACTGCTGCTGTTAGACTGGGGTTATCTACATGATACTTCTGTCTGCACTGTGGGAATATTCTTATTAATCTTCAGAGTATTCTCTTGCACCTATCACTAGCATGAAAATTGTGAGGGATTAGGTTTTTTGCTTTTTTTTTCTTGACTTTCTTTGTATTTTGAGAAAAACACATCAACGAATCAAAGACAATCATCATTGTCAAATTAAATAACTTTTTAAATTCAGACTCCTGGAGAGCATATTTGCTTCTTGTAGGCATGTTCTGGGGGTGGTGAACTCTTTTCTAATGACTGGGGAAACAGAAGGCGAACTGGCTCCATGATGGTAACAATAGCACAGCTCCTCAGAAGGATGGAGAGTAGGAGTGGGATCTGTGGAGGAGGTGAGAGTTTGCAAGCAGCCTGGAGAGCCAAAAGAGAAAGAACAGCAGCATGGGGGATGTGGAGGCCTGTTTGGCACATGTTTCGCACATGCTTCAGGCTATCCATCTGAGGAGGTATATTATCTGTGCCAATAGCAAAGTGTAAACTGTACCCTTTCAACCAGATTGGTAAGTTCAAAGGGGAAAAGAAAGAAGGCATGCCAAGGCATCTTGGTTTTCGTGATCCATAGTATTTAAGCTTTTTAGGAATGCTTGAAACCCTTTGATTTCAGAGCAATGGGAGGATCCCACTACATTTTATAGGTAAAGTGGTGTTTCTCAAGTTTCAAAGAGGTTAAAGAAATTCTCTTGTTCAAGATTTCCAAATAGCTTGTGGAAAGATATGTGGGAGAGGTTGAACACTCACTGAGATTCTTCTCAGCTCACACACACTTATGAAAGGCTGTTCAACTTCCACAGGCAGGAAGGGGATGTCCTCTCATTCATCAAACAGAGGTTTTCAAAGAACAGTATTTTTTTGTGTGGTAAGATGCCTCCTCCACATCTTGAGTCCCTTGCAAAAACATTTCAATGACCATCCAAGCCCAGCAGTGCTAGGATGGAATGTTCCTCATTCCTCGTCACTGTTCCTCTCTTTATGCATCACTTCATAAATGTATACCTTAGCACAAAAGGCCAAGCTTATCTCGTGGAAACTGGGAGAAGGGTATGGAAGAGGCACCTCCTGGATATGTTTGACTAAGTGCCTGGGCACTTTTGCAGGATTAGGACTTTATTAACAACCTGAAGGTCTGTTTTCTTCTCGGAAGGAAATGGGTGGCTGATAGATCTATACAATCATCTCTGTTCCTTCCTTGTGTACAGGACTGAAGATGGAGAACAATAGCTCATGTGTCTGAGTCATCTGCTCATGCAGATGAAGCAAAGCTTAATCTGTTTCACTGAGCTTTTAGCAGCTAGAGTTGATGGAGAAAGACTTACCTTTAGATCTAATTAATTGGTCTACCCTGGAGGATTCTGAAGAGGCTTTTATTGTTGAGAAATGTAACACCCTGAAAGATTTTCAGATGATTAATTTTGTAGTGTGTCCTGTGCTTGTCGCCCATTAGGTCTAGTCTGACCACCTTTATGTTGCTTGGTAGCTATTTTAACCTATCTACAAAGTTTCAGTTAAGGAATACCTGCCAGAAAAGCATGGCTACAAGACGTCAAAGTCTCCACCATTGCTAGATTCATCTTAACTGTTAATCACTCACAGTATTTCGCTGCTTAAGGATATTTTCCATTTTTCAAAAAAGAAGGGGTACCTGCACTCTAATGCAGAAAAGCACAAACACACGTTTGGCTCTAAGATGTCAGTGGCCATTAACGTGCTACAATTAGCAAATACTTAAATGTTTCTTGGACCAGGATTTGAATATTGACAATACTTTCAGGCACGTTTCCTGAGGACAGTATACTCTTAAATGGATCAAAGCTTCAACACTTCAGGGAAAATTACGAAATACTCCATTAAAAAAGAGGGGAGGGGCAGGGGGTTAGTTGTGTGATCTTATCATTTATTTTTATTTATTTTATTAGTGAAAACTTGAAGAAATAATTTTGAAATTCTATGTGGCACGACTTCGCCAATTTGGAGGGAGTAATTAAATGCCATATGTTAGCACTAACACATAGAAAAGTTGATAATTAATGCAGGCAGCTCCAGATCCAGGTGTGACTTTGACAGATTGTACGCAAGGGTTTTTCACAGCCTTACAAATAGGGATAAAAAGTCTGTTTTCCCCCCTTCCCTTCTGGATGAAAAAAAAATTAATAGATAACCATTTGTACATAATTAACTATTTCTTGATTTGCTTAAAAGAAAAGGCAACTTCTGGATGGAAAGCACACTCTTTAACTGACTGGAGCCCTCAAAATGTATAATAAAGGGATATAACTGATTTTTCAGGACAGAATTTTGGGGATTTAGGGATAGAGAAAAGGAAAGTTTGTTGAATCTTAGAGCAGATTTCCCATTATTATTACAGGGTTTAATTCTTTTGCAGCATGCAGGAAATAATCCCTGCTCCTTTATTCTCCTGGGTTAGCACAATTTATCTAATACAGACTGCAAACTGAGAAGTTGGGGGGTGCTCATGCAAAATACTTGTTAATGAAGCAAGTTGAGTAAAGCTGAAAAATTAAGAGCCTTCAGGATGTTATTCTGCAAGTTGAATGTAGTGCTGTCAGAAGGCAGGAGGTTCTGGTTTGAAAGAAGCCCCCACCAGCAGAAGTAGACTTCATCTCTGCCAGCTTCTGATGGCTTAGCCAACGTAGCTCTCTTCAAGCATGATACCTGGGCACCCTTGCTAGTCATCACAGAGCTAGTCTTCATGGAGTTAAGAAAACTCATCTTACTATAAAACAGATATCTGCAGTTCATCACACAGGGTTTCTGCACTTGGGCAGAAGAATCCCACCTCAAATCCAGCAAGTTCAGCACTGGATGTGTCACACTAACTGCCCGGGTAGCATAGCTGACCTGCATTTGTTATATGTTTGGATGGATTAGAGGTGAATTCCACAATTATTTGCTCAGGATGCTGTGCAGTTTCACACCTTCCTTCACGTAACTAGAAATTCACACCTCGTTTACTGTGACCTTCTGCCTGCTTCTGCTCCATCAGTGCGGAGCACTCAGCCATCCCATCCTACTCACTGTTTACGGCCAGTGGTATCTACTTCATGTTACCAGAGTGGTGCAAAAAGGCCAGAAGTTACAAATAGACCTATGAGCAGAGTCAAAAAACGATGATATCAAATGCTTGCCCAAAATCTTGCATTTATTTTCAGGATCTTGAATTATTGAAACCTACCTCTAGTGTGGGAGAGAAAATTATCAAGCAGCAGTGAAATGTTTCTGAAATATGTGCATACAAATGCTGTCCCCTGTGCCCTGCTGTCCTTCCCCCAGCTTTCTCCTTTGCCTGCTCTTGTTGCCCAAAGCACTCGCAGCTTCCAGGCTTTCTGCAGTCCCTCAGAGCTCACTAATTCCTCCCTTCCCTGAGGCTGCAGCTGAGGACATCTACTTGTTAGGGTTGGGAGTTAGCTGGAAGTTTACAGCTCCATCTATTGTCAAGAGCAGGGGGGAGGCTCCCATGAAACAAACCAGGAGAGGTGATTCTCTGGAGGAGCTGATCTCTTGACATTGGTAACAGGCAATACATAACATTTTAGCTGAGACTAGGACTGGAAACTTCAATTTTAGATGAGTAAAGTTAGGGGAGATAGCTTCAGAAACTCCTTTCTCCAGCCAGCAGTGGGTAGCACCTTTCCTATCTCCATGCTTTGTTGGGTTGCATGGACTTAATGTTGAGCTCCTCATTTTACAGTCTGTAAAAGTAACTCAATTTGCACAGGCAAGGCAGCAGGCTTGGCTGATCGAAGGGGGAGTTTGCTAACCTCTAAATACGCTTGACCCATACTTCTTGTAGTCCGTTGTCTATTCAGTTCTCACACCGCACCTGCAAAGCAGGGAAGTATTCCTTTTAGAAAGAAAGGAGAGAAGTGGCTGACCAAAAATGCAGAAACAAATCCTGACAGCCAGTCTTACACAAGTAAAAAAGCATTCCTTTCTCTGCATGAGAATACATAGTTTAAAACTATTTCAGCCTAATAATATCAGATGTTCTATCAGATGGGGTGAAAACATGTCATTCTGATCCTGACAATTGTCCCTTTAAATGTTTTTTATGCTGGGCCCCTGGCCAAAACAGAACAGCAATTTTCTTAAGCTTCAACGCTGATCAGCACTGACTAATAGCACCGAATGCAGGGCACGTCATCATATCAATATGTTTTCTGTACTCTGAGCATTCTTTGTGAAATCTACATTTTTAAGATGTACAGTACACGGGAGCTGGATGTTTAATTTACTATAAAATCACCCTCAAGCTGAAAACCTGCAAATCATCTTAGTTCAATTGCATATTTATAGGTTTACTAGCGAAACTGAAGGAGGCCGGTGGGGAGTTTGTCATCTGTTACTCTTTGGAAAATTAAAACAAAGCCTTCCCATTTGCTTTGGATGGGGAGAGGAGCAGTGGGGGCTCCTTGGCACCCTGACGGCTTCTGTTTGCTTTGTAGGGCAAGGTGAGGATCCGTACATCAGTGAAAGATCTCTCCTTTTTTTTGAATCTCTGTGTGAATCTCTTTGGTTTGAGTCTTTGTCCTTGCACCTAAGCTGGACCCTCAGCTCCTTACTCTGGAACTGCATGGCAGGCATTTGTCCGACTCAGCCAAAGCTGGGATCCGGTCATTCTGTGGGTAGACCTGCACTGGATTTAAGCCTAAAATCAACTCAGATTTTAACTGCCTGGGGACTAGCTGATACACAGGCAGAAGTTAAGAGGTCCAAAACACAAAGCAGAAGGCAATGCTAGTGCCTGTGTGTGGCACCTGGGCTTCCCCCACCTGACCTCAGTTTGCAGTGTGAGAAACCTTTACAAATGCCTGGCAGCCCAGCTGAGACCTTTGCCTCATACCCTTTCCTGTGCCCTGGCCATAGAGTTTGGCTGTTGTCGAGGGAACAGGCTGGCCAGGGACCTTCCTTGAAGAGGTTAGTCAAGGGAACATAGGAATTTTAAGCAACCAACTTACAGGCATCCTCTCACCAGCAAAGGTGAGTACCCAGACTCTCCTCATGACTGTGAGCAAGCCAATTGAGTTTCACCATCCCTAAAATAATTATTTGCAGCACCAATGCCAATTATGTATTATGAATCAGGTGTAAAGTTTCATTGAAAGAGATATTTATATATAATTCCCAACTTGCAAGTCTTTTTTGCAATCCCACTATTCAGCTGATGATCTATATATACCTGGTTCATCCCATGCATTCATCATTTGTTAACCCTTCCTGAAGGGTTAACCTGCCAGTGGAACCCCAATATAAAGTGTGAATGAAAATGTTGAGACTTGAGGAATCTGCTGAGAAAAACTTCTCCTGGGTGTTAAATTCACACCAATTTTCTTACCAGCTTCTCGAGTGAGAAGCTGAGACTGTAGGGGCTGGTCTCTGTTTTGGATTCTGAAAAATGCACGATCTCAGTGCTTGCCTGTATAAAAGCTACAAATACTTTTTAAACTGTGCAATTCTAAGGAAAAAATTATTTCAAACACCTCTCTTGTGATCAATAAACATGAACCTCTTCTTTTTATTGTTGAAATTATTAAATGCACTTAAAGTGTTGAAGTATAACACAAATAAAATCCTATGAAGATAGATGCAGTTTCTTCTTCCTCAGCTGCAGTTTTTTCCATTTGACAAACTCGTACTAATACAAATTCTAAGGATTGGGAAGCAACAAAAGATTCTTTTTTTTTTTTTTCTTTTTTTTTTCTTTTTTTTTTGTAGGCCCAGAAATGAAAATACTTCATTACAAAAATAATTTGCACAATAATAGAAATAAGTAAGTGCACTGCAGACTCTCTGGAGTAAAGCTTTCCTTCTCTCTTTGCATCCCCGCAAACTCTGACAGTCTGCTCATTAACAGTGAATTGGATTTACATGCCATTTCAAGAGAAGAAGAAAGCACTGGTGTATATACTGTATAATAAGCACTTAGATTTTGGGTTTAATATAGATGGGATGGTGTGCTAACATTTTTAAGTCTTTCCAGAGTGCATTACGTTTTGATGACCTATTTCATTCTTGACAAGAGTCCGCAGCTTTAGACCTGTAAATTTGAGTTTGATTAACAGGACTGTGTGAGCCCTGCTGCTGCAGTCTAGCTTTTGCTGATTTTGGTGACAATGCAGGCAGAAAATATTCTACCAATAAGCCAAGTAAAGCACCTTTTTTATGTTTTTTTTTTTGCATACTCAGCATCATTACGAATCAAAGGGTTTGGCTCTTGGAAAGCATTATGCAGCCCCCTTGTAAAGTGCTGCCCTAGAATATGACTTGTGTCCCCTTGGAGGGGAGAGGACTGTATCACTCTGAAAAAGGCAGGAAAATTTAATTCATTCTTTTTCCAGAGCCGTGGTTACACGTCTGCCTTTTGAGTGCTATGCATTAAGTTGGTTGAAATTGAAAGCTAAGATAGGAGCCTCACTCTCAAAACATTTCTCAGGAATATTTTTCATTAGCTCATATCATTACGTGCACAATCCCCTCTTCACCCTCACCCCTGTCATGATTTCTTTCATACATGTGGGAGGTGAGGGAATTTATCTGAATTAAAATCTATGCAAAGATATCTTTACTCTTTCTAACAGAGGATGCTTTTCTCTTAGAAGCTTGTGATGGGGAGACATATACAGAATGACTAAGGCAGCCAATTAATATGTTATATAAACAGCAACCACCACTAAAAAAAGGCAGAGAGATAAAGAAAAATGAGAGATTTGGGGTGGGGGTGGGAAGGGGAGAAGGGAGGTTGTAAGTATAAAGTGTTTGCCTTAGGACTTGTCTTCAGTTACAGAGCCAGACTCACATGACTGGAGCTTGGTTTGATGTGGTAATGAAGCATTGATCACAGGAAAAAGATGAAATGGCCTTTGCTCATTCATTATTTTTATCTTCTAGCTGTGGAAGACAGAAAATTGTTCATAGGAATGGTTTCGAAGAAGTGTAATGAGAATGATATCAGGGTGATGTTTTCTCCGTTCGGCCAGATAGAAGAATGCCGAATCCTTCGGGGACCTGATGGGCTGAGCAGAGGTGAGTGTGCAGTCTGTAAAGTCTCTTTCCTTAAGTGCTAATTGGGAGCTATATGTCACAGTCAGGGTAGGCATAGCCGCTGTCTGCAGCTAGAGGTTACGCCGTAATACGTCCCACGCGATGAAGGTATCCGCATGAACTTTTCACGGTGACTGAAATTATCACCTTTTATTTCCAGTGTCAGAAAGGTCTCGGTGCCAACATATTAACTCGTGTCATCGCACTGTTTGTCAGCTGGAAAGGTTCCTTTGCACCCTGAGAAAACACCCTCAGTTTTCTACTCTCACAAAATCAAAGATCCTTCCCTGACCCCATTTCTGCTTTGCACCATAAGGCCAAAAAAAAATGACTGTAAACGACCTGCTGAAGATGTACAGGGTCATGGGAACTGGCCTACGCTGTAGCACTATCTCCTGAATTCCTGTGTTTTTTATAACCATATGCAAAACATAGGTCTGCTGTAACTCAGAAACAAAGAAGTTAGCTTGAACCTGAAAGCTTTACCTGGACAAAACTTTGTAAAAAGAGCTTGTAACGCTTGTGCCTCTATCACAAACCGAAAACCAGGGGAGAGTTGTTAAGCAGCACCACCAAGAGCGGTCAAGCGGCTGACCTGAACTTTGGAAATGAAGTGCAGCAGAGACTTTAATAGCTGGTGACCCTTTTTGAGTGCAGAAGTGCCTTTTCGGGAGAGGCTCTCTGAAAACATGTTGAAAAGAAAAATAAATGTATATTGATGACGCAGACTGCATATTAACTCCATGGTATGAGGACCTGAAATTATTCTCAGACTGAATTTTTTCACAAACTCAGTGCTGTGAGGCACTGAGTAGAACAGAGCATCGTGATAGTCCCATCTTTCAGTGGGGAAAGCTGCTGTGGTACTAGCCGCTGTCATGTAATGGCAGGGGGAGTAAAGTAATTTTAAGTGTGGAGCTGTGAAGAACATCACTTCTATTTCAATAGAAATAAATTACAAAAAAAAAAAAAAACATAGAAAGCACAGTTTATGCATTTTATTACATTTTCAAAAGGCACAGATAAAATAATTGTAACCATCTTGCATGTAGATATAGATATAGATTTATTTATTTTTTTCCTTCTGGATCTACTTGTTTCCCGTAGGCTGTAGGATCCTCAGTATTTTGTGCAGCAATTTGTGCCTGGGGTTGAGAAGCAGAGGTTTTTGTTTTGTGTGCAGCCCAGCTTGTTTAAAAAGCCTATACATTTCAGCAGGGGAACTTGCATGTATTACTATATATTTCACAGCACTGCTTGAAAATATATACTATACTACTTTGAATAATAAAGGCTTGTTGAGAAGATATTCTGACAATAAATAGGAAGCTCCAAGAAGAGTATGCACTTGCATTTGTGCATGCTTAGACTGCAATCCCAAAACTTTGGGAGCTGGCATACAGCAGTCCCTTCAGGCAAGTAGTGTCAGGATCATGGCTTTTGCCTTGGAGAAGACCAGGGGAAAGGTCTGAGGCTTGTTCCTGCAGCTCAGTAATGAATGTTAACTGATGGAGACTAGCACTGTCATTATCTGCTAGACCCCACCTTGAGAAAAAACAAATATTTCTGGTTTTCAGTGATTTCAGTTTGTAAGTAGCACAGAGAAGGGGTGATGGAAGACACAAGTGGGAAGGTGCTAAGTAACTGTTGAAGTAACAAGATCTGGGCATCAGATGTTTTGAGCCCCAAAAGAATTAAATGACTGTTCAGCATCATCCAGCAAATAAATGGATCTCACCTGGGATCTGTAGAAACCCTACTGCATTATTACTTGTATTTGACAGGTATTGGGTATACTATGAGCATAGAAAAGCTAATTATGGAATCGAACAGGGTAAGTAAGGGTGGTGTGGTAGTTTTGTTCCACCATAAATAGCAATATTACAATCAGAAACTGAGATTTTTAAGCCATATCACTAATGTATCAGGTAGAGCAGTGTGGTCTGTCGGCCAGCAGACCCATAGAGTTAATGTGCTGCTCTCTCCTGCTGGAGGGTGAAGAACTTAGTCCAGGTAGGTCACACACCAGTAGTCTTAGCAGAGCTGTATCCTCCCTGCCACTCAGGTTTATTTCAGTCACCATCACGACTGATACTCTGTCATGCCCTCATGCATCATGGCTTGTTAAACTTGAATTGCTTTCTACACACCCATGTTCACACTTGAAAATGAGTTCAGCTGTGCCAACCAGGTTTTCAGGCAGATGTTTATCAGCTTCACAAAACCACCACTCCATGAGAGAAGGCAAAGTGTTGGAAAAATGGTTGTTATTGCAGAGCTGAAATGAAAAGTGCTAAGGGAGATATGCAGTGGAGGGAGCTTGGCTGAAAAAGCCCAGGGTGAGAAGCTGTTTCACTAAAGCAAGAAGGAGAATTTATGAAGTTAAATCTTAGTAATGAGTTCTGATACTTAACGAGTTTTAATTCATGTTACCATTTCTCAAGATGCTAGTTCCCTTTGCCACAAACAATATTTGTTTTCCCAGCACCAGTTCAGATGTGCTTCCCTCCCAGACACAGAGGGGTGAATGAAAAATAGTCACTGTCTTAGGAAAACACTGTCCTCATGATGCCAGAGCCTTCGGGAACTCACAGTGCTCACAGCAGCAAGATGGAAATATGGTCCAATAAACTCTGTTTGGCATCTCTTTTCAATTGCATAACAAGTGTGCATCATGGTATCTTGGAAGAAAAGAGCTTGAAAAATATATTCATTGGTATTTATGCCAACTTTTGAGCTTCGTTGAAGGATTCAGGCAAATAATCTTTATTACCAGCACACAGTTGCGAGGAATAGCTCCAGGTTACGCAGTAACATTGCTCAGTAGAACAATTTTGGCTTGTGCTGCTGCTTTTTGTTGTTGTTGTCTTTTTTTTTTTTTTTTCATAATAAAGAGTAAAAAGCTTTCAGCTGACTTCTCTGTCATGTCTACACTACAACAGCAACTGTACTGCTAGCGTGGTAACAGTCTGCAGTAAACCCATAGGTGGGATGTAAGGTTGTAGGGTACCACATGGTTCCAGTAGCAAGAAGAAATCCCCTTCTGCAGCAGCAAGGGAAAATGTAACACTTGTGATGGGTGCAGTATAAGTGTTAAGATAAAGAGAGAGGTTGAACTGGTTGTTCCTATTGTAGTTTCTAGCCAAGAGCTGACAGAACTTTAATAAAGTCGCACCCCTTGCTGTCACTACTGATAATGTATCATCAGCATTTCCACTCCAAATTCCTGTTGTCAGCTGTTTGAAACTCATCTGTAAAATGAGACTAAAACAATGATACAAAGCTCCAGTGGTGGAGCCGTGTACTTTAAAGAAACTGAGATTTTTTTTTCCTTAAGTCAAGTTTATAACTTGTTATATTCTGACCAGCTACAAGAAATAGGCAGCAACCAAAAGGCACTGCCTTCCAAAGGCTCTGGGATACTCCCTGTGAAATTAGTTGGCTGGCAGAGAGTGATTCCTAGCTGTGGAAAGTATTAAAAAAATAAAAATACCCTGTTGGCTGTAAAGATAAAGAAGCCAGGGACTGAACAGACATGGAGGCTGGCCTTCGCTTTAGCAGGGTTCACGGGCCTATCTAAAAAAGCTTGCAGCTGCCTGTACTATATTCATTATTCAAAGAGGAGGATTCAGCCTGCAGGGTTGTTTAATCCAGCACTTTTTCTGAAGAGCTAAGTATGCTTTACAAAAATTTGTGATTGTGATATCATGTGCTAAGCTTCATTATCATGAAAAAGCAGAAGTGCACTGCCTCAGATGATTAAGATTCTAAATCACTTATTGTAAACGGCTTAAGGAAACTTTCAGACCTCCTGACTTCTAGCACATGTCTACATGACCACAGATGCCAACACAGCCATGCAATGATAGTTGGACTGTGCAAAAATAGACAGAAATACCCAAGTTTGATCTGCAGCTGTACTACTAATGTGCTGTATGACTATAGGTGAGCTGATTTCTCATCATCTATTATCCCCTTCCTTAAAATAAGGATAACAATGCTCCTCTAGCTTTATAAAATGTTTTTTTTTTAGATGGGTGGATCAATATCTCTGTATCACTCTAGGAATTATTACCATCCATAACGATGATAAAAAAAATCCTCTTATCCTTATCACAGGAGCACCACGCAGCAAATTATTTGGCTGTATTGCTAAGTGCAGATTTATATAACAGATACTAGAAACAAGTCAACTGGGTTAATAACGTGCTCTGAAGAAAACCTGCTAATAACATGTACAGGCAATTGGATATACCATGAAAATTGTGTAAAAGCTCCAAATATATATTCCTACACCTTCCAGGCTCCTAATTGTGTGCTTACCAGGCACATGGGACAAGTGAACATTTCTGGACACATTGCTTACAGGGAAATTTTTTCTTTGTTTGCTTTAAAGGCAGGTTAGAAATGACATGGAGTGTTATACTGTGGTCAGGCAATTTAATTTCATGAAAATCCATTCATAACTTTCAGATTTGGGGGTTTTCTTGATCAATGAATAACAGAAAGTTAGTATTTGCATCATAATTAACTGCAGTGTAGGGTAGGTGAGGAAGTTTTATGCCTCTTTGTTTTTTCTTATGGGTATTTACTGTTCCTTTGTGAGCTGAAGTAATGTGAAGTGCCACCATGGGAGCAGCCTGGATTAGGGGCCACCTATTGACTTCTGTATCAGTAAGTGATGAGAAACATGCACAGAGGAAGAGATGTATTTTTACTCTTCAGAAGCACGTTTGTGCCTTTTTTCTTTTGCTGTAATGTGGTAACTTTTTAATTTTTCCAATCATTATGACGCATTTAATTTTCTTTCTCCCCCAGTGAAACTTTTCCAAAGCTGGGAAGGAGCAAACACATCCAAGTGACCAGTGTCTCAGCTGGCCTGTGGCCAGGAACTCTAAATCTCAGATTTCCATTACTGCATCTTGTCAGCAATCCTTCCTCAGAGGGAAGTCTGAAATGAAATAATATACAAGAGTTTTTGTGCCAGCAGGAGGGTCATCAAGGCACTGTTAGAGAATGTGTTCTTTGGTACCCATTTGATTCTGGGGTTGTATAAATTCCAGTTACTGAAGTCTGTACTTTGCAGGGTGGTTAATTGACTGTCCAATTAGAAACACTTTGAGGAAACCATGAATTTATGTAGCATCTGTCAGCTGGTTGACAGTCAAGAAAAGTCAGTAAAGCCAAAGGGATAAGGCATGTTTACAGGACGTGCCTGTTGTTGGCTTTATGTGCCTGATATGCATAAACTAAAGAGCTTTACTGTGACTTCTTCAAAAGACTTTACTTTGGGATGAGTTGTTGCACTTGTTCTCAGACCTGCTGTTGTATATCTTCAGCAATAGTTAATGACCCAATGCCTGTACAGTAAACTATTGGATGTCTTCATCTGTAGCTGAAATGTGTGTGACCCACTAAGGCGTATTTTTGTGTGATCTCTTTCACTAGAAGACTGTCTCTGAGGCTGGTCTTTCCTACAGACTGTGCTATAGTATCACAGCATAGAAAAGGGAAAGTCTACCTTGCAATTTCAGCTAGAAATATTTTAGCACAACTAGAAATTATTTTTATCATGCTTAATTTCCATAGCTTTTTACTTCAGCCTTATCTTTTCTTTAAATAGAGACTTTCATCTCAGAGGATCCCAAATGCTTCTTTCAGGAGTATTTTGGCAGCTTTTCACTATTGTTTCTTCACAGAAAGTGAAGAAAAATCTCATTTACGGTGAACTGGGAAGCTGTAGCACAACCATTACACCACCAGCTGCGCAGCCTCCATGCATAGTTCTGCGATTGCTTGGATGCCATTGAAAATCTCCTGAGTCTTCTTCTGTNTTTTTTTTTTTTAATTGATTACATCTGCCTTTCTTTCATCTCCAGAACTTTAAAGGCGTATTTTTTAAACTCCCATTTTTAACTCAAGGCCTGATTCCAAAATGTCTAGGGGTTTTGCATCTCACTTTGGCTTCACTTAAGGTTTGGGGCTTTAAAACGTCTGGTAGACGATGGTGGTTTTATCTGGGAGGTTTCTTGTGTAGGTATGAAATCAGACCCCTTACCTTGAGGCCTCCATGCTTAAAAATGTTCTGCTTCACTGGCAGCTCGCTAGTATTGATGTTATGTTACTCTGTGCATGAACTGCTGACTGAACATTTCAAAACAGTCTATGAAAGCCTGAGATGAGAAGAAGCGAGTGAAGCAGGAACTGAAATGGGGCAGTGTTGAGCATTTTTAAATATTTCAGATAATTCAGTCACTCGAGCAGTGAGCCCTAGTTATGGGGTGGCATGGTTCAAGGAGGAAGCTTTGACAGTTTTTTTTTTTACAGCCTTTTCAAAATTCTCTTTCAGTTCTGGGGGGAAAAGAAGACTAACCCTGTGTGTTTGGATGTTGCCTTAGCTGAGATGGCAGATGCAATGATGTGCTCCAAAATCTGCTCTGTGACAGGGCTAGGTGCCTCCCTCCAATTCTGCCTTTAGGAGGAAATTACTTGGCAAAACCTTTCCCTAGTCCACCACATACCTGTTGTAGGGGATGAGAAGGCAGCCTTGGAGAAACAACTAAAACTCTTAGCCCTCCATTCTCCATACCCTTTTGCTTCTGTTAGTGATCCCTGACATTTTGAAACCACAGGTGATAAATAATTGCAAGGTGACTTTCAGGCTGGCCATATTTATAAAAGGATTTTTTTTACAAAAAGAAGTAATTTCAATGCATTACCTATAGAAATATCTCCTCTCTGTGTTTTTGCTCCCAATCTGAACTCCGTAGCTCCAGTAAGAAGGAAGTAATTGAAGTATCAGGACTCAGTATGGTAGAACAGAAATAGTTTGCTTGTAGCTGTTGGTGCAGAAGAGCTTGGCCCATGGCACTGCAATTAATGCAGTGTTTCATATGATGAGGTAAGAGGCCATTGAAATCTTTCTTGTTTCCTTGCACCATGAGGCATGAAATCTGATTAGTCTTGTCCTGTTATAATTATGATTTACAATCCTAAAGCTGCTGGCATGTTCCCAAAAGACCACCTATATCCATGAGACATAGAGTGGAGTATACTGAAAAGGGAGAGTTTTTCCAACCCCTCAGAAACCAGGGCAAGCACGGGATGGTTCAGGGCTGCCAGAGCTCATCTAGCTTAAACAAATGAAATCCAGTGTGCTTAGACACCGACTTCTGATGAAATTCTAGATGCTCAAGGGAAACATCCTCCTAAAGTGCGTATGTTCCCCATATAGAAAATTAAAGGTGCTGCCATCACCTGAGGCAGAGAATACAAGCATCTCAGAAGAACAGCTTTTCTCAATACCTAACTTATATGTGCAAGTCTGGCGATGAAATGGACTGAATCCTGTTATCTAGGTTTAGCTCCTCTCCAGTGTAACAGTCTGATCATGTAAAAGGAAAGGATCCCATGTTTCACACAAAATAAAATATATAGGATCCCATGTTTCACATATAATAAAATACATGTGTGCACACATAGCATATACAAGTATTGCTCGTGAGTGTCCAGGTTTGAAAACTGAAAAAATTGCCCTTAAATGTGAATACATGTAGCATTTTAGTCTGGAACATTGTCTGGGAAGATGGTTTAATTATTTAGCATCTAATTGGGGTGCTTGATGGTAACAACCAAAGGTCTAGGTTATCAGATAATTTAGAAATGAAGTTGTCTATTGAATTTTTACCATGATTATTTAGGCAAATTGGGTGTTTACTGTGCAAATGGCCACTGTCCATCGGTGGGAAATGGCTTGCTGACCAGAGATAACAAGGGGACCTAACCTTGTAGCCTCTGGCTGGCAAACTGTAATTAAAATGCAGTCCCGTCTTCTCCATGGAATGCTATTTCCAAACGCTCATATTCAAGCCGCATAACCTCATTCATCAAGCATTCCCCTTGCCCAGAGAACAAGTTTCTTTTAAATAGGTAGCTTGCTATACAGCATTTTGCAGAGATCTGCTACAAAAGTCTTTTCACTCCACAACAAAAGAAAACGGGATCCAAGCAAAAGAATTTGGGCTGGGCAAAGAGGAGGGAGGTTTTGCAGTAGCAAAGTCCCCAACAGCTGAGCTTTGTGGTTAGAAAGAGAAAAAGCTTAAGGGACGGAAGAGTGAGTCTGCTTTATCTTGAGAGGAGTACAGCTTTATTTCTCTGCTGATTCACATTTCTTTTGAGACCTGCTAATTGCAACATCTCTCCATAAGTTACTTACAGCCGTACTGCTGGGTAGAAATTGTGATAAATGCATAAACTGTGTCTTATTGATTTTTGTTGACATTTTACATGATTCTTATGCATTCTAAACCTCCATTCAGTAATTGTCACTATGGTACACACTCCTGGATAATGAGAGCGAAAGAAGTGAATGAAGCAGTTTCTTGACCATTATAAACAATATTATTCAAGGCTCTACGGGGTTTCTTGCCTGCCCTCCAGTATATCTCTATTTGTGCTCATCCCCTTTTGAATTTGCAAGACCAGAAATGAAAACCCTTGGCGTTATTTCCTCTGTTAATGATAATAACAGAAATGTTTTTTTAAGAGATTACTTTGATGGTAAATTTGGGCCTCTTTAATTTTAGTGCACAGCAGCAATATGGAAGCTAGCAGAGGTACTGTAGTTTATTTACCCTTCTACTGCACATTTGGTATAGAATGCCGTACAGAAAGCTGTTTGTTACATCATTTTCTTTGACAGGACTTTGATGCTGAATAACAGTAGTATAGCAACATGTAGTGTGTCTGAACAGCAGTAAGACATCATCAGTTGTTACGCTACCTGAGAAATATGTAAAGAGTCGTGACACTGCCGTGAAGTTTGCATAAAAGGATCCTGACTTCTGATTTTATAATGCTGACCCATCAGCCAGAGGTGCATAAGCCCACTTAGGTTCTCTTGTACCAAGGGCCTTTACGTTAAAGAGAAAAAAATACCGCATGATGCAAAAATGCATTGACTTTATTTTCATGACTAGATGTAGTGCTTTTGGGTAATGATCAGGCATTGCTTTCTCTTACTGTTGTTTGATTAAAATGTGAATGCAGTCTTGACTTGATAATCTTACCAGGTACACATGGAGCAAAAAAGAAAAGGTATTTTATGCCTCAAATTGATTTGCATAAACAGAACAATCTGTTGCTTGTTGGATTGCAAAATGGTTTATTTTGCCCATTGGCCACAGGGGCAACAATATTATATTTTTGATGCCAGACTGTAGCTTTCATGCATTAGCTCTAAAATGACAATATGCTTTAGCCTCTCAGTGCTTAGATTTGCTTCATTTGGAAATCTTTTAAGTAGTAATAATAATAATGTTTTGAGGAAATTGAGTGGAACACTAAATTATTCTCTGAAACCTAAGTTCAAACTGTGCAAGGCTAAGGGAGCTGAAAATCAATGCACTTTTAAAGTCATTAGAGATCACAAGTGAAATAAGTCTGTGTTGCTTTAGCTAAGCTTTTAGTGTGCCATGGTATTATTACAAAATCAGCCTGAATCTGCATTAATTTCACAGTCTTTTTCTTTAAGATGCCCAAGGGTGCATGAAGAATAAAATGTAAATCTCAGAAGGCAATGTTTTTATTAGTCAAAAGGGCAGTGAGTCATGCTCTAAGAAAGTTGACCTGTACCATGCCTAGTATAGGTATGACTGACAACAGTAAAAGGGTGGAAAAATAGCCCAGGCATTCGCCTACTGGCTTTTCATTGTGATTTAAAAGTCTATAAAGTGAGAAAAGTGATTTTTTAGTTATTCACGCACATAGCTTCAGAATTGTTCAAGTTGATGGTAGCTTTCATAGATCAAAGAATTATACTTGTACCTAGGACTCTGAGAAGCAAAAATCATAAAGATTTTTATTTTTAATATGTTACTTTCTTAAATGTTGAGATTCCACCTACATTACTGAATTTTGTCTGAGTCTTTTCACACTTAGTTGCAGGGCATGCAGTGGAGTTTTTCTCATCCCTAATTGTATGGTTGTTATCGGTGCATCACGGAAATATGTAAGTGACATTATGGACTCCTTTAAATTCTCAGCTGCCAGTGATGCCAGTCATTTATTCACTTTACCTGCACAAAAGCCATAGCAAGCAACTATTAATGCATGGCCTGAACAGACTAAACTACGCAATCCAAACTCTGCATAAAAGCCTTACTTATTTAAAACCCTGTGGCTAAAGAACAAAACCAAAACAAACAAACAAAAACAAAAACAAAAAAAAAGAAAAAACAAATTAAAGAAAGAAACCCTTTCTCCTAACCCATCCCCATCTAATTTTTTTTCTTTCATCTATGGTCAGATTAGCAAGTCAGCACTGTCGATAAATAAACTAGAGAAGTTGTTTATTTTTATGTACTACTGAGAACAGTGTCGTCTTGTGGCCGTTCTCGTAGACTGTGTTGGTTTAACAAGCGTCCAACCCTTTTGTCTTGTTGTTTTTTGTCTTTCCTGCTCCCTGTCCCCTTGTTCCCACAGGCTGTGCGTTTGTCACATTTTCTACAAGGGCAATGGCACAGAATGCAATCAAAGCCATGCACCAGTCTCAGACCATGGAGGTACAGTACTGTATCATTTGCCCTTTCTTTGTTTTCTTTGTGCAAATGATTGCGAATGGTAAAGCCATGCTCTCCTGGACCAGATCAGACACATGACAATCACAGATTCAAACTTTTTACCAACTCACTCTACCTCTTCTTCTCAAGCTTATTTTTCTTAATGACCTGGAAGTGCACAGTAAGGTTGCTGTGTGGTATCCAACCACGGCTCTTTATCCTGTTTTTAGTGGCATTCAGCAGAAAATTAAAATGCTGTGAATACCACTCCTCACTCATACTCAGAGTATATCTAATGAGTAAATTACCTTTAATATTAACACCCCCTCCAACCCCCCAAAAATATCTTAGTTTCCTTTAAATAGATTTTTAAGTGTTCTGGTTTGCACTGCTCTGAGAAAAAGCTCAAGAGATTTAATGTGGCCACGCTGAGTTACTAGTGCATGTGTTTTTCTGCAAATAGAATCTCTTTTTAAGTTAATATAATTTCTCCTTCTTCATATAGCCAATAAAAATGCTAATGATGACAGAGCATATTGAAGCTTCCTGCAGAGCACCATCGTGGCTGGCCCCTCACAAGCAAGGGGCTCTATCTCCTCCCACACTGCCTCTATGGCCTCGTATTTTATAATGATGAGCAACACGAAACTTTAAACCTGTTCACTTAATGTGAATATAGCTGCAGACTAATGATCCGGTCATTGGAGTGGTGATCGAATGCCACGGCTTGTCTGGCAATCTCAAACTTTTGTCAGTCTGTGATTTTTGTCATGGTCTTTCAGAATTTTGCACAAAAAACCGCACAAGTATTAAGTCTTTACTTACTCTGGATCTTCTAGCTTATCATTGGAGAGTGCATGTTATACTGTATTATGTATACTGTATCTTCGTGTAGTGATGATTTTTCTCAGAGGTGGCATTGATGTTATGTGCACTTGTTTCTTTTTATTTATTTTTACACCAGGACCTTTCGATTTTTCTCAGTGACTTTTCTTTGCAATGCTCTAGTCTCCCAAAGCATGCTGGGTGCTAAACAATCATTATTGCGTCATGTCGTTGAGCTGCTTTGTGTAACGAGCCAAGGGGGGAGAGCAGGGGTGGGAGGGTGGAGAGAGGAGGAGAAGGAAAAAAAAAAAAAAAAAAGAAGGCAGTGCATGAAAATGTCACTAACTGTTACCTGTATACTACAAGTAATGATAACGGCATTGCAAAGCTATTGTCTTTCCAAACATCACGTTTGAATTTGGTTGAGCTTATTTTATAATCAATGTGTTTTCTTTTCAGTGCAATGCATTTTTAGACTCTAAGTAAACAGTTGTAGATGAGAATCTGCCAATGAGATGAGAATAATTGAAATTATCTTTACTAGAAAGCTGATGCTATACCATATATGCAGTCTGACAGTATATTGTGAAAAAACTGCCACTTTGAGTCTTTGAAATAATACTCGTAGTAATTTGTCTGCCATGCACTGCTCCATTAATTCAGATCTATATATTTTGCTGGGTTTGATTCCAAGTAAAAAGAAAATGTTTTTTTGGTAATATTGTGTTTTACCTATATTTTTCTATGTGTTTTAATGTATTTTTCTGTCTAGCAAAATGAATTTTACACAGCTCTACCTCCGAAGATGTTAACATTAAAGAGATAATCCATCCCAGACAAATTCTCCCATTCTTCCATTAAATGCAGTCCTCCAAGTGAGGCTGCATTTTGATATGATACTCCTGTTGACTTTAGTTCTATAGAATAGTTACTCTTGAATCTCAGCGTCTTTAGAGTCATCACCAATGAGATCCCCAAATTGGCAAGGCAAGGCAAGGCAATTCCAAATATTTTGCACTTTGAACATCTGGGTCTTTGTGCCAGTTGAGCTTAGGCTGAGAGTCCCTTCTTGGAGAGAAGCAGTACACCCTCCGACTCCATGGGTGATGGACTGGACAGAGTCTGTACCTACTGTCTTGCCAACACAAATTAAAATAGGAAGGCAGCACCAGCTATTGAGAAGAAAAAGGCACTAAATGGGGTGCAGATGCCAAGCCATTGAATGAGGAAGGGAAGTGCACCTTGTGTATGTTCTGGCACCTTCCTCTCAATATAGAAAATGGAAAAGCATTAAGCAGAAGTCATTCTTTAAGCAAAACAATTTTGCTTGCTTTTGCTGATACTCTCCTGGTAAAAAGTTAAATTAGGTTACCTAGTGTTAAATCTTGACTCTCAACCTGAAACAGTGGTCCCTGGACACATTTATTTCACATTTAATGCAAAAAAAAAGGTGGGCTGGGGGGAGAATATGTATTACACAATCACGTCTCAACTTAGTTACTGCAGAAAATTATTTCTGATTTCATTATTTTCTGTTCCTTGGCACGCATCATTGACCAAGATGTATTTTCAAAGTGGGCTAAGAAAGAACAATGGGGATGTGAATGTCCAGATGAACACATCTCCTAAAATAATGAATTCTTTTGCTACTTTTTGCATCTGACTTTCTGACCTGGTTAAACCAACTGATTTTAAAAACATAACTGCTGCTCTGAGTTTCTGCTCTTCTATCTCATTTCTGTGGGTTTTGTTTGTTTGTTTAAGTCATTCAAATGCAGCACCAGTGGAAGACACTAATTTGTTATCATGGAGTAAATTTGATGCAACAATAACCCTTTTCTCATATAGAGCCACTTGCTACATATAATTTCAGTCTTCAGAATGTTTGCTCTCTCAAAAATGATGAAGTGATGAAATATAGAGCAGACAGAGAAAAAATGAATTATAGATTCATAAATTGCAGAGATATTGTTTTTACACAATTTACTGACATTTAAGCATTCATAAATATGATGTCAGCTGTAGTGTTGACTGCTGAGCGGCTGAACTGAGAACTGAAGTAGCCATAAAATATTTCTTCCCTTAAAATTCATTTCTATTTCTTTGGAAATAGATTTGATTCTCCTGTACATTTAGGTAGCAGTCAGTAAGTGCTGGTTGTTCTTAGCCCAATGCTACCAAAGCTCACATTAAATACAGTACAGCTTGCCTTTTTGTTAGTTAAACCAGAAAATTTTCTCTCACACCTTCCAACCCCCAGCTCCTTTTTCTTTCCTTGTTTTTTTTTTTTTTTTAAAGGGCCTTGTTTTTAATATTAGTATAAAAATCACTGAAGAGAGGTAATTGTGTAACAAGCTGACTGCTTCATAATCTTTATTTGATTGCTGGAGTGGTATGTATCTCCTTTCTTCCTCACTGAAACACTGAAAGACAGTTTTACAATGAAACACACAGGGAAGGAGTTGGAGGTGGAATAATAAATCACAAGTGATGATTTTCTAAGATAATTCTAAAGGAACAGTGTTGATGGGAGATCTTCATACAAGAGATATTATTATTGTGGTTTATTTCATCATTTCATCTGTTGATTTTGAATATTCTTATCATTTGTCCTGGTGTGAGGTTCTTCAAAGAAAAGGTACTCAGCCGCTCTTTGTAGAGAATAGAGGACAGGAACTTTTCTGAAGATGTTCACAGTGTTGTGAGAGCAGAACATGGGAAGAGTTAGGTTAAGTATAACCCCGCTCCCCATCCCACACTATACACTTTGGCTAAAATGCTGCTGTGTTTTTTGGACTTGAGTCATCTTTCACTCCTACCAGTGTGTTCAGATTGAAGTTAGACAAGAAATTAGTATAACAAAGCATGGTGGCGGAGGGAAGTTATTCATTGGATCCTATGTAGTTCAAAAACAGTGTGGAATAGATTGGCAGTTTCTGTGACTCACAAAATGCTTGAATTAATTTGAAGAACTGAATCATTGCAGTACTTAGTTTGCTCCCTTGATTTGAAAAAAATGAAGACTTGAAAGGTTAAAATATGACAACATTTGATAGCAGGGATAAAAAATAGTAGGGCAAGAGCAACAGAGACGTGTTTCACATTCGCATGTCTCATTCTCACAGTGACTTTGCCCAGGAATACCCAGCCTCGAGTCCAAGGTTGGACAGGTAGCTTCCCTCTACAATCCACCTAGTCTACAACCTCCTACTTCTTCTCAAGGGTCCCTCAGACATGGGTGAGGAGTAGGCTGCAGACTAGATCTTTCTTACAACCTCCCTATTTCCTAAAGTGTCTTGCAGCCCTCCCATATCATGTAACGAGAGGCTCATAGAAGCAATAGAAGAATTGAATAAAAAAATAAAAGAATGGTGGCAATCAGGAATGGGCTGCTATCACCAGGACTAGTCACTTTTGGTCTGCATCCTGCCCTTTGCTAATATCTTAAGGGTGCTTGATACAAAGCGTGCCTGGGAGCAGACCGCAGGTGGGTGAATCGTCCTAACAGCATCGCCCTTGGTGCTCACTTGAGGTCCTTGATATGAAAAGGACCGGTGAACCATTGATGACGGGCTGCAGTAAATCCAATGCTCACAGTCCTATTTACTTAGGGTACACAAGCCAGCTGCACCGAGCACAACCACACGGTCAGCCCGTGGTGGCAGGGCAGTGTTGGCTGTGTGGTCCCTGGCAGCAGGGAGGTTGGACACCTCTCCCTTTGGCGATGCCTTGAAAACAGACTGCAGACAAAGCATCATGTCCGTCTCATCAGCTGTGAAGCTTAATTAAAGAGGACTGGTACAGTCGCTGTCTCTGGCAGCAGTTTTGATAGCTGGAAGGAAAATAGAGCCTGAGGAAAGGTGCTTTTTATAAAGAACTAGGGAATCAATAATTTCTCCATGACCTCTTTTCCTAAGAAGCTGAAAATCTTCGTCCTTGTGGTCCTACATATGCCAATCACAAAGAGAGGGCGAACGATCAGGTCATGCCATTGCTGGTGGCCCTAGGAGACATGGCTGAGCTCATGATTCAAGGTTGAATCGGTGTGATTAACGCCTCTGTTTCCCAATCTGTCTAACCACAGGGCTGCTCTTCGCCAATCGTGGTGAAGTTTGCTGATACCCAAAAGGACAAGGAGCAGCGGCGTTTGCAGCAGCAGTTGGCACAGCAGATGCAACAGCTCAATACTGCCACTTGGGGAAACCTCACAGGTCTTGGAGGACTCACACCACAATATCTAGCTGTAAGTTCATTTCAGAGACGGTGGCTATATAATGCTGTATTCATTTTAGAACCAAGAAAATTAGCTATAGTAAACTCTCTTCAATAAAATGCTAAGTCCTCCAGGACATGTAGCATGTCTTCTTCTACGTAAAAAAACCTCTGCATGTTTATCACATGGTCTAACAATAAGTAACAAGGAATAGAATTTGAATAAACATTTCAGTGTGTCACTGCTGTCCAAGGCAAGCACTTAAAGTTTACTCATGCTGCAAAATAAAATTTGATTCCATTAGTTTTGTTGTTCTTTTGAATGTTAGATTCTGTTTTTTATAGTGGGGATAAAATTTAAGTTATTCCTTAGGGGAGGACAGACAGGCGTCTGAACACTGTACAGTCCGTATTTATATGGTGCAGCTTCTAAATTAGGATGTTCTGGTTCAGTCCTCTAATTTTGCATATTTTCATCTGGAAATTGCTTTTACTTTAATGCATGGTCCCATCAATGCTAAACACGTGTGATTCATACTATCTTTTACAGAAAGGGAAGATGGCAGAGGAAAGCAATTTGTCTCTCATAAATTTAAAATGATATTTTCTTTGATCCGTATGTAAGATGAAAAACAAGTGCTAGCTGCTGCCCCTGTTGGAGAAATCTGAAACGCACAGCTGTGTGTCTTAGGTCCTGGATTGCCAAGTCTCCCTTGCAGCACAACTGAGAGGGAGCCTCTGCATTTTGTGGCTCTGGAGTTGAGTGCACTGGTTGAGCAGGTTTTCAGTAATTTGGGGAGTTCCTGATGATTCTCAGCCAGACAAATAGATGCATCCATGTATGTACTGTATATGCATAAGTACATAATTTGTATTCATACAATGCTTTGGTATAGTGATATAATAATAAACAGCAATTTACCTGGCAATTAAAAATATATATTAGTATTGAGGTAGGCTAATTAATACTGAGGTAGGCTAAATTGCTGTATACAAATACCAGTCTAATGAGTGTCTGTGTGCTTGATTCATATAGATAATAAAGAAAAAAATTAATTCAAGAGGGTGGGGGAGAATGGACTGTGATTGACAGAGATGAGTTATAGTAACTACTAGACTACAGAGGGTTGTAATTAGTCACGCTATGTTGGTTTAAATAGATTTAACACCTGGTTGTTAAAAAGAATAAATTGATTAATTGTTTTAAAGCAGCAATGTTATTGAGTTTCCCTTGTGTCTCTGTGTTTCTTAATAGAGATTAGACATTAATATGGATTTACAGCATTGACTCTAGGGATGTTCATTCCAACAATAGACAGAAGCAAGAGACTATATAAATGTAAAGGAAAGCATAAATACTCCAAATGTGAAATGATAGCTCCTTTTAGTTTTATCTTCATTTGTTACATTAATGTCAGATAGATTGCTGTTTTGTGTTGTTAATTTGCAGCTTCTGCAGCAAGCAACTTCCTCCAGTAACTTGGGTGCCTTCAGCGGCATTCAGCAAATGGCCGGTAAGTTAAAAACCATTTCATTTTGCCCCAGCTATGTTTTGTATTCTTAAGCTATTGAATTCTGTACCTCTAATAATCACATTGTCAGCTGGGGGGTTGTTGTGTATTAAATGTGGCAGATGTATTGGCAGGGGACAGCTCACAGTTCAACGTCAATAGAAACACTTTCTCCCCTCTTTCAGAAACTGAAATTAAACCCAGTGCTCCCAGGTTGTGCAAACAGTTTGTCTTGCATTAGTCACCTGCCATTTGTCCAAAGTAACCAATTGTAAATTGCAGGAGAGCTCTTAGTCCCTGCAGCTGTATCCTTCCCTATGAAAAGTGTCAGTAAAGCAACAGCAGGATTACATTCTAATTTCCAGTGGGATTTCTGTGTCCTGAAAAATCAAATTAATGGCAGCCCTCAAACATTTTAATAATAGGTGGTGAGTAAAAATGTTCTGACCTTTTTAATGAAACCCAAGATTACAGGCCTACCTTCAGTATGAATTTTCAGGCTCCTTTTATAATCATGGAAAATTAACTGGGTGCCTTTTTGACTTTGGAACCCTAGTTGACAAAATTACACAACAGAAGCTTTTATGTAAAGGTATAATCTTTAGTCTGGGGGAAAAAGAAAGAAAGAATGAAAGAAAAGGAAAAAAAAATCAAAGTGTGAGCGTATTTGAAAGCCAGCTAGTTGGAGGGTTTCCTAGTAATGAGCTGTGTGCCAGTAGTAACTGATGTGTAGTGATTAGCAAAAGGTCGCTCCCACTGTGTGACCTACCATGCTGATACCCTAACTTAACATGATGCTAGAGAAGGCAGCATGTGCAGTAAATCAGAGCACAGATGCACATTATGCCTGCCGCGAGAAACTGTTAAAAAGCCTTTTTTCTTGTTAGAGGAAAAAAAAAGGAAACACAAAACCCCCAAATTGCTACATTAGTTTATTTTAATCATGAACCCACTGAATCAATGGCATACAACATTGTGCTTGCTTCATCATCACAAAACAAGGACTAAAATATTCAGAAGCCTTTATGAACATCATTTTCTCACTTTTCTTCTAATCCTGATCTTTTGCTTCTCCTGGTTTGGCTTTGAATGAATCCTGAAATACCTTAACAAGTGTAGATATACCGCACAGTATAGCTATACCCCACAGGTATTCTTTGCTCAATCGTTATATTATGCCATTATTGCAGTGACATCAGAGACTAATGTGAACCTGCTGTCTGACAATATAAATTGGCCTACAGATGACAATATCTCTGAATTATTCTCTCTTCCTCAGACCTGCTGGCAGTGCTTGCTGGTTCTATTATGTTACACTTGCAATCTAGCATTTTTTCATCAAAAAAATGTATCTTAATATGATAAACAGAACAGAGCGGTTCGGTAACAGTTTTATACTTGGCAGTTTTGGAAGTGGCTTTGAGCTCAGAGATTGTGTTTAATGTTTTCATATTTGGTTAGGTCTGCAAAATGAAAGAATTGAGACACTGAGGAAAAATAATGTGATATCTATTGCATTATATGCACCTTAGAAGTTTTCTGTTGCCTGTTTCACACTGCTAGTGTAGATTCAGCTTTGTCTCGAAGAAGTGTGTCAAAACTAAGATTTTTAGTCAAGTAATTTGAGGAGGGGCTCTCAGTCCAGGATGTGATTTATTCTCTGAAAATCATATGGTCTTGAGACTAATAAATCATCCTAAAAAATCCTAGCAGCACATCACTTTTACTTGAGTGATATACCTTCTTGACTAAAGATTAGATTGCTAATGTGCTCATATATGGGATAATTTAATGACTGACTGCCTCTCCTGGAAAATAAATATTTTTACCTTATATTCATGTTATCAAAACTGATCTAAATATACTCCTTTCTTTCCCAAAAACATGCAACTCTTAAACCTTAATATTGAAGGTCAAATTAATGATATTAAATTTCTCTCCAAGCTAAAGCTCTACATGAAAGCACAGAAGACTAAGCGCTATTTCATCATAGGACCAAGAGTTCATGTCCTTTCCTCAGAAATCATAAATTATCCCAGACTTTATCTGCAGTACTATGTTATGCTGTGCACCTAACATTAAAGATTCGTATGTCATGTTTTATGAAAGCATTAGAAAATGATCCTGTGTCTGCAGCAAGGTCTCACATTACCTGCAGAAGCCATCCTTGAATGTTTGTCCTTACAGTCCAGAAAGTAGCATAAAGGCCCAGAGTTTTTTAACTTAAGCAGTATACATTCATTTTACAAAAATGAATCCAATATATATTTTTCATATTGTGTGTGGCTTGCATATTAATAGAACATTTCAAGATGAAGACTAAAGTCTAGACAAAATCAAGTAAGATGCTAAAGAAGATCTGTTATTGCAGCTTGCACTTTCTTTGAGCTAAAAAATATGTTTACAGTCAAATATTTGTACTTGTTCTTGTGCTGAATTTAATGGGGAGGGTTAGGCACTCCTCAGCATAAGCAATGACAGGATCTGCATGCTTGGGTAGCTCTGCATGCAAGAATTTATTCAAACATGTGCAGTGTGTTTGAGGGGTCAAACTTTTGTCTTTGAAGTCAGTGAGTATGCTTACCACTGAATTCAGACACTAAAAGTTTGACCAAAAGCCACACAAGCCATTGAAATCTCATTTGCACTTACGTGTCAGGGCTGTAGCACCTCCTGAGTGCGTAAGTCCCAATGAAGTCACAGTTTGCTAAATTAGGACGTTTAATGTAGCTGCCCCCTTGTCCAAAATTAGGGACCTCCAGATCTGCAAGTATTTATTTGTACCGCTAAAGCTCATGTTGTCCCTGAACAGAACAGAAGGGACACAGCACCCAGCCTGCTGTACATGTGAAGAAATATTTACCGTGCAGTCCTCAGCAATATTATTTCTTAAATCAAAGCAATTTTCTTTGCAAGCAGAGCAAAACCACTGATCTTCAGTGTGAAGTTTTAAATTCCCTTTCCATAATATCATGGCTCAAACTAGTTAAATTAAATTTTATGTGGCAAGACCAGGGATTCTTTGGTTTTATTGAAAGGAGGGTTTGTTTAGGCATTTTCAATTGAAGAAAACTGGAGTTTGTTTGGAAGATGGGAATCCAATCCGAAGAAACATGGTAGTTGTCTCAAGAACTCACTAACACACAGGCATTAAACACATAAAGCATGAGCTGCAAAAGTGAATGCTGTTGTTGGTGTAGCAGCCTACTGGCACTACTGTATGTTCCATGTTGCCTTTGTCCTGTTTTCATAAATCATGTGTGAAGTCCAAGTAAATCATGAATCTGGCTTAAAGACAAACTGTGATATTTAAATTTGAGAGGCAAAAAGTAATAGCTTGCCATTTAGCTTTCCAAGCCTTAAGGTTCCACACTTAGTTCCCCAGCTTAGTTTTTCTCATTTTTATTGAAAAATGAGATTTTCATAAAATCATTTTATTTCAGGAGCCAAGCCGGAAAAAAACTGTAATATGTCAACTGGTGAAAAAAAAAGTTGGGAGAGTTGGCAGTGCTGCTTTGCTATTATAATAATCCCCTGGTCTTGACTACAGGAGCTAACCCTACCTTGCCAAACTCTGCTTTATCGTTCTTTGTAGAACATGCAAGCACATACCATCACTGAGTGTATATTTTATAGCGAGCACTTCCTCGCTTTTCCTCCCCACCTCCAGTATCTGCTAATGCTAATTTAAAGGCAATGTTTTCTCTCACATGCCTCTCAAGCTCCAGTGTCTAGCCTGTGCTTTGTCTTTGGGGAAGGCTAATAATGTGGATGAATTACATTATGTGATTTGATTGTCTTATTTTAAAAAGACAATGCAAGCTACATTAAGCACTAGCAACCTTTCAAGCAAAAAAAAAAAAAAAAAAAGATTCCTTCTTCAAATATATACAAATTGCATGGAAGGCTTAGTTCAAAGGCGATTGATATCACTTGAACATTTACATTGAATTTGACTGGCACTGGATCAGATCCAAAAAAATGGCAGTTATTTAAGCCAACCTGCCTGTTTAAGAAGAACTGGAAAGTACTACACAGAAAGTAAAAACAGGGAGGTTTTATATTCTGCTGGGTGGCTATAGAAAATTCAAATGCACCAAAATATACTATCTATGAAGACTTCCTATTGCCTATTAATGTGAAATGTTTTGGCAGGAATAAATATTTGCTTATACAGAAATATGTCTATGTATGTGACTGTTCAGGACGTGTAAACATGTGCAGTACTCATAAAAGACACAAAGGGACTCTCTTCATTTCAGTGGACAGACAGTGTGTTTTACTTTCTGAAGTCATGCAGGAGAAGAATCCACGTTTTTGGCTTTTCTTACATTGGATTTCAGACCCCTAAGCCCTCTACAGCTGGGGCTTTTTATATTTTTCCAATGTATGTTTTTTTTTCCAGTCCTTTCCAAACTCTCTCACAGTTTGGTTGCATTTCGGGTTGAACTTCTGGCCCATTCGGAGCCCTTTTCAATTCATTTCACCCTTCTTCTGCTACCCAAGCCAGATTTCCTCCTGTTGCAGAGTCTGTAGGAGCAGATGGGTGAGAGAAACTCTGCAAGGTTCTGTTTTCTGAATATTTTCCTCTAATTGTTGGATTGGCTCGGTAGATCTGGAGGGACCGGTTGGAAGCCAGGGCCATCTGCACAAAAGCTCTATACTTTTGCATTGGCCGAAGGATCCTTTATATCCTCTGAGTCGTTGGTGGCTTCATTCCAGCGGAGCCATACTGAAGGAGGGCTTCTCCTGCTATGACCTCTTTAGGGATATCATATTAAAAGTAAAGGTCAGTGAGAAACTCTTTCCAGCTCAAGGGAGATAGCTGTTTCTTAAAGATAACTACCAGTTTTGAAAATGTTGACCTCAGGGACTGAAAGCATTGAGCTTTTGTAACACTAATTCCATTGAAAGTCCTACTTAATTTAACCCATACAATTTGCACTTTTTTTTTTTTTTTAAGATAATAAATTAAATGATTCCATTTAGCATTTTTGGAGAGCCAGAGTTTGAAGCAAGTGAGGCTGTTCTTAATCCACATGTAGCTCCTGCTCACAGGAGAAGGAGAGACACCTTGAGAGGAAAACCAAGGCTCCGCAGTTTACAAGATGTGCTTATTTAGATGGTAAAAGTACATGACACAGAGTTTGGCCAAGTCTGGGCACAAGATCTATAGCTCTGGCTGGGCTTTCCACAAGCAGCGAAAGGAGAGATGCTTTTTATTCCCTTGGCCCCTCTGTGGGTGGAAGTCAACTCACTGGACTTCAGCAGCTTGGAAATCAGGCATCCAGGCTCCCTGCAATGGCAATGAAGAGAAGTCATTCCTAGGCAGCAAGTTATCCTTCCAAGGATTGGGGTTAATCTTACCTATTTTAGGATTGGAAGAATCATCCACTCTCTCCTTCCTTTGACTTTAGCAAGAACCAGGGCAAGTAACTTTAATTCTCATAAAGATAAATCAGATGAATCTCTCGCACTATTACTGTGAAAGTTTCAATTGAGAAAAGCACATTGCTTGCCCAGAATGTGTGAAGAGATTGTATAACTTGGAAATGGGCTGAAATCCTATGCGAGTCAACTAGTTCTAACTTTCGGTCAGATTTAAGTATGTACTCTTAAATAACATGATTATGATGGCAGATCAAATGTGGACTTAAATGTTGCTTTAAGGGCTTTCCCAAATCAAGCACTAAGTGGTCAGGATACCTTAAGCACTGTTGAGATAAGCAGCTTTTCTAAAGGTAGGTGCAGATCATATATGGTTTATTGGAGGTAATGGTCTCCTGTCCATTTTAATTTTTTGAATATTGCTGGAGTTACGTCTCACTTTCAGACACAGCCCAAGAAGACTTTACCCCCATTTCTAACGTAAGCACCCTGAATGGCTGATATCAGTGTTAGCAAATGGTTGCTTTTTGGCCCGGAGATGATGAGTTTTACCTTAATCCACAATTTTTAAGCTGCAGTCAGGATTTAATTCAGAAGGAATAAATCCTAATAATTGGGACAGATAAAATTTCCAAAGAAAAGGTAGGCCACTGAAGAGGTCAAGCTACTGGAAGCTGCTTATGAGCTATTCAGATTTGGCTTTGATAATCACCACTGATTTTGAAATTCTCGGTGCATATCTTGTCACTAAAATGTGGTCAGTGCCTTCCTATATTAGGCACTTGTTCAGCAAGTGAATTTGATTATTTCCTCATACAATTTTATTACGGTTTTGGAAACCCAAAAGGTTTTGAGGCCTAAGAAGTCTTCAGGAATGGTTTGTGATTGTGTTGCCTCCTCTACAAATACCCAGTAATTCCAAATTTACAGTTATCACAGGAAAAAAGCTGCGGTGACTGAAATGAGGCAAATTGCTTCATTGTATGAAAGTTTGAGTCGGAGGCAGCACAAGAAGTTGTAAAATGTAAATCTTGTGCTCTCAAATTTCCCCGTGTTTTCACAGAACTGCATCTGTGACTGTGCAGCACTACAAAAATTTCCTGCGAATGTGCTAATAGGCCTTATGAGAATGTTCTATCACCATCCATCTGTCACTTTTTAACAGGCCTGATTGGCAAGCACTTGTAACAACTGACATCTGTTCTTGCTTATTGATATGTAGATTTATGGTAATTGCTGTGAACAATAAGACACAAAATTACCTAAGGTGAACATTAAATTAAATTTTCATGCCCCTATCCTTATAAATAATTTTTTTTAAATCTTAAGTTTCAAGCAAGGCATACTGTGCATCTGTTTTGTACATAATTTAATTGTTTTTTTTAATCTGCCAAATAACAAAATGAAAGTTGAATTTCCTTGCAATCTTGAATATTTGCCAAGCTGATAGCACATTGGTAAATACATGTTATTAAAAATGGAATCAAACTGTATTGTGATTCTGTTTTTTTTAATCATTTCACTTTAATTCCCAACATCGTCTCTATCATGAAGATCAAGAGTTATTCGTTACCCAGAAGTTTTTTTTCCCTACAGGGGGATTTTCATTTTTCATGTGCAGCTCTGCCTATGAGGCTATTCTTCAGCATTAAGCAATTTGCATTTCTTCAGAGAGAGGTGCATTTGCTGAGTGAGCACACTTTCAAATAAAAACGATCTACTCATTTTTGGTCCAGCTCTGTTGCGGGATTTGGGACTGTTTTGAAAAAGCTGTAGGATGTGAAATGTGTGAAGACAGTGTGCGAAAGAGAAGAGAAATGAGAGAGCAGATTAGTCCCACAGAACTATACCTTGGCTGAAGTGCAATTGAAACAAAATCCCCATTTGAAAGCAGGGTATTTTGGGGGCCTGGGACTTGAGAGTATTTGGCTTCTCTTCTCCAAGTTTGTGCTAGCAAGTGGGATGGTGACGCACTTGACAAGTTGATGGGAAAAGCCAACGAGGAGGGAGCAGAGATGATAAAATGCCTATGGAACGTGAAACAGTGATGACAGAACTTATTTTTTATAAGTTTTAGCAAACAGAAGATCCTAAAGAGGATGCATATTAAGTGATAAAGTAGTTGACACAATCAGCTCTAGAGCACGCTGGATGACGGGCGTGTGCTCTGAGTCCTTGCTGACAGCCACATCCGGGTGCTCGGTACAGCAGGGCTTTCTGGTGTCCCTCTCTGACACGTGTGTGACACCAGCAAGCAGTTTTGTTTGTCTCCTGAAGGCACTGTAGCTGACACCCCATAACATCTGCAGAGCTGGTCTGTGGCCAGTGTCTTTTAGTCACCTCTACAGTAAAACAGACTGGGTGGGGAGACAACTTCGTCACTGCCTGGTTCTTGTTTGTTAATCTGTTTTTGGCATGGAAACTCCTTCTTCAAGTTGATGGATTCCTCTTGTGCTTCCTTGGGAAATGTCCCACTATAAAAAAGTGGTTTTGTGGGATGAGGCAATGGTGGTGTTAGTTTTGCATCTACATAGGCACGAGAGTGGCTCGCAATCTCAAAGAGAGTTGTTTGTTCCACTGCCTGTTGACCTTGTCTTGCCTGCTGTACTTTCATTGAGCACTGTACAGTGTGTGTGTGCAGCCGTCCAGCTCCACATCCCTGTATGCTCACAGCCTTCTGCAGCTTTGCATGCATACGCAAAGCCATGCATATGAAATGCAATAGAAAAAGCAGTATTAAATTGCTTCGAAATCCATTTGCTTCTAAACTGAGCTTTGGAGAAAAGTCTGTGCATTTTCCAGAAGTGTGTGGGATTTCATTTGGGTGAAGCTATTTTACAGTCTCTCCTCCTGTACCATTCTGTATGTTTTGTTCACTATTATTTAATCTTGCCATATGTGCTGTTTAAAAGTTCGAAGGAGAAACCTCACCACAGAAGAAATAGAAGCTGATTATGACTGATCCTGCTGATGAATTACTTACCAGTGGGTGACAGAAAACCATGCTGCCATGGTGAAGAGCAACCCGCTACTTTATCAAACGTCCATTACAGAATGACATGAAATGTGGCCTCTGTGAAGACCAGCAACGTTTGCTGGACATTCTTTGCTGAATTACTTATACTTCTTATAAAAAAAAGGAAGGTAAAAGATACATGAGGACCAAATACCAATCCAGGATGAAAATGGATTCCGTATCTCATTCCAAGGACCACTTTGTCCTGTGGTTTTGTTTTGTTTTGTTTTTGTTTTTGCAAAGAGCTACACCCCATTTAAGTCATCTCCATTCCTAAAATCCTGTTTGAAATAATCTGCAGAATCTTACTATAAAAGAAGGAGGATTTTTTATGAAAAAGGAGAATTTTACACACCAAGCTCTCTGTATAGTCAGCAAGTGGATCAGCTAAGCAATTAAAAAATAAATAAAATAAAAATGATGCTTGCAAAATATCCTGAATTACACCCTTTCACTGAAAAGTGAATTGAAAACTCTTAGGAAGTTCCTCGCCATCTTTGGTTTCAGAGATATATTAACAAATATGTTTGCTAATACATTGTTCCAAATATGCTTTCAGTATTTAGTTTTAGACTCACAGTAAAAATCAAAGATTTAAAAAATATTCAGTCAACTTTTCATGATTTAGAAGATGACTTTGGTTAAGATTTGAGATGTTTTAAGCAGCTTTATTTATTCATTTTGGTATCCAATAACTAATTATTTAGTATTTATAAAATGTCTGTGTAATTAAGGTACAGTTTTGCCATTTCAGTTATCTTTGTATTTTATGCACTTAAATGTAAGAGCTGTGTTAGAAGACTGACCAAATGCAGCAATGTCCTGTGATCATGTTATTTAGTAGTTACACCTAATTGTCTAGATTAGTAGTGACTTGTGACTAGGGAAGCTTTACTGTGTCTTGCAAAATAATTTGGGTTGGTAGCGTTTGAGAAAAAACTTTATTTTTTAATATGGTCATTAGCTTCTAAAAGAAACCTGAAAGAGCATTTTTGTCATATAATTCCTCAAAGTGTGTAGTGCAAATTTCCGACTGCAAAGTGGCAAGTCTAGGATGAACTGAAAACTTATTCCTAATATTGTTGTGCCATGTTTTCAAAAGTACAGACATCTGAGCTGATGCTGGGCAGTTGACAGAGGCACAGAAGTTAGAACTAGAGCAATGCTGCATGCTCACCTTGGACCTGACCTACCTGTTGAAACTAGCTGTATTTAAATCCAAGATTTTATTCACAAATAGATGCTTAAATCAAGGTTCACCTCAGAGCTCCTAATGCTGGGACAACGAGAATATCTATGCATGCAGCTCCTTGGGGAGCTTGTTTATTGTATAGAACCTAAGTCTCTGATGTATGCATTTGAAAGTATTATCGCTCTCTGTTATTGCAGAAGTTGTCATTTCCTAGAAAATACCTCTCCATTTCATTTTTTTCTTTTCAAACATGCTTACAAGGTATTATGTTTGACCTCTTTTTTTTTTTTTTTTTTTTTTTTTTTTTCTTCTTCTCCAAGTTGTTATTATGTTCCCCTGGTATGAGAAACAAAGTATACAGAAAGAAGTAATATCTCTTGTTAGACAAGCTAACATTCAAAAGAAAAAAAAAAAAAAGGACAAGTTTTCAGGCACTCAAGCTCTTCTTTGAGTGTTCCCCAAAACTCATGTAGTCTTCCCAGCTCTGTCACTTGGTCTAAAAAATGGTATTACTCTTCCTACCAACTAGCCTTTCGTATGTACTTATGTTATCTAGACTACAAGAACGTTATGAAACTCTTTTAGTTTTTTTCAGTTTTTTTTTTTATTTTTTTAGGTTTTTTTTTAGTTTTTTTAGTTTACTTTTTCAATTCTACCGAGGGCTCAAACAGCTTATGGAGATCTCTCTCGTGTCCAAACCAATGTGATGAATTCTCACTGCCATCCAAGCAATCTCTTTCACGCCCATATGTAGACACCCAGTCTGGTGATCGCCCCTTTGGACAGTTGCATCTTATTCAGAGGATCCTGAGAAGGATCCAGTCTGGTTAATGTTAGCACCTTACTTGTATCTGCATTTTAGTCTCGTACTGAAGCAGTCCTCTGTAGAATAAGGGCCTAAGTACTTTGTGTTGTCCAAGGTAAAAGGTAGGTACTTTTGAAGGGACTTTCATCTCTCTGATTTAAGTCAAATGAATGCCATTTGCTTTTCCTTATTCATCTTTTTTCCATCTCACATAAATTGTATTTATTGTTTGTCCTTTTTCGCTTGCCATCTAAATTAAATCCTTTGCTGTTTAAATGAATGCTTTTCTTGAAGGTCCTTATTGAAATGTGGGTGTACCTCCCCCACATCTTCTAAAATAATGAAGTAACAAATGACTGAGTAGACTTGTTATCATAATGTAGAGCTTATGGCCTGAAAGCCCCCGCTTCAGTGATGTCTCTGTGATCAGTCTGATACTAATTCGGTGCTCTTAGTTCATATGTGTTTTTAGAAATGAACCATCAAAAAGAAAATCAGCGCAACTATCGGCTACTGCACAGTGTAGTCTTAGTAGATACTTTCAGAGGAGACACGGGAAACAAATTATATTCATCCCAATTATATGACCCGATCTTGAACGTGTTTTAAATGTTAGTTGTCTTCTCTACACCCCCTGTTGTGCCAGGGAATAGTATTGCTCCAGGGCTTCACACAGAGTTTAAATGACTTTTAATTCCACACTTCCCTTATAGAAGAGGCACAAACCAGATTTAATTTTCCTGAACTGTGGGCTGGTGCCGTTGCCATATTCTCTCAATTCAAAGGCAGAAAGGTGAGAGATGTTATTTGGAGATGGTTACCAGATTACAAATGTCTTTTGTAAAAANTTTTTTTTTTTAATGGCACCTTTTAATTAACCCTATTGCTTCTCCATGCAGGCATGAACGCTTTACAATTACAGAATTTGGCAACTTTAGCAGCTGCAGCAGCCGCCGCCCAAACCTCAGCTACCACCACCAATGCAAATCCTCTGTCCACAACGACTGGTGCTCTGGGAGCCCTCACAAGTCCCGGTAAGAGCAGAGTGCTTGCTTTCAAAATACAAAAATGAGAGTAAATGGAAAGAAAATAGTTCAAATCTGATTCCATGCTGTGACTAAGTTCTGTGCTCGTATAAATTCTGGAGACCCTTTTAATAACTGAATACATTTTTGTTGCTGTTATTTTGAAGAAAAGAGCTTATTTTTCAAGCTATTCAATATGGCCGTGTTCTCTGTTCCAGATTCATTTCAGGGGTCATTAAAGCCTAACAGACCCATCCTGCAAAACTCTACATGAAAATTACAATTGTGTGGGAAACTTAAGCTAATTGTAACTTTTCAGAAAGAATTCAGAACATGAGCTAATACCTCCCACCTTACAGAGAGATTAAACAAGGTGGTACTTCTTAATCCCCAAGAGACTGATCTTTGATTCCCAGCCCATCATGCACATGTTGCCTTCACCCATTATGAATTTTTGTGCAGTCCTCTCTTTTTTTCCTTCTCTTTTCTTTGCTGTAGCCTCTCTAGAGCTTTCTTCTGGTCCTCACTGAGAATCAGTTACAGAAGTGATATTAGATGCATGAGGAGTACACAGCCAGAATCTGACTTCATTACCCTAAACTGTATGGGGGAATAAGGGACAGGTTAAGAGATGGTGGTGTCTCCATTACCACAAGGTAGACCTTCAGTCATCCACTTCCCATGTGTGCAAAACCCTTGCCACTGAGATAGTGCAGATCCAGAGTTCACTACCACTTCAGCATCTCCAGAATCCATGGAGAGAGATGTTGATTCAGTGTAGTTACTCTGGATTTACAGTGAAGTAGCTGAGTCAAGAATCTGGCCGCTTATCTTTACATAAAGTCTGCAGGGTGTAATTATTTGCATCATGAAGTGTGTTTATTGCTGTTCTAAAAAACATTTGTATTATTTTAGACACCACTAAAGAACATTTGTGTTTAATCTTGTTTAAGTGTGTATTTATTCCCCATGAAAAAGTAATTCATGGCAGACGGTTTGAGCTCATCAGTAAGGAAAACAGTCTTCACTGCACAATAGAACTGGGACTGAGTGTGTTGCCGGGTGTTAAAGCTGGCCAATGCTTCCCGTTATATTACAGTTTTATTGTTCGTTTGGGGGAGAGGTTAAATGGAAGGCAGCTTGACTAAATAGTAAGTCTGTGCAGCATTTTCCTGTTTCTGGTGTGAGCCTTATATCGACCTAAAAATAATCAGTCACAACAGCTCTGAGTAACAGGTTGGGTCACAATAATTTTGTTTTGCAGATTTTTTTTTTTAAACCAGAGCAAACTCTTCTCTTCATCCTTATGCTGGGTCTTAACACATTGCAAAAGGGTAGTCTGAGTGTCAGTGCTTCTGCGCTGCTCCTGTCTAAATGTCACACATTTAGAGAAGTGGAAATGTTGCATTTCGTGCGTGCTGTGTAATACCTCTGCAGTTTATCTGTTAAATGTCTGAGTAGCCTGTCCTCCCAAAGCATACTCAGCATCTCTTGAGCTACAGTGACAAGACTTCTCAGGACAACTAAACATACTGCACTGCAGCGCAGAGGGTCTGGAAGTGAACTTTCCTATCATCGCTGCTCTGCAGCAAAGGGGCAGGAGAACCTCAAGCAGCAGCATGTTTCTGTAGTGCTCTTTGTCTTGCCATGTTAGCACAGGACTTGAATTCACACATAAGGTCCACATTTTCCTCTCTCTCTCTCCAACACAATCTCCTTATCCAGCCTGGCTGAGATGCCCTCTTAACCTGGTCTCCATACTCCTGAGTGCCTGGAAGGATGAGAGGCACCAGCTGATGTCCAAGTCTGCAGCACATGTTTAGGAAGGTGCTTCAGCTGGGCTGGGCAGATACTTCTTTGAGATAACTATAGCATAGCAGTGCTCAGGGTGCCATCTTAGAGCAGATAAAAAGTTTTTTCCAAAGAGATTAATGATTCTGGCCAACATATTGAAGATGCAATATTTTCAAAAAATTCTGGATGTTTGGAATGGTGTATTAAGAATGACAATTGCTTTTGAAAGTTTTACAGAGAGTTAGTAGCTGTACGCAAGCATTTTTAATATTAGACAGACTGGCATACCAAAGAGAAAGTCTGTATCTAATAGGTTCATTAACCTGTTTGTGTTACACAGCCAGCCTAAAACCAATCCCTGTTAAAATGTTCTTCAGTTTAACCTTTCTTATCTGGTTCCACATTCTCCACCCTATTAAATACTTCGTAAACCTGAATAATATCTTCAATGATTCTTCTCTGTTCTATGTAAAATGAATTTAGTTCAATAAAGCTTTTCATAGCAGCTCAAAGTATTTCCATTAGAACTCAAAATATGTTGGCAGAAAGCATTTAAATCTGCCTTTCACTGTGTGGATGTTTGGAAGCCTTAAGGGTTTTTTTTTTGGTCTAGTTTTCTTTTAATAGAACACTTCAGTTTGTTGTGTTTCATAAGTGTAAATTATTTTGTCTGATTTCAAAGCCTGCACTAAGCCCAGGAAGAAATGTTTGTGTCTCTCCAGATAATGTATTAAATTAATATTTCTCAGTTCAGAAAACTGCCCAAATTTAGGAGAGTGCAAAGGTACATGCTTAAATTTAATCATTTCCTTGATGCTGTTAAAGCCAAAATACTGCACTGAAAAGGGATGGGCATGAGCATGTATTTCTAATATGTCTTAAATTATGGCAGCCACATTACATAAATCACATACATGTTTTCACCCATATATAACTATATCCCTCCTGAAGATCTCTCCCGTATACATCTTTGACCAAAAGCTCTTCTTTTGTCCTTTGTAGACATAAGAGTTTTGTCCTTTGTAGACATTTTGTCCATTGTCATAAGAGCCTCAGATTGTGGTTACTTCAGTTCAAATTCATCTTGCAGCTTAATTTTACACAGATAAGATTAGCAACCTTCAATGCACGAAACTTTTGAGGAGAGGATGGAGGTCAGACCAACTGGCAACACAGAAAAACAGGCCAGGAGGTGAGAAATCAACGTGGTATCTGATATTTGAGGATGTCAAATTTTGCTGCTGGCTTCTAATTGCAATATATTCACAAGGAAGAGAAAAATACTCAGTATCTAATAGTGACTGTTCAATTTGTATGAAACCCCTTCTTTGAGGTTCATACAGTCACATATCTCCAAACAAATTAAACACCAATGATCTTTCTCTCATACTTTCTGTATACTTACTAAATAGCTTTGACCGCCGGGAAGTCTAAGGACACTCATTCTCCTCCATGTGCTAAATACTTTCTCTTAAGCTTGAAACGCTATTCATTCAGAAAGAACAGAGACAATGCAATCCCTCAAACTATTAATTTTTTTATAATTGTAAATTTATAATTTCAATTTTGCATACCCATGGAAGTCTCTCCCTACAGCATTGTTAGAAATGATTTTTTAAAAGCCTTTGCTTAAAAAAACATGAAAGATTAAGCTTTCATTTTAGTAAAAATCCCCTCAGGCAATAAATAGGTTCTTTTGTCTCTTGGCCCTGGAAAAAAAAAATTAAAATGGTTTAAATTGCCCATGGTTAAAGTAACTGTTTCTTGCAATTATCAGATGGTAGTGAATAAAAATGAAAATGAAATCATGAAAGAATAAAAACCAGGTAAAATGCATATTATGTCTTTCATGAGTTTCTCACGGGTCTTTTGAAGACTCATTTAATCATCTTCCTTGTCTTTTATTTTGATATGATAATTGTTTCCTTTATTTACTTTAATCACCTCTATTTAGTTAATTAATTCTTCAATTTCTTTTCATTTCACTCACTTATAATACTTTCTGTTTTAAAGTACCTGTAGTACTTCATAACGTAAGGGTTTGGCCTTGGGGTAGCTTTTACCCAACTCCATGTAGCCATGTATGTTTTCTGAGCTAGTTTGTCTCAACTCCCGCTTAGTTGGGTCCCAGAAGTTTGTATTTCCCATTAACTCAGAAGGGAGTTTGGAGGAATTACCTCAGGTGTAGATATTAGCACTGTAAATTTCTTAATTTAGGGAGGTCAGCTCTCAGCTGAGTGTCAGGAACCCTGTCCTCAGCTCCAGAAAATATCCTTGCCACATCCTGCAAACACATTGACTAGCACAGAGCCCACAGAGAGCCTGCTGCTCCAGAGGTGGACATGAAGGGGGGAAGATGAGCTCAGGATCAGAGTACCTGTCTCTAACACTGTCTTATATTTAATTTGCCTCAGTTGACCCACTACCCTAATTTTCCCAAGGATAGTGGGTTTTTTTCTGGCTTTCATGGATAGTACAAGCTTGATACCATAAAAACTTTCCTGGTATCAGGAGCTATGAAGCTCCTGATCTTTTTGCAAACTGATATTAAGCAACAGCAGAAAAACTTTTTGCAGTCTAAAAAGGAAGAATATAGAAGCTGGGTTTCAGATACCAACTTACTTTCTCATCTTGTCCTTTTCCAACACTGCACAGATTTTTATTGTTTAATGCCATAGCATGAGAGTCACAAAATCACACAGGCTGGAAGAGTCTCTTCCCGAGGTCTCTACTCCAGGCTCCTGCTCAAAACAGAACCACTTAGAGCAGGTTGGTGAAGGCTATGTCCAGTGAAGGATTGAACATTTCCAAGGATGGAGATTGCATTGCTTCTGTGGGCTTGTTTCAATTTTATTTCTTAAAATTCATGCATAAATGTTTTTTCAATAGCCAGTAGGAAAGCTCTTCTATGTGCAAATCAAGAGACAAAACATCTAATTATACATCCAAATTTATTTGCATAAACATACTCAATATAACTTCTGAGCTGTGGGGGGATAGAATTGCTAAACCAGAAGCTAATTCAGTTTCAGGCTTAGGAGCCTTGATTTTCCATGACATTTTCATGATTATTTGATTCTCTAAATTATTATTTATTCTCACAGCTGAACTAGCTATTCATGCTTCGGTAACAATGCTCTTCAGGTTTATCTGCTGTGTGAACCTAAAAGGACATCTTTGTGCAAAGAACACTGTCAGTGTAGAAAGTAAGACTTTTTTCTTTAACAACCTCTTAAAATCAAGTCCAGTTTTTGGCATATTATATCAGAATTCATCCATTAACTCTTATGTTGAAAAAAGCCCTCCTAAGCACAAAAGTCTAAAAATACTCATTTTCAGACAGATGCTGACATTGAAGTATAACAGCCCCCCTAAAAAAGGAACTCTCTGAAGTATAGAAAAAACTGAAAAAGAAAAAAAAAAAAAGATTACCGTTAGTGTCTGAAAGAATTAATTCATCCTTTCCCCCTGCTAAAAGCAGAGAATTATAACTTACAGTTAGCATCCGTGGTTCATTATTTTGTCTACCCCCTAATACAGCATAAAGATTGTCTTTGTTAGTTGAAGGTATTCATGTTGTGAACACAATTGTTGAAATGTTAGAGATTTTATAGAATATACAAGATGGTTCAGCTGAGAAGCAGTGGAGAATGTTCAAATAATCATTCTTAGAAGATTCTCTTTTTGTTCACTTCAGTACAATACATTTTTCTCCAATCAGCAGTGCAAGTCTGCCACCGTGACATTTTGTTAGAGGCCAGTACACCCACTGAGATAGCTGTGATTTGCTTCCAGGACGATCCAAAAATAACCCTACCAGTAGGTGTGTAGGAAGGTCTGACAGTTTGCTAAAGAATGAATTGGACTAGATGTTTCATGTTGGAAAAGATCAGTTTAAAATGCAGAATGGCACTTTTTATACTATAGTACAAACTGATTACTTTTGTACCATTTCATGTGGAATTAATGCAGGTTCTGTGATTATAAAATCATTTAAAATAAGCTTCATTTGTTTTGCAGTGCATAGGAAACTTCCCTAGCATAATGTTAACTATTTTTAGGATAAAAAACAGTTGATAGATATAACACATATCTTAAATAAAGGTTTACATATACAGTGTACATACCAGATGCATACTTTAGATGGGTGGATGCTTAAATAACCCAAGTGTATGATTTTCAATTTTACATTTAAATCTAGTTATATTAGCACCATTATCTTAGTGCTCTGAGCACAGAGCAGTCCAATGTCTTAACCCTGATCTCAGCACTGATTTTTTCAAAGTAGGTGTTTGCAAGGAAGCCGTGGAAGAAACTCTTGCCTTAGCATGCCCACCACCCAGTGCCTGTCACTTGACTGTATGGCTCAGGGAGATTGCTGTCTGTGATGGAAGGAGCGTATTACTGAACTGTTGTGTGTCAGCCAGGCTTACCCACTTTGTGTTAAGTTTCTGAATCTGTAGTTAGCTTCTAAATAAATGAATTGATTGTGACTGCTCTTAGTGCCCAGAGATTATGCTACTTCTTGGAGAGATACATTGGTGCTAAGCCCATCTGATAATTAGGTCACCCTTAAGTAGGCATCCAAGCATACTTATTGGAGCCAAAACTAGGGAACTGGGCATGAATTTGACCTACATTTGTATTTTTAATAATGTTTCAAAATGTCTAAAATGCCTGAAGAGGAATTGTGGCTAGAAATCTCCCAGAGTCCCAGCGTAGTAAAAGGAGAGGAGAGGGGTGATGAATTCTCATGGAGCATCCCTGGAACAGCAGTGTCCCTCCCTGGTCATTTGGAAAAACGAACCTCAAGGATGCAGGTGGCAGCAGGCAGCCCACTGATTAACCAGAATTACCTGTTTGCAGATTTGTCCCATAAAATGTAACAGGTCATTGTATATTCTCCTAGCAAAGAGGTTTCTGAGCAGGGCTGTATTAATTCAGCCTGAAGGATCTTAGGGAACTTTGGTTACTAAACGGCTGGGTTTAGAGTGGGCAGAACCTGTCAGCGAAGAAGTGTGAGGCTGCCCAACAACTGCAGGAAGACACATTTTTGAAAAGCTCCTTGCCTCTTTTTTAGAATAAACATTAACATCTTATGAATTTTTGGCACAAAAAATACCTGTCTGTTTCCATAGAGTTGTATAATCACCAAGGTTGAAAGACAGAAACGTGCATATTTTTCAGTGAAGCATCGTGCTAGTTAATTCTTTGGTTTTGTTTTGTTTTTTTTAGGAAACAGTGTACAGTACTAAACCATGGATTAGTAGGATCTAATTCAACAGAAGACATGTTTGTTTTTTAAACATTAGTACATTATCATCGTCCTAAAGTATTAAATCCATTGCATTAGCACATTTCAGGATTTACTTCGCTTGCAGTATACAAATAACACTTTGTAACACATTATATTTTGAAAGTGTCTCTCTACCCAACTCTTAATCTCTATTTTAGGCCACAAGAATCCCAATTTGTAAAAAGGCTGTCTTTCTCTTTTTGTTGGAAGTAGTATTTCAAGCTCATTCAGGGTTGTTTTCCACTAAAGAAACATGATACTATCAGCTTGGCCATACAGGTAGATATGTGAGTTTATATGCTATATATCTTACAATGAGTCCAAGCCAAGAAAATGCTGGAGTTCATAATATTCAGAAAAATAATCCAAATCCTAGCAAAACTCGTGCACTTGAAGGAGCTTTCAACTATTTAACATTTACTACTGCCAGCACTGCTCCTGCAGCCCTAGCAAATTGTGCATGTGTCCATAGATACTCATAGTCTACTTTCCTGAGGCAGGATAAATTGTGGAATATAATGGGAATTAGAATTTGGGAATGATGTTTCAGTATTGTCTGAAAAGATCTAGTTAATTGAATATGGAGCCACTGATTTATTTTATGCATTGGCCAAACACAAGTATCTTCATCAACTGCATGAGCTAAAACCAAATAAAGGAAACCCTTGACTGCCTTACTAGTGCCTTTTCTGTTCATGGAACAAAAACATGCAATATAAATGAAAATAACCAGTGCCACATTGAACTACACATGACTTTACGCATGGTCTGCAAAGGAGCTGGCAGTGTAATTTTGCATGAGACCGGGTAATCCTCGAGTTCTTTTGCTTACAAAGGAGAATGACTACCCACTGGGGCATGGTATTACAATGAGGTTGTGCTTGCACACCCCACTAAAAATCCCTTCTTCCATGGAAATTATTACTCATGCACTTTCTGGATTCGTAACTCCTTTGCCCATGGATTCTGAAATTTTCAAAATATCAGTATATCAGTTTATCTCATATCTATTCTAAGATCGCATGGATAGGACTCCTAAGTATCTGAACTAAAGAAATCTTGTAGGCACATCCTGTAGGACTGGAAAGCCAAACACCTCCTAAGGACTGTTTACCTGATCTTAAGACAGATGTAGTAGTGCGGTGGTTTTACCCTGCTGGGCAGCAACTCCACCAGAACTGATCTGTCACACCCCCTCCTCAAAGGAAAAGGGGGAGAAAATATGATGGAAAGGGCTCAAGGGTTGAGATAAGGAAAGGGAAATCACCTACCAATTACTGTCACAGGCAAAACAGACTCAGCATAGGGAGATTAATATAATTTATTACCTATCACTAGCAGACTAAAACAATGAGAAACTACAAGCAAACTAAAACACCTTCCCCCATCCACCCTCTTCTACCTCCTCCCCCCGAGCGGTGCAGGGGAATGGGGAATGGGGGCTGCAGTCAGTCCCTAATGCTGCGTCTCCGCCGCTCCTTCACGGTCACTCTCTGCCCCTGCTCCACGTGGGGTCCCTCCCACGGGATGCCGTCCTTCCCGAACTGATCCTATGTGGGCTTCCCACAGGCAGCAGTTCTTTGAGAACTGCTCCCATATGGGTCCATACCAC
>VXAA01000837.1:1614452-1648357 GCA_013399115.1 Anseranas semipalmata | reverse complement strand
GCAGGGGGACGGCCTGCTCCACCATGGGCCTCTCCACGGGCCGCAGAGGAACTTCTGCTGCAGCGCCTGGAGCCCCTCCTGCCCTCCTTCTGAACCGAACTGGGTGTCTGCAGGGCTGTTTCTCACTCCTCTCTCCCAGCTGCCGTGTCGCAGGAGTTTTTTCCCTTTCTTAAATCTGCTCTCCCAGAGGCACAACCAGCGTCACTCATTGGCTCAGGCCTGGCCAGCAGCGGGTCCATTTTGAAGCTGGCTGAAACTGGCTCTTATCTGACATGGGGCAGCTTCAGGACTCTTCTCACAGAGGCCACCCTTGCAGCCCTCCCCGCTACATAAACCCAAAACTCCCCTTGCCACATATACCCAATACAATTAGAGAGGTGAAAATGAAGATGAATCAGGCCATCCTCTCCCATGTACCAGAATGTGAACTGCTACCTATGTGTGTGATTATTCTTACAACAAAAACATTGCTTACCTCAGACTATAGGCCTGGGCTCTTCAGACACTAACTGTTTTTCTATGGAGAGATGCTACTGGATGTTGTTTATTATTACTTAGTGGTGAAAGTATGTCATAGATGTCGCAGACCCGTGGGGGTCACTGTGAAGGAACCTGTACTGCAGGCAGGAGACCCTGGCCTCAAGTGGAGCCTCATTGATTCCAGATCAGAAATTCTTTGGAAAGTGATTGAGAAGTGGTTGTATGCTGAAGTGGCTCTGCATGGAGGTCACTGCAGCATCGGGGCATGAGCGCCAGAACAATAGCTCACTACAAATAGTGCGAGATAGCAGGAACAAACATGAGAGCACAGCTGGAAGTTCCCCGTAGAAATGCTAATGCTCTGTTTTTGATGTGAACACAGTGGTACTTCAATGAAAACAGGCCATGGCCCTTGGCCCCACTGAGTAAAACAGAGTCATAAATGCACAGTAATTAGTCTTCATTTTCTTCATATTGTGAGGTTTCAGTTTGATTTGATTTCAGTTAGTTACAGTTATAGTTGTAAATATCTAACAGGCAGCTATGAAGTTTAACCCAAGCCAGTCCACTGTGCCCTATTATTGTCTTCCCCAGCCTCTCTTTAATGTATTTCCCAAGCAAAACCAAAAGAGATTTATCATTGTGGTCTGCTGTCAAGAATGCATGATATGTTGCAGGCAAAGCACCGAAATGAGATGTATGACTTTTAATTTACACAGGGGGTGGATAGTGTTCACCAAATAATGCATTTCAACAAAACAGAAGCACCAGTGTGGAACTGGCCCAAAATATTAACTTGCTTTTTAGTCTCTCTTTCCATCTTCATAATTTCAAAGGGAAATGTACCCTTAAACACAACAGAATAGATTCACAAGTAAGTAATCTCTTGTTTCCTAAATAATGGGCTTCTTTTGGATAGATAGGTTTGTAGGAAACTTATGGAACAGAAAAACAGAGTACAAAAATAGCCAGCTGATAGTTTTGTCTACTATACCTTCAGTGCCTTTGTATGCTCTGTTTTCTCTTTCTCTTTTGTGGAGCTGTGGAAGGTGTTTGTTGTAGACATTGTAATTTAAAGACAATCAGAAACATGAAGCTAGGCTTTAACATCAATGACATAGTGATTAACATAAGTGACCCTGATTTTCACTTGTCCCAAGCTCAGATAGCTTCCTTAGCCCTCAATGATCCATGCACTCCTGAAGAGTATGTATTTAGGAGTCTAAATTAAGTTTCCAGTTCTTGGAAACCCTGGCTTCTTCTGTCTTTGCAAAGAATTTGAATGAATTTGTTCACCTCTCTATGTTTTGGGTTGCTTTTGTTTGTTTTTTCTTGTGTGTGAGCATGCACTCACAGGACATAGTGAAATATAAAGCTGTTTTCAGAAAGCCACCTTCAGCCAAAAGGATCACTATGGGGAAAGACTTTTCTCTTTCTTTCCTTATCCCCCTCTTTCTTGCTTAGTCTTAATTGCACATGCATGCCACAGACACACAGACACAGTTGGACGTTGAGAGGCTGCTGTTCTCCCTTCCTCCATTCCTCAGTAGTGTTTCTCTTTTCCTGTACCCTGAGAAGACACGGATAATCTTTCATAGGGATTGTTCACCTGTGAGTAATGAAGAAATAGAGGGACATTGACTTATTCAGGAAAGGCTGTGATATTAGTATGTGTCTCTCTATATTGTCATTCTCGTCTCCCCCGACTCTTTCTTGCTCTCTTGCTTTTTTGGTTCTCTTTCCCTGGAGAGCATCTGTCACTTTTGTTTTATTCTTTCCAAGCACAGGCAGAGCACTTAAACTTACTAGAATCTTCCTTTTTGACATGTCAGACAGCACTTCCCAGATACCAGAAAATGAGTAAGTTTTTACTCATCTCTCCATGCCACGGCCATTGTGTTTGTCACAGAACCTTATAGAGAATTAACCTCCCCAGATCAGGAAAATCCACCTCTCCTTTGCTAAAAATTGCCCCGAGAGGCAGAACTGGTGCATGCTGGTGCTATGTTAGCAACTGGCCGACCACCAGTTTGTATGAGGGTGAATACTTGGATTGGCTGGAGATCACCGTAAAGGGCAGACAATTTAATGCCAATCACACACACTAGTTAGATTAGAATACTGATGAGCCCTTTTGAAAGGCCAACTGCATCTACTTTCAGCAAAAATATTAAAATGTCCCCCTTTCTCCTACCTCCCTCCCCCCGATTCTCCATAAGAATAAATTAAAACTTGGAGGTGTGGTTATTATCACAGAATAATTAGACCCCATGGGATTAGAGACACTCAACGTTTGTTAATGCCCCTGGGTTGTGATTATCTAATAATGATGATGCCTCTGTCATCAGTTAATTATTCTTCCCCTTTAAAATGTTTCTTATGCAGTCAGAGCCTGTAGAGTGTGCTCATTTCAGACAGAAACTGAACTGCAAATTCCTGAGAGCAATGTCACATGGGCGGTGTGATTGACTTGCCCACTTCTCCCCCACACCCATGTTTATGATGCTCATTTCATAAGCTCCATCATCCCTATTCTTGAATTGCTTCTCTTTTCCATAGGAAAATGTTTAGGAGTGTTTATGGCCTCCATCTCCTTAAACCAACCAGTTACCGTTAGTGCTATATGAAGAGAATACACCTTTGTTGACTGACCTTAAACACATAAGATCAGGTCTGGAGAGAATCCTGCATAACTCCAGACTGGTGATCCAGATTCACTGCTACACAAGAAACTCTTACAGCCAGTGCCATTTTTCTCTGCTTAAGAGAGTGCCACAACCAAAATAAGATGTTGTAAAGCAGGACAAAGTTGGAAGCTTTGCACAGACTTTGTCCAGCACAACTAAACTTTGGCTGATATCCTTAGTCTTTCACTCGAGCCAGCAGGTGTTCATATTGTTTAGATACAGTTTGCAAGACATCATTGCAAACAGCATTGGTTTTTGCAACAAAAGCTTAGAAAGGAAACAGAAAACACAGCCTTAATCTGATTATCCTTAAATCCAGTGTCGTCTCTTAGCTTTATTATCCCTCTTGTACTAACAAAGGGACAAAGAATATTCTGTTTACCCAAGAGATTTTGGGTAGTAAACAAAAAATTTTAAATTCAACTTGCTAAAATTAGAGATTTTTTTCTAAGAGTTAGTATTTCTTTTCCCTTTGTCTCCAACTCCTACTGTTTCTCTCTTCTATGTCACTGACTGGGGAGATGTTAAAAGTATTAAAATAATTTTGATTTTCTTCTCTTAGTGAATGTATTCTCTTTTCATACTTTTTAAAAATCCTTTCTTTCTGTTTTTCTACTACAATTTTATTTTCTGTTGCACATTGCTAAATCTAAAGGAAATTAAAAGGAATCTAAAATCCAAAGGAGTCATGCATCGTCAGGACTTCCTTTTGGTAAATTTAGATCTAGCCCTGGCAAGTTTACCCACAAAATACTTGTGGCAGACTAGAATCATAAGCACGGCAGAGAGTTAAGTGGCATATTCAGTGTCACCCTCTATTCCTGTAAACAGACCTGTAAACAGAAGCCAGATCTCCTGTTCAGTTTTCTACCAACCCATATTCATTCTTCAGCTTTCTTTCGTTCTGCCTCAGCGTTACCTGACTTTTTCTGCTTTTCTGCTACACAGTTCTACTTTTTGTAGGATCACAGGGTAATGGAGCTGAGAAGGTCCTTCAGGAGGTCTGTAGTCCCCCTGCTCAAAGCAGGGTCAGGTGTGAAGTCAGATCAGGTTGCTCAGAGCTTGGTTCAGTCAGATCTTGAAAACCTCCAAGGACACAGACTGGGCAATCTGAGTAATCTGTTCCAATGCTTGACAAACTTCAGAGAGAAAAGGGTTTTCCATATATCCAGACTGAACCTCTCTTGTTTCAATTTTCCTCTCATCCTCCTACCACGCACTGCTGTGAACAACCCAGCTCCATCTTCCTGATGACCTCCTCACAGGTACTGAGGGGCTGCTGTTAGGTCCCCCTGAAGCCATCTCTTCAGCCTGAACAAGCCTAGCTCCCTCAGCATCTCCTTACAGGATGAGTGCTTCAGCCCCTGACCACCTCGGTGTCCTTCCACTGAACTCCATTCAGTTGATCAATGTTTTCCTTGCAAAGAGGAGCCCAAAACTAGATGCAGTACTTAGATAAGATCTAACAAGGGCTGAGTAAAGGAGAAAAATTAGCTGGATCTCCTCCTGTCCATTCAACCCAGGATACTGTTGGCTTTCTTAGCTGTCAGTGTACAAACCCACCAGGACCCTTAGGTCCTTTTCAACAGAGCTCCTCCACAGCCCATCCATCCCCAGCCTGTGTCACTGAAAGAGAATACTATTCTGCATGTGCAGGACTTTGTGTCTGTCCTTATTAAATTTCATAAGGTTCCTGTTGGCCAACTCTGCCTGTCTTGGTCTCTTTGAATTGCAACCCTTTAGGAAGGAGCAGATTTAGCCAGATCCATTTTATCTAGTCCTTGGAGTCAGTGGGCTCAGGAAGGCAGCAGAAAATCAGAAATACACCCCAATTCATGACAAGAAAGAGGATTCTGGACTCAGAAAACTGCCAATACAAATTTGACAGGAGTCTCTCCCAAAAGAGAGCTTGTTTTCTCTTCAGCTTCTCATGCTTAGAGTCACAGAGATGCTGAACCTTAAAATTTGGGGTAATATTGATCCCTTGTGCACTACTGTATCATCTTAACCGGAGCAAAGTGCTTCCAACACTGAATTATTTTAACTCTCCATTAACTAAAACAACAAGAACAAAGTTGTGTTTCACAGCTGAGCAGTGTGCTTTGCTTTTTAACATATGCGCATCCTCTACAACTGACTAAGCAGGATGTGACCAGAAAACAGATACGCAGGTAACTGATATCAAAGTAAATGTTGAGCTTCCTGTTGTGCCATGCATTAGATAGTGACAGGCAATTGTGGAGTGTAACCAAGAGCTGCCTAAAGGAAAGCTGTCAGCACGGCTGACATAGTTATTGTTGTGAATCTCTGTTTGGAAAGTGCCAGCTTAGTTAAGCCGGTCTTGGAGCTGCCCTGAAGCCCTGCAGCACCAGAAAGCTGACTCCGCTTCGGAAGCATTAGCTCTTCTCTTCACGTGGATGGAGTGGGTGAAGGTCTACCCTCCATGCAGGCAAAGAGAGGAAGCTGCCCTTACTTTCCTTTGCCTATTCTCTCCTGTAGTCCTGCCCTAAAACCAAAATAGTGCTTCCAAAAAGAAACCTCTCTTAAAATCTTTGAAATGCCTCTCTGATATTTGTAATACCTTAGTACGAGAGCAGCAGTGTGACTGTGTATCATTTCCAGACAGTATGCCAGTGCTGGAAGAAGAGGAAGGGAACAGGACAAGGCAAAGAGGAATGGAGGGAGTACACAGCCTACTGGATATCACCATCCAGAAAATAGTGCCAAGTTAACAAACATAGTATGGAGTTTCCAAAAGGCCCATTTTTCTGTGGAATATGGCTTTTCTGAGAAGTCATTGGAGTTCCTTATTACTCAGATATTTACCAAATATATTAAGGAAAGAATGTGGTCTAACACACACTTTAAACAACCTCGCTGTGAAATCATAGCAGTACATGTATGATTTAAACAGGTCTTTTCATGCAGAGCAACAGTGAGAGGGTGCATTAATATAGTATTTTGTTTCATCACCAAGTGCTCAGGCAGCCTTCCTGGGCCTTCCAGTTGGCCTCCTCTGTTGGGGAAGAGGATTTTACAAATTGGCCCAGAGACATAGCTGAGGCGGTGGGGGATTTACCCAAGTCTCTACTACAAGTCTGTACTGCATAAAGTCTGTACTACAGATGAACACAGGTCTCTGGTTTTCTTACTTCAGTATACCTAGAAGCCTTGTCAAGGGCACGCCTTGGTCTGAACCATAGGAAGTAAATAGGCATGGTAAAAATGTAGCTGTGCCTCCAAGTTACAGCTTTCTAAGAGACAAGACAGCAAATGGGAAGCAGCAGAATCAACCTTGTCTTGCAACAAAAAACATAGCGAATGCTTTACCCAAGGTAGCACAAGAAGTCTGAGGCAGAACTGGGAAAGGCATCAACTGCATCTAGTATTTCAGCTCATCCTGCATGCTCTTGTGCAAGGCTATCCTACTTTGTATGACCTGTACTGTAACACTGCATAAGTCCCTGCTGTCTAGCTCCTTTTTCTGACCAGGTGTGCTTTGCAGAAAAGTGCACATCCTTTGCATATTATCTCAGGATTGCCCAACATCAGACAATTCTGTGAGCTCAAGATTTGGTGGAGGGCATTACATTCAAACTTCAGTGTTTGCATAGTTTGGCATCAGTTCTGCGGGCAGGACAAAAGGAGACCCCTCACTTATAGATCACAGGTGTGTAACACAACATATGGCCAACGGGAAAGGCAGGATCCACCCCCCATCATGTTACCTCTCTGTAAGGTCTATGTCTAAGGTCTGTGTTCGCCATCTCAATCAGTGAAAGCAGGGGCACTTCAGAGGGCAATTCAGCTCATCCTGAGAAAGAAATCTAAAAGTAGGGCATTGAAGTTAGAGGTATCTTAACCTCAGAGACAGTCCAAAAGAACAGTTTTGACTAGAATAGCTTAAACTAATTATGAGACTGCCAAAGATGGAGAAATTAATCCTATCCGCAGTGTGCACAGCAAAGCCAAAGAAATATTTCCACATCATTGCCTTTCCTAGATGCTGAATCTGGTTTTCCAGCTGATGTAAATCCAGATGATGTAAATCATCATGACTCTGTGGATTTAAGCTAGCCAACAGAATGGCCAAAAGTTTATATGCTAATACTGGTTGTTTTTCTAGGTTGGCAGTTTTTAGGAATTGTGTTGAAATGCTATTTAAATAAAAAGGGAAATGGCTCATTGCTCATTTAGATTTCTTGAAAAAAAATCTCTGACCTAAAAGGTGCTATAACCGGTTACACGCAGAAATTAAAATGTTGAGAAGAATAAATGAAAATATCAGCTACTTCCAGCCTTAAAAATCTCCATAAAAGCAACAGTGGTAGTTAAATACAAATACCTATACTGTATACAGCATCCACTCCAAATCAAAATATGTTCCCTATATCAAAGAGAGCTCTGTTAAAGAATATATTAACCAAAGGCCGAGTCTGTTTATTCATAATGAAGCTCATAGCAAAAATTTCATCAATTAAAGGGAGGAAGTGCAGTAAGATCAAATGGCTGGGGTTGGGAGGGATTTGGGTGTGTCACAGGGGAGGGCTGCAGCATGCCTTTCTCCATTTCTCAACTTCTTAATAATATCATTTATATTATTTGGAGATGTCTGGCTATTTATTAAAGTGAAGTTGAGTAGTTTGGAAGAAAAAGGAGGGAGGTAGTTGTGAGAATGACACAGAAAAGCAGGAATAGAGGAGTCAGTGAAGAAGAAACTTTAGTCTCTAATAGTAAAATACACATTTGTAATCTTCTCACCTTTCATGGTTGAAGATGCTAAAGTGTTCTGTAAAGTCTCTGTATGTGTCCTGGATGGAGAGGTGACAAGCACAGAGCATACCTGCAGGAAACAGTGCAGATTTTTCTATGGATCACAGGACAACTCCCTATTCTTATAAGTCTGAAATGACCTCTTTTTCCAATACTGTGATATTTACTTTCACATATTAATAGATTTTAAAGATCAGTGGGGAATATGATGAACATCTTGCCTGAACTCTCACAACAGTGGCCAAAGGATTCAACCCCATAACTCCTTCATTAGGGCCAATAGTCTCTGATTGAGCAACAGTCTCTTTGAGAAAGCTGTCAGCTTATTCCAATGACTGATGTTAGAGAGGAAAAAGTTCCTTTGAGCGGACAAAATCTTATCCGTCATGTTCTGATGTTTATCCAGGGCTTAAAATTGTGAGGGAGTGATAGGTGCAGCAGATAAAAAGCAGCACTGTTCTTCTCTGACTATTGTATATTCAGCTAGTATTCACCAGGCTGAAGCTCCACTCTGCTGAACCTCTCCCCCTAGCTTCAGTATCAGCTAATTCACTTAACGCTGCCCCAGAAACGTGTTGAGTCCCTGACATATATAGGTTTTAAGGAGGCAAGTATAAAATTTCCAGTATAAAGAGAAAAATAATATATCAAATGTTGTGGATACAAGGTGTGCTATGCAGAGTGACTCCAGAAGCCTAAGTTATTTGCACATTTTTTTTGTGTTTTGATTTTCCTAACTGTTGTACCAAATGCTGGTGCACCGGTAGCACAAAGAGGGCGATTCCTAGTGGCGTTACATCTCCATACATCAAGCTGTCTGCGTACCTGGAGACAGATGCCTACTGTTTATTAAGCACCACTACAAAGTGATTCAATTCAGAGCAGTAACGTTCTGGTGTCGAGGATGGAGAGAGTTGTGAAATGTTTTCTTTTAATTTATATGGTGGCAGGGGAACCTGGTAAAAAACGATTTATAAATTCTCTAGGTATCCAATCTATTTTTGTCATCTGGTCAACTAAAAGCCATAAATACAGAATAGTGCTGTTCCGACAGCGCATTATACTTCCTTTGCCATTACTCTGAGCAGTTGTGGAGCCCAAGAGCCTTGCTGACATGAGATATACAGGTTCCCCCAAAGTACTGCAGTCACTACAGTTACCACAAGGCATCTGATTTTTCTTTTTTTTTTCCCTTTGGTTCAGTATATGTTACAACTTTTTAGTTGAAAGAAACTAGAAAAGGACAAAAAGCAGGAAAAGCATAGTCCTTGTCTTTAGATGAATTTCAACATATTCTGGGAGTTCATGAGGTAAAAACTTTCAGCTGGCCTAAGTCTCCATATGTGTCTTGTAAGACTTTCAAAGTCTTGAAGACTTTGTTTCATCTCCCTATAAGTTTTGGGGGGACAAGGAATACCATTGCTTCATCTATTGATTTTATGCAGCATTTTGTGACAGATCTTCGTCTCTCTCTAAATCTTGGTCCTCTTATGGCTCCCTTCATGATAACGTTTTAGCTCATCGCTGTCTTCATCTTCATTTCATATGCGCAAGATGCACTCAAAGAGAAGAAGGTAACTGCTGTGGAGTCTCTCAGGATATCTCATCCAGCAAGGTGCTGGATCCATCGCTTACAAGTGCCCTAATGAAAGGAGCTCCTTTCATTTCTGTTCAGCCCATGTTCAATAAGATAATGGAAACCACACAATTTGTTCAGTTTCTTTTTCCTCAAAGAAATAATAAGCCAAACAGAAAAAAAAACATTGTCCCAGTGGATCTGTGAGACAGATAACTGCTAAGCAGAAGAAATAGCTGCAACAACAAAACTCTGATTTCTGGGGTTCTTCAGTGCTCCAACGAGTATTTTACATTGATTATGTGCCAAGTCATTATTTAGGGAAGCTAGATAATCTGCATTGCAACTTCAAATTGGAGAATCACTGAGGCACCTGCTCTGTGTTTGTCTGATGGAAGAGAGAAACTTGAAAAGAATAAAAGAAAAAAAGAGATGTTGGCCTCAGATATTGGCCATCCCCAAAGCATGTGTTTCAGCAGTGAGACCATGATAAGAGCCACCGCGATGCGCTCTGTGGGCTGCGCAAGAGGGAAGGATTTAATCAGATTTTTCTGCCTTCTCCAACAGATGTGTTGACAATCCATGAGCGTATGGCTCTCATTCACAGGAGTTATTTGCCCCCAAGAGCTTTAATGTAATTTTCAGGCAAACAATTTGCTAGCCCCCATTTCTCACATTTCTTAAATATATGTGTTTCCTCAAGAGAAAAGGGTAATAATCCTCTGGAACAGAAATGGATGGAATTCAGCCCAGTCATAACCAATCAGATCCTTCAGATTTGAGGTTTATGTACTTCATTTAAATGATCTGCTAATGAACATGAACAGAAACACAGAGCCGTGTTGGTCACAGGGAATTCACTGACATTCATTCCCTTTGATTTTTTTTTCTATCTTCTCTGCTGGTGTTCACATTATCTGACAAAAGCATTTTTTTCCTTGTTTCTTGGATTACCCTTTTTTTAACCAAAGACATTATTGGCTTATTGCTTTGCAGAGAGAGATAGAATAATCAAAACTGGTTCTATCTGCAATGTTTAGAATTATTCAAGTTAACATTGCAGATGTGGTGGAAGTGGGGACAAGAAATGCTTCAGAGTCCGGAAATCTCTCCTCACCCACACCAAGAAAGTCCTTTGGACTTTGAGGCACAGTGAGAGGGAAGGCTTGTCTTTGGTGGGCCTTGAGGTTGTAAAGGTGGGTTCTTTTAGATTAGGCCTTTGAGGTTTACCCACAGAGTTTGAAAAATTAGCCTTCTACTTTCCTTACTGGATGTTGCAGACTGTCGGGACCTCACTTTCTTGAGGGTTCGCTGAGTAATCTGATGTGTTCCAGAGCCCAAAGGAGCATCAAGATAAATGTGGTCTTAACCATTTCACAGCTATGTAATGGGTAGGAGCAAAAAAACATGGTGTAGACATGATATGCCTCCAGTAAATCATCAACAAAGCAGTGATTTTAAATGTTCACTTTTCAGAATATAATGCAATTTTTTTAGAGGAAAAGAAGGAAAGTCTTTATGATTGATGCACTAAAATAGGGCTCTAGAGACGAGCCAATAACCTAACTACTTCCACTGCTTTTATGAGTGTGATTCATCCGATATAACTTTACCTACCTGTAAGCTAAATTTTTAATCCGTACTGGTTATTTAAAGCTCCTTTATGGGTGAAACACACATTTCTAGTTCATCCAACCTATCCTAAATGATAGGCATTTCTAAGGTGCCTTATTACTTTTCTATGACAAGAGAACAGGTCTCTTCCTCTTCTTAAGCGTATAGTTTTAGATGGAGTCAACTTACCCACCTTCAGCATTTCTTCAGCGAAGACCCCTCTGGCAGAGCTTTTGGAGATGCATACAATATCATTTATGGGGTCGTATAGACAGCTAGTTGCACATGTACACCAGACTAAAAGCCTACAATAAAATGGGTAGTAGTTACATTTTGTATTTGGCCTGTAATTCTTTTTGTAAACTTCAGGTCTTTAAATAGTGTTCATACAGTGCCCTATAGTCCTAACAGGAGAGTAGTATCTCACAAAATTTCACTTGAGGAGCCTACAACAAAAAGTTGTAATATGACAACTGTTGTATTTAGGGGTCGGTCTCTTCTCCCAAGCAACAAGTGATAGGACAAGAGGAAATGACCTCAAGTTACACCAGGGGAGGTTTAGGCTGCATAGTAAGAAAAAATTCTTCACTGAAAGGGTTGTGAGGCATTGGAAGAAGCTGCACAGGGAAGTAGTTGAGTCACCATCCCTGGAAGTATTCAAAACACATGTAGATGTGGTGCTTAGGGACTTGGTTTAGCAGTAGACTTGTGAATGCTAGGTTAATGGTTGGACATGGTGATCTTGGAGGTCTTTTCCAACCTAGGTGATTCTATGATTCTATGACAGCAAAATTACTACGAGTAATACTATTTTTTCAATGACAGTGTTTAAAAGGTGGCAATATCTCAGCTGGCTAGCTGATCACCCTGGGATGCTAGACTGATTGACAAACTTTTGAGAAAGTGACTGATCTCAATCTTATTGTTTCTGTATTATGTTTGCAAATAGCACATTGCTAAACTTTGTCATCCAGTCTTTTCAGTTCAAGGCTCATCAACACTTTCCATGAGCAGTCATACTAGTAATATTTTGAGCAAGGTTGGTCTATTGGTCTGATATTTTTTCTTTCTTTCTTGCAAGCAGCCCTGTTGTTGCACTCAGCATTATTGTAAGTTGTTTTGTGATCAGCTAAAATAACCAAAATATGGCCTTAATTTTGCCTTCTTTTCTTCCTTTTAGTGGCTGCATCAACTGCTAATTCCACAGCTGGTGCAGCCATGAATTCTTTGACTTCTCTGGGTACTCTCCAAGGACTGGCTGGAGCCACTGTTGGACTGAATAATATTAATGCACTAGCAGGTACCGTAAACAGTGAGTATTTATTGCTGTGGTGGACAGCCTTTCCCAATAATCATGCCACAAAAACTACCAATTGTAAAGTGATGACACAATTATTTTTAATCTGTATGCAAAATAAGGGGGTCAAGTTGATCTAGTTCCATTCATGGTACATATGCAGTTCTGGAGTCTTTAAGTTTCACATAGTTTGCTCTGCAAGGTGAAGTCTTTTGGGCTCCTGCAAAAAGACTCCTATTCTTGCAGGACAAATGAAAGGTAAAAGAAATGTCACCAGGGTTTCTGGTTATCTAGGTTATAGGAGAGGCTCCTTTTTCATTCTGAGAGTCTGAAAACAGGTATATCACCTCAACGCACAAAGCCTCATTCAGAAATGTCATGGTAAGAGAGGCATGTTTGCCACAGATGTAGTTCTTTTAAATGGTCTGGAGGAATTATCAAATTGACTTGAGAGCAACATACTTGCTTTTAAAATGAAGGCAAATCTTTGGCTTTTAATTTGCAAGTGTAACAGAATGGTGCAGTCAGTCAGCTGTAATACCAGAGCACGGGCATCTATCCTATGACATGTTAAACCCTGACATCCCCAGCTAAGTAGATGGCGATAGTTGTTAGAACATTCTTCCTCATCCTCAGCCTTGGTCAAGATTTTCCTGAAGAAGAATTTTTTTTTATTGTTTCTGTTATGATGACTTCACCTTTGCCTGAAATGGGAGAGATTGGTCCAGCTGCATTTCCCCCCTCCCTTTTTTAGCTGCTGTTGTTCCTTGCATTTCCTTCAGCAATGCAAGGAATCTACTTGGTCATGACCAGTCCATGACCCATCATGATGTACCCCCAGGAATGGATGTCCTCCTCAGTATCACTTGCTCACTCTGATGCTCTGCATGATGTCCTTTTTGTCACTGTTATTTGGCTGCTCACCCAATCTTTCTGTTCTGTGATCTCTGGTTGTCATTGTTGGGAGTTGGGAAGGAAGGGGGCTAATTGCTGTCCATGTAGCAATGATGAGTGGTTGCATGGGGCCTTGTGTTAAACAAGTCTTGCTTCTGGCAAGGACATGCATATTTCACACAAACAAACAACCTCATAGTAAATATGGCTTAAGAACAATTTTAAAAAAGTAAGTGTATTAGGTCCCAAAATGGCCAATATTCATTTTCTTTCTTATTCTAACTCATTATTAAAGCAAGCCACTGAAAATGGCATGCATGAAAAGCTAACTTATCTACTAAGAACCCAGGCACACTGGAGCACTCCAAGATAACATTCCCTTCATCAACATCAATAATGAATCACCTTTGAGCTTTTAACTTTGCGTGGGAATCTTTCTGTTGCGCTCCTTTTAACGTTTATTGCTAGGCTACAAGCAAAGAGTTTACATTTTCTCAATAAGTATTTTCAGGTGTTGTGCGCGCAAACTTACCTGCATGTGCCATTTGAAGAGTTAATGATGTATTCACAACCTGCTGCCAAATTCTGGCTTATTATAAGCCACCATTACTTCCATGGACTCGTACCAACAATGGCTTCAGTCCCAAATCTTCTTCATGGATGTTTTTATGGATGCAGAGTGTGTATGTGCCTAGAATATCCCTACGTATGTAGCACACATACTTAAAAAATATATGTGGATATGTCTATGTATATACATAAGTATGTACATATATGAGAGAGATCTAAAGAGTAGAAACTGCTTCCTCATATGCTGTGCTGTGGCACCTGTTTCTCTCAGAAGGAGGACACTGATTATCAATTTCAGTAGCTTGTGATGCTGATGATAGCAAAGCATTGTTCCAATGCTAACAACCTCCCTTGTCTATTTTAATGATGAGCCAGTGCTTTTCCTAGTGACCATTTCTGATCCATTTCTTCACACTCAGACATCCCCAGGAGCCTGCCTTCAGGAAACCTCAAGTTCAATGGATCTGATGTTTCGCAGTATGCTGTGGTCACAAGCACTCCAGTAAAAGCATTCAAACATTGTTTTGTCATGAAGGTGCCTGGAGTAATTGTGCAGAAGAGATGGAATTGAGTGATATGCTTACAGTTGGGGAATTAACAAGAATAATCCAAAGCACCAATCAAGCTGAGCATAACCCCCAAATGAATTAGGTGACACTGGGCTTGGGCATTGATTTACACAGAGGTTTTGGAGGAGGTATTCTTCTGTTGAAACCATGTCCATGTGTGTGAGATTTGCAGAGAGAATATCTTCCAGGCTGAGCTCACAAGGAGACTTAGTCTGCTTTCTGGATCTTTGCTGGGTCTGGGAAAAACAAGCTGGTCTCTGGAAACTAGTAACACTCTCATTGTAGACAGAAGTGTTGTAGAAACATGTCTGGAGGTCTTAAAATTTAAAGAAGTGGAATGTGGTAAGTCAACTATCTCCAAGGGTTCGGCAACAGTTGTTCATACATTTGGGGATTCACCCAATCATCTTCAGTTGTGCTTGAAGCATCTAAAACCTCAAATGACAAAACATTAGGTTGTCTCCACTGGGGCAAGTAAATTTAGATAATGTAACTTACAAAAAGAATTATGAATAATGAGGAAAATTAATAAAGAGGGAGGAAGAGATTCCTTGCAATTAAGAAAGAAGACCATGGATTCAGGATACTGGGCAGCTGTGAAACAATATTTGTATGTGAAACCAGGGCAGTAACTTAGCCTTTCTGCCCCCATATTTACATCTGTAAAATGGAGATAAAACTATTTGTGACGGATTTGAAGGTGTGTGGAAGGCACTTCGAGAGACCTTTGGACTTGCCAAGCATTGTCACTTCTGTATTATGTAACTCAGAAAAGTAGAAGGCCACAGATGAGAGACTCCAAACAATTATTTCACAGAAATGAGGAAAAGACCGGCATTCAGTATCAGACTGAGGTGCATTGGTAGAGATAACACAGAGATGTCAGAGATGTGTAACTGCAGCTGGACCTTGCAGATTTCATAAAAATGTAAAAAGGGAGAAGAGAAAAAGACTTGAGACCTTTCTACAGATCTGTTTTGCTCAGGAGGGAAGCATATTTAGACACTTGCTGCAGTAGCAGTAGCAGTGCCCTTCCCAGAGGCAGTGAGGTGAGCTGGGACTATCTGTTTGCCGATCTGAAATCATTTGGTGGGAAGGGGCTATTGATTCTAGGTGAAAGAAAGGGGAGGACGCTGCCCACAGCAACACAAAGCATGTTTATCTAATAGGCTGATGACTCACAAAAGATAACGTGTTATCATAATACTTCCTCTATTATCAAGTTATTTCAACACTATAATAAAGGGAGAGATACAAGTTGTTTTATCAAGAGCCTTTCCTTCAATCAGTGCTGTGTGTGTACATGCAAGCAACAACACAAACCTAAATACAGAAAACATCAGAGTAGGTTAAGGTCAGGCTCAGTATCAAATTACTCTTTTATCACCATTATTAGTTTGAATCTTCATTTTCAAAATGTCCCGTGTTTTAGATATAAGATGCTTCACAAACTATATTGGTTTGCAGGTTTTGTTTTCCATCTGGAACCATTATACAAGAAATAGCTGGCTCTGCTCTGACCGAAGTTTTTGTTCAAAGAAGTGGCAGCTGGTAGAGCCATCTCCTATCAGGATGCAGCAAAGTTCTGAAGTGGAGGGGAAAGAGAAATCTTCAAAGTGCAAGACATTTTATTAAGCAAAGGCTAAGAATATCACATCTCTGTCAAGTGTTTAGTCACACAAATTATAGTAATATCAAAAGGTATAATTTATGCAGTACAATTCTCTTAATTGGTGCAGACTCTGGTGGAGCCAGAAAGGTGCCACTTGAGCAATTGTCCTGATTATCAGAGACTCATAGGAATACACTTTCTGAATCTACATAAGAGATGGAAGAAAACTAGTAGGTCAGCATCTTTATCCTCCTTTGTCAATGCAGGATAATTCCCTCCAGTATTCTTTCTACCTCTAAATTACTTATGTGATAAGGTTTATGCCACTTTCCTTGAAGAAGATTGTTTCCCAGTTTAATAGATTTCATTGTTAATTCACTATAAAGTGTCCTCTGCTTAATTTCCTCACTTTTCTCCAATTTACATATAACCCCTTTATTATTGCTCTGAAATTAAACCCTCTCTTTCTTTTCAATATTCCTAGCTATTTTGGGTCCCCGTACAACTCCACCAGTCACCTCTTCACCCATCATTTTGCCAACAGAAACTCTACACAGTCAATGTCTAAGAAAGGGTCGCTGGTGGGTCCAGATGCCCCCTTTTTCTGGTGACTGATTTGCTGTACCTTGAGGGGGCTGATTAAGCCCAATTAAGTTGTCTGTGAGCTGTTCACCTAAAAAATGGGGAGCACGGGATAACTAGTTGCGCACAAAATGTGGCCTCTCAGTCCTGCTGAGCACTTACTCTCTGTTTGACGTTAGTCAGAGGTGGAGGCGATGAGCAGGTCTCTGAATCCTGCTACCCATTTGACTGCCAAAGGGCCTGTAACAGGAAAATTCACTTTTCCTGGAATTTATGAAAAAGTAAGTGTTAACATCATTCACTTTAATGTGGCTCGTTTAGGAACCACAAAGATGCATAGAAGTAATGTAGAGAGGTTGTATGTAATCCAGGAGTTAGTCTGAGTTCTTTTGCAGACTGCACTGTTTGCATGGATGAGGGATGCCATTTTATGCACAGCTAGCAATCCAGTCTGAAATTTCCTCCTTGGTGGTCATCCCAGTCAAATTAATCTGTTATTTATCAGGAACTAGAGGTGCTTTAAAGAAAAAAATTAAGTGACTCTACTTCCAGTGAGGAGTAAAGGAACACATTGCTAGAACCAAACGTTTTTGTTTCTTCATGAAAGATGCCTGGTTTGGATGAAGCACTTGCAGTCACTCCATATGTGCTGCTGTTCACCCATTCTGCCCTCACAGGAGTAGCTGGAGGAGGAGAATGGAAGCACACAGCATCACAGTCCATCTTCCTACCGCAAACCCAAGGGACAAAGCCCACAACTGTATGGAGGGCTTTCCAAATGGAAATGGAGGGCTTTCCAAATTCCATTCCAATGGAATGGAGGGAGGGCATTCCAAAATGCTGTTAATCAGGGTTCTCCGCTGACTCCACATAAGCAAAACACCCTTGATACGGTGTGGTCATGTCCTGTTGATAAAGACCTGGCCTGAGTGGGTTTTCTGGCCAGATTGCAAGGATGGAGGTTAAGTGGGCCCTGCTCTCCTGGCCTTGGATGCCCGCAGCGGAAGCATGGGTGTTGAGGACGGTGGGCAGAGAGGGTTTTGGGAGCACCAAGCTGTAGTACTTGCCAATACTTGCCAGTAGCAGGCTGCATGCGAGTCCATGTGACTGTGCAACCGTTGTGCTAAAGTGATCCTGATGCCAAAGTCGTGTTTCTTTGTTTTCAGTCCCATTTGGTGATGCGCCGAGCTGCATGCACTGCCGTTGTTGTCAGTGTCAATATAATACCAACAACTTTCGGAAAGCACTAATGAACAAGTGCAATTTCTTTTCTCTATTGTTGGGTTTTTTGTAAAGTTGCTCAAATGCTCTCAGGTATGGCGGCCCTGAACGGAGGACTCGGCGCAACAGGCTTGACGAACGGTACGGCCGGCACGATGGACGCACTCACCCAGGCCTACTCAGGAATCCAGCAGTACGCTGCAGCCGCGCTGCCCACCTTGTACAGCCAGAGCTTGTTGCAGCAGCAAAGCGCCGCGGGCAGCCAGAAGGAAGGTAAGCACTCGCCTTTCTCAGGATAAGCGATGCTCAGCCAAGTGAGAGCTGTGTCTTGGGTTTATTTCTTCACAGAGGGTCAATGAAGGACTTCAAGTAGCCTCATCTTTGATGTTTACATTTTCTCCTGCCCCAATTGGTGTTTTTCACTTTTTCAACCTCTTCTGTAATTTGTTTTTATTACAATCTCTACTTTCAGCCATACTTTACCGACCGTTCTTTGTGATATAAAAGCGCTATTGCGTAAAAAAGCACCACTAACAAAACTCATCCCTTTATGGGTCACCATCTCTCCCACTCTCTAATGGTTTCCATTTTCCATGATAATGGAGTTAATCTGATTAGGTTTAAGTTTTTGAGTCAATGACAAGATCTGGCTTTGCTTTGAGTGGTTCTTTCCTTAAATCTGGATTTTGCAAGGAAGCAACTAAGGGAATTATTGCCCCTCTCCCTGCGCCAATAGAGCAAAACAAACCTCAGGAAGTTGCTGCTAAGAATAAATGAATACTAATTACTAAATGTTTAGTAAAATGAGGTTAGCCTTTTCACCTCTTCCATTCCCTTGTACACTTCCTAGACATTTTGGAGTTTTGTTTCTGTTTTCATTGCTTTCCCTTCTCTCACCCTACATTCCAGCTAATTCTAGAAGGACAGGAGAATATTGCTTGCTTTCTAAGATTGTATCTATGTTGTCACCACTGCTCTTGCCGGGGATAAGCCTTGGAAATAAACCTAGTGTAATATCCCCAAGAGAAAGATTTTTACCCTCTTTTAATATAGTATCGTGCACTGTTATGGGATGTGGTGTTTCCTAGGAAGACAAATATGGCATTCCCACAGCTAGCTATTATACAGGGACACTGTGGAGTTAAAATGCATATTTTCTCTAAATTTGTTGCTTCATTTACTGCTAAAAGCTTGGATTATATTAAATGAAAGGATTTTTTTAATCAACTTTTTTTTTCAAATTTTGTTTCATTCTCTGCTTTTGTCTTTCATCTCACTCACTTGGTCAGCGACAATAGACTGACACCAAAAGGAAATTGTTTATCTGGAGTCATTGTAAGATACTCAGTGGAAAACAGTTTGATTTTTTTTCTGACTATTTTTTTGCAGTTTATGAACATTCTCATCAAGTATAAGCTTATTTTTTCTTTTATGAATTGGCAGTGTCTTTTTAAAAACACAGCCTGTTATATGTCTTGTTTCTGTTAGTAAGGGGTTAAGTTAAAGTGAATAAATTCCACCTTTAAATACTGTCAACAATTTTTGGTTTCTTAACATGATTTCTGATAGCAAGGTGAAGAGTCTGGAGTGGTTGAGAATAACCAAGTACCAAAGAAAAATACTGTATCTATATTAAATGCTGAAGCATAGTGAGCTGCCTCGTGCATATGCTGTAAACTATTGTTAAATAAGTTTTGCTTATTATTTTAAGAAATATTGTTTTCTGGAAAGGATAGTTTATTGGCAGTAAGAAGAAAAATTCCAGGTAACAATTTTTTGCTTTTTTTTCTCAAAAAAAAAACTTTTCTTTTAAAAAACATTTTTTCAAGCCATTTATCCCCTGTGTTGGGCAAACATTGCAGCCTTTTCCTTCAGGCTGAGAGAAGGCAGCCAGCCTGGTTACAAGAGGTGAGGCTTCATGACTCTGTTGCAGAAGGTACTCCGTATATCTGGTGCGTGCTTTCCTCTACAGTCCAGAAAACCACAGACATCACCTCTGAGACACGCTTGGGTTCCATTAAGCCAGGGAGTACTTGAACAGGTTACTGTTACTCTAGATGTGTTTTTACCAGAAATTTTTGTCCTGGTTGTGCACTACTTGTGCTTCTGGTGTCTGTGTGGGAAGTCCACGTGTCTGGTTCTATCACAGGTCATGTTCTTTAGGACGTTCTTGGCTTATTGCCAGTATGTTATTGTAAAGGAAAAATTGAGCTGATTAAAAAAAAAAAAAAACCACTATTATTACTAGGGGGAGTGTTTAAACCAACAGCACTGATAATGTGGACCTCAAATTTAGGCTGTAAGAAAAATATTCAAAGCACCTTCAAGTTTTCACCCTCTTTTCAAATTCAAATTTGTCTAAAGCCACTTTAACTTCAACAACTTTATTTTGAACTTTTTAAAAATAATTATTTTACAAAGTTTCTTCTGGGGGATAGAGCTTTCTCTGGTGAATTCATATTAAAAAAAAAAAGTAAGCATTCTGAAATGAGTCCATACAAATTTTGTTCGTAGTATCTTTCTTTCTTTGATTTAGCTAATTTCCAAGTCAAAAGGTTTGCTTTGTCTTACCCTTTTTATTCCCATCCCCACCAAATTTCTGCCCTTATAGTTTAAATCTGTGATGCTCAAATCTGAGCTCAGCTCACTGCATTTCCATAAGTTCCTGCAACTAGAATTAATCCAGCAAACTCATGCAGGTGTCTGAGTCAGCAGGGGGCTCTTTGGGCAGATCCTGGGGTATTGTGAGAGAGTAACACATTGTGTACCTGTTTTCCTAACCCTAATTATACTGAAAGACACTTGTGTAAATTGAAGAAAGAGGCTGCGGTTTAACTTCTTTGGTAGAAGAGGTATCAAGTGAACACTTTGTGAGATAAGATGCTCTAAAGAGCTGCATTTCAGCTCTGTTCCTTTGATGATCCACTTACTTTTCTTCCTTCAAAGTTGGAAAGTGAAATGCTTTCTGACCATCACCCTCAGTAAGTATTATGGAAAAACTGATTAAATGTAGCTCTTGTAATAGCTGTTTTCATACTTCTTGTTGTTGTTGTTTGTTTTCCTAAAGGTCCAGAAGGGGCAAACCTCTTTATTTACCACCTCCCCCAGGAGTTTGGAGACCAGGACATTCTGCAGATGTTCATGCCTTTTGGAAATGTTATCTCTGCTAAAGTCTTCATTGACAAACAGACCAATCTGAGCAAGTGCTTTGGTATGTCAAATTTAATAAATCAAATAGTAAAAAACACATGCACCGCACTGAAAAGGGGTCAGGAAAGAAAATTAACAGCAGTGTGAGAAATGTCATACTGGAATCTCATTCCCAAAATAATGGACTCTTAATCCTCAGATGAGTGGAAAGATGCACAGACAAACTAGTTCTAACTAAAAATTGGATGTGAAAAAACAATAATAATCTTCCAGGCTGACATCTCACATGAATGTGTCAAGTACATGAAACTAATTACACCCTATGTGGGGGAATGTCATTTAGTATACTATTAAGCTGCCTTATTATGGATACCTAATTATTCTCTATTGTATAGCTGAGCCACTTAAAAATGCTCTATGTTTAACCCATTACTTCTACATTACAGGAATTTCTTTCTTCTGAATTAAGTACAAGATTGTGCAATTAGTGTTTGAATGGTGTGTACATGTAGTTCAGAACACTTTACAGACGGTTGATGTCTAGACATGCAGCTACAGCTGCTGCAGACAGGCTCCAATGCATTATGAAAGGTAACATCTCCTCTTACCTTAAGGCAGGGATGAAGGGAGCATCAACTGATCAATGTGAAGTTTTCCAGGGAATGCTTTAGGCTGCCAGAAAACTAGGTTGCAACAGAGAAGAAGATCGTATGTTGGTATAAAATATGTTCTAAGGTTGGTCAGGTAGGCTAATGTCCTTTGAATGACATAGGTGCACCAGTTCAGTGCCTCAGTAGAGTGGAAAACAGAAGGTGAGTGAGTGGAAATCTGTTAGATCGTTGGTCTAATAATTGTGGTTTTAATGCAAGACATGAGAAGGGTCTGGGAGGAGGACAGAATCTCTTAAAGAAAAGTTTGTAAGGTTTGGCCTGAAATACTGGAGCATCCAGCAAAATGACAGCTCTTTCCCAGAGTAAAGGAAAGCAGCTGTATGTATGACAAATTAGTAACCAGTCGAGACAATCCCTTTAGTTTCCAAAACTCCTTTGTACTGACAACGTTGCTCTTTGCACAGCACCATCCTTTAATTTTCAATTGTCCCCATTAACCATAATACATGTTTCTTAGCTTGCATATCATTACTTTTTTTTAAATCTAGGTTTTGTTAAAATGTGTCTGTCTAAGTGTTTGTCTACACAAGGGCTATTCAGGAACAGCTAAAGGTCTTTAACCCATTTTGAAAGGGGATGAATTTATCTAAACAGTACCTAAACAAGAGCAGCATTTATCAAGCTACTCAGAAATACCTACTACACTGGAATTCATGCTGTACCACAATCTGAGTGTTTTGCACCTGAAGACAAGCCCTTAGTACACCTGGAAAGTTAATTTGCTTTAGAGAAAGGGCGTGGCATCTTTTCTGCATTTTTCTTTATTTTCTTAGGCCCTGTTTAAGCTTTACAAAAAAAATCATTCATATTTAGACTAATATAGTCCAGCATGTTTCTGCAAGGAGTTAAAACAGTCCCTGAGGCTGTAGCAAATTTGAAAACTGGAATTGAAAAGGACTCCCTATTGATCTGGAGCCAGTTCAGTTAGTATGTTGGGGTGACAAAATCACTGTTGAGGTCTCCAGGAATCTTGATGAAATGTCAAATCAAGCTGTGTTAATCGAAATGTAGCAATTTTGATCACTACTGAAAAAATGTAGATTAGTTTGGGCAGGCGGCTCAATTCATCAACTCGCTTCCCACAGTTGCTTTTTGTGGGTTTCCTCTTACTGCTTGATTACCTGCCTATGCATTTCTCTGGATTTATGGGACACAAATACCTAACTTAGAATGATGAACTGAGGTTATCTTGTTTGAGGGAAAACAGAAGGGTCAACACCCAATGGATGGAGGAGTCCTCTGTCTTTTTGGCATTAGTCAGGTTTCAGTAGCATTGCAATTTCTCATTCTTCCTCCCCAGATATTCTGCTTTAAAAGCAAAAGTACTGCAGTGGCAGAGGAAGTTGGGATTTTCTGATTCAGTAGGTGGCTGCCTGGGTGATGATGTTAATCACAGGCAAAACCAGGATTAATTCTGCTAGTTTAACATACTGTATCTCTATATGTATCACCTCAGCTTTATTAGCAAGAATTGTCTATTTGTTGTTTCAGCCCCAAATTTGTGTTTCAAAAAGCTTTCTTTTTTCTCTGTACCCCCACCCCAAAACTGGGACAATGGTGCATCTGAATTACCCATTTCTCACTGGTATCGTTAATGGTTGTTGCCCATGGTGCAGTCTGGGTTTGTTTCTTTTTTGTTTGGTTGGTTTGGTTTGGGCTTTTTTGGAAGTCAAATTACAGATGAGGACAGATTAAACACTAGAAAGGTGAAAAGATTGTCCAACACTGTCCACTGGCAGAATTGGGAAAGGAAGGTACATTCCAAGCGAATCTCACAGTAGTGATACACAGTGATGAGCTTTTATGTAATGCTGCTTCTCAAAATGAAAAACTACTTTTCTTTGCAGAAAATGAGCTTTGGTATTATTTGCTTTCTTGTCCAGTTCAGATGAATGCTCAAGAGATTAAATGGTGATGAGGATGACAGGACAGTCCATCTACCCCTGGAAATACTCTTCCATGAGCTCTCATGAGCTCTAGTTTATTCCACAGACAAAGGGTTTCACTCTTCAAGCTTCTCTCTTGCCTTTCATAAACCTTACAATAACAGAAATGAGAGAGAATAAAGTAAGGCAGGGGAGGGGGGACCCAATGACATCCATGCGTAAATGCAGTCTGCCTTATAGCAAAATTGCTACTCAGATGATCAAAAATATTTATCATGGTTACAGAGGTACCAAGAGATTTAAAACAAAAATCAGAATCATCATGACAGGGGCTTTGCAAATTGATAAGAAACATCATCCCATCCCCATGTAACCTGCGGTTTAAATTTCAGACAAAAATGATGAATGGATACAATCAGAAACAGATAAATAAAGGGAGAGAATGCCAGATTCCTTCAAAAGCTTTATAAGTGAAGGTTCTTGATAAGGGACAAGATGAAAGTGTAACAGGCTAATGTAGATATAGCATTCTGTGTATAGAGACAAATTGTGAATCAGGATAACAATTGAATGATAAAGGCTGATTCCACTGATGCAGCACAGAAGATGTATGTTTGAATTTGTGGCTGAGGCAAGGAAACTATTAAAGAGACATAGAATGAAGTGACTTATTACATCCCCCTGGAAGATAAGCATAGCCTGAGCTAATTGTTCTTCTGTCAACAGGGGAGCATCTGTGTTGGTGACATGAGTGGTGGGGGGAAAAGCCACCTCTGGGTGTGCTTGCTTCTCTTCATTCACCATTCATAGATGCCACCTGATGGATGGTTTAGATCAGTTGCTTAACTTTCAGGTCACTAAGACTAGCTAAGATAAAAAGAAACTAAGATGATGAGAAGGTCATAGCAGAAAACCATTCTGAATGCACTTAAGAGAACAATGTGAAAGTCAGGAAGGCTGGAGAGGAAACTACCGAATTGTCAAGGTAGGTAAGAGTAGCTTATGGAGGTTATGGAGTATCTGCCCGGAAGGTGCTACAGCTGCCTTCCAACTCATTGTAGATTTTTTTTTTCTGTCCCTGAGGAAATCCTACAGCTCAAGGCTGAGATGTGTGAGCTGATGGAAGTAGACAGAGGAGTGCAGTGCTAAGACAGTGATTGGAGTCATGTGAACAGATAAGATCTCCTAGAAGAAGATAGGGGAAAGAAAGGAAGAAAGCAAGAGAGTGATGAAGCTCCTCAGGATATGGCAATAATATTAAGAGGAAATGATCAAGTGAAGAAAGTGAGGAAGTGACAAGTTACTAAAATCAAGGAAGATTTGGAGGAATATTTATTATCCTTTAAGGAGGTAATGAATAATCAACCAAGAAGAGCATGAATCAAGCATATTGATTTTGGCCAGGAGAAGGTCTACAGAGAGTTAAGTGAGAGGCGTTTTTGAGTGGAAGGAGCAGAAGTGAGCCTGAATTGTCAGAGAAGAGTCTTAAGTAAATAGTTTGGTGAAGTTGATTTAAGGTGAACCATAGGGAAGGTCTGTGAAGGAGGGAGGGCAGAAAGGGACCAAATGACTTGTTAAGAAGCTTTTTTCTTTACAATGGGGAAAGTGTATCATTCTGACACTGAAGAAGGAAGAGGGCAGCAGTGCAAAGTAAGCAAGAGCCATAAAAGAGCAGGTTAAAATGACAGTAAAAAGAGGTTATGAATCAGAAAAGGATGCAGGCACTAAGCACAAATGAAGAAAGCTGGTAGAAGACAGAAGCTGAGAAGCTTCTGTGTTAGTACTGAAAAAAAAAGTGTGGGGGAGCCATGCTTTAACAGAATGAAGGGATATGTGTTAAGTCAAATTCAAGTGGAAAGAAGAGGGAGCATTTCAAAGCCGATGCATAATAGCAGGCTGGAATGCAGTAGTAATTAGCCAGAGCAGAGGCAGAGCAGCAGTTAGGCGAGCTTTGCAATTACAAGTGGGAGGCCCAGATATGAAAATGAATTTTGAGCTTCCAGAATCAGGGAGATTTGAGTCCATTATGAACAGAGCTTTTTTAGTCTCATGGGGAAAAGAAAGCTGAGCCAGGCCAGCCATTCTGAATTACCCGAGCAAGCATTATCCCCCTAGTTAGTGCTCACAGCTGAGGAGCAGAAGATCTGGAGTTCTCATCAAGCCCTGCCATTGTCTTTATGATGTTGCTTAATTTCAATCCTTGCATACCCCTTTTGGGACCAAGAGGCTGAATTAATTAACATTTAATGTACCTTGAGATCTTGAACTGGAAGGAGCTGTAAAAATACAAAATATTGATATTGCAACTGTCCTAGTCCGGGCCCGAGGAGATGAGTGTTTAATACCACCCAGGACCAGTGCACATGAACTCACATTCAGATGTGCAAATGCATACAAGCATCCAAGTTTGGGTTTTGTTTCTGTAACCAGGCATTCTGTTTCATCTTCACAATTGCAGACTGGCCTAATAGTACTTCCTACTAGACTGGGAGGTATGTAGATATTGCAGTGAAAAGTGTTACAGTAATAAATATCTACAGTCTCTAAGGTAGGTAGATAAATAACAGATTGGGAAACTGCATTGCACCAAAACTGGCCAACTGCATCCCAGCTAGGAAAGAAATATTATGAAGGTAAAGGGGAAGGCAAAGGGAGAGGAAATGGGATATGAAGTGTGATCAAAGAAATAATTGAAAGAGAGGTACATGTGTCAAATAAATAGTAATGATAAAATCCTAAGAAAAAGCCTTCTGGAATTTGTTCTAACCTACAGTTCGCTTTCTCTCCCGCCTCCGTTCTGTGTCTCGTAGGTTTTGTTAGCTATGACAATCCAGTCTCTGCACAAGCTGCTATCCAGGCTATGAACGGCTTTCAGATTGGCATGAAACGCTTGAAGGTTCAGCTGAAACGCTCCAAAAATGACAGCAAACCTTACTGATCTTAACCCCAGATGCTTACTGCTCTTATTTTAGCTTTCTTAGGGTAAGTCCCATGAGCAAACCTGTCCTCTGCAGGGGGGTTAAGAGAGAACATATAGCCAACCTTCACCAAGAGACAGTTATTTTTACAGTTACCACTTCCATTTCCCCACTTGTCCTTATTACACTTGGCTCCCATTTCCTTGCCAAGTAATTACTGAGTTGTGTTACTGTATTTTGTTTTGCAGCATAATTTATCTCCTTTTTAAAAAATAAACGTCTTGAAATTCAAAGCAACACACACACATACACACAAAAAAATGTGCAATTTAACTCTGTGAACCCTGGTGCCATTAGCACACAATAAAAGTTGTTTTCTATGGATGGATCCTATTTTACCAGGGTGGCACCAGCAGTTTATAGGTTAAAGAAAATGGCCTCATGCCAGTTGAAGCACTTATTTTGCAACAAAAAATTGAAACAAGTCTTTCCACTACATCAACTTGTTTTTTGAGAAGATTTGATTTTTTTTTCAGTTCAAAACAATGTATTGTTATATATTAGTCTGATTTTACACTGGTCGTCTTTATATTTCACTTTTTTTTAAGTTCTTGTTTTTTTTGGAAAGGATTAATGTAAAAAAGATTTAGAGATCTGTTTCTAAAGCTACAGGGTTTAAAATAAAAAAAAAATAAAATAAAATGAGTGACAATACTTGATGTTTCTTGAGAGATAAATTTAATAATAATAAAAAAGAAAGCCACAGGCCTGTAAATTTTATTTGTAAAAAGCATTTCTATTTTTATACAAAATTTTTACTGCCTCAGAAATAATGGAAGTTATTTATTGCCTATTGTTAACTTATTGGATACCTAAAGAGCAGCTCTCTATGCTAGCTAGATCCTTTGAAGTAGTCTCTAGAGTAATTGTGCCAAGAATGGGCGCTTTTTCACTGTTGAACCCCACACCCTTTACAGTTCATGCTTTTATCCTCTTGTTTGTATTTGTCTGGTTATTTTGTTCGTAGTTTCCATTACCTAGTTTAAAGTTCAGTTGTCTGACCTTTTTTTCCCTCCGCGTACCTTTATGTTACATTTGTAGAAACTGGTTCTTTCCTCTCTTTTCTCCCCAAAGATGAATCCATTCTCTCTGACTCCTTTCAGATGGATTCTTTTGGGGTTCCATTGTGCTGTTGTTGACAAGTATTGTAAGTTAATGCAAATTATGTGAACAGCTCATAGACTCTACTGACAAAAGATTTGCATTAGTTTTCTCCTGCACCCATAAAAGTGATTTTGTTTGTGCTGCATAGATTCTATGTAACTTTTTTCCTCTTCCTTGTTTTTTCCCTAGACATCTCCATGCCCGTTAGCCCATCGTTTGCCTAGCATGTCCCTGTGGCGTCTCAAAAAAAAAAAAGTTTCATCGTCCCGTCATTGTTTCTGATGTCTTTCTGACCTCACATCATATTTGGTTCTCCTACTGACCTTTGATCTAGTTTGACCTTTGAAATTTGCATGTGACCTCATCTAGCTATGAATTCTGGGAAGTCAATGTGAAAAAACATTGCTGCATTCATGCAAGACTGAAATTTATTATTAGATAAATTAATGATAGGATTTAAAAACAACCTGTGGCAAAATGTTTTTTCTTTCTTTCCTTTTTTGTTTTTCTTTTTTCCTTTTTTTTTTTCATTTCGTAAAAAAAAAAATAAAAAAAACAGACTTGAAAGTATTATACAGGGATTGGCATTCTGCCTGGTCACTGGTGACAATAGCAATATGTGTCCAGAGGCACAGAATGTTGGTTTCTAACAGACTACTTCCAAAACAGTTTGAGAAATAAAACTGTCTGATTTTAAGTCTCTAGAGGTCTGTAATAGTTTTTACATTTTTCAGGCAGTGTAAAGTTTTTTGATAAGGCCATTTTAGGTGGCTCACTTTCTCATTAAAGTATATATATAGAACCACTTTTTGTAGATTAGTATAAGAAAATATTTACCCTGTTTTAGGGCAAATGCTACCTACTTGTGTCACCTTTTGCTGAACTGACTCACAGTTAGACAATCCATGGTTTAATGCACATGAAATTACCTATATTTTATACTGTTTCAATGTACAGAAGAAAGGTTACTGTAAAATGTGTTACGTTGGTGCTTCTGTGAATTAAGTTGTGGTTTCATCATGAGTCTTATGGTCTTAAGTGTTCTATGTTTATAAAAGACAAGTTTAAAATTGGTTTACTTGAAGAACAAGAACAAAAACAAGATTCAAAAAAAATAAAAAAAAAAAGTTGTTTGCTTAAAAAAATGAATTTCATGTGAAAAATTAAAAAATATTCCAGAATAAGTTTGTGTTGGCTTGTGACGCATTGATGTCATTTTTTTATTGTGAACAATTTAGATGTGTTTGTGTTCAGCAAAATGTGATCGGTTTTTCTTTTAAAGAAAAAAAAAATCAGTGAAACTATAGTGCCAAATTCCAAAGGTACTTTCTTCCTAGAGCTTCAGTGTGTTTCTTGTGTGAAGTAATTTGATAACATGGGTATTTTATTATGTGTTTTGTATAAATCCCTAATATTTAAAGAAAAAAGAGGTTAAAAAGTTTGTTAACTTGCTATCCTGTGGTCTTGTTGCCTGAAATTGTTATTGNTATAAATATATATATACTTAGTTTTTTGTGGTTTATTTAATACATGATTGAAATCAGAACAATGCACAGGGCAGATCTGAAGGACAAAAATATTTTACTGCTGTCTAAATTTCTTCTGTATCTATAACTAAAATTATTTAAAACAGTAATTAACTTGTGGTTTTCCTTTTTAGATTTTGGGGATTTTGTCTTTTCTTAAAGAGCTTTTAATATGCTGCTGGAATATGCTATTCAGTATTAATAAAAGAAAAGAAAAAGAAAACAATTCTTTAATTATNTTTTTTGATAAGGCCATTTTAGGTGGCTCACTTTCTCATTAAAGTATATATATAGAACCACTTTTTGTAGATTAGTATAAGAAAATATTTACCCTGTTTTAGGGCAAATGCTACCTACTTGTGTCACCTTTTGCTGAACTGACTCACAGTTAGACAATCCATGGTTTAATGCACATGAAATTACCTATATTTTATACTGTTTCAATGTACAGAAGAAAGGTTACTGTAAAATGTGTTACGTTGGTGCTTCTGTGAATTAAGTTGTGGTTTCATCATGAGTCTTATGGTCTTAAGTGTTCTATGTTTATAAAAGACAAGTTTAAAATTGGTTTACTTGAAGAACAAGAACAAAAACAAGATTCAAAAAAAATAAAAAAAAAAAAGTTGTTTGCTTAAAAAAATGAATTTCATGTGAAAAATTAAAAAATATTCCAGAATAAGTTTGTGTTGGCTTGTGACGCATTGATGTCATTTTTTTATTGTGAACAATTTAGATGTGTTTGTGTTCAGCAAAATGTGATCGGTTTTTCTTTTAAAGAAAAAAAAAATCAGTGAAACTATAGTGCCAAATTCCAAAGGTACTTTCTTCCTAGAGCTTCAGTGTGTTTCTTGTGTGAAGTAATTTGATAACATGGGTATTTTATTATGTGTTTTGTATAAATCCCTAATATTTAAAGAAAAAAGAGGTTAAAAAGTTTGTTAACTTGCTATCCTGTGGTCTTGTTGCCTGAAATTGTTATTGTTTGTTATTTCTCTTTGATGTTTTTTGTAAAACATTGTATAAGTGCCCATGTTTCACTTTTTTAACCACTCTGCACACATCAATGCTGTGAAAGCAAACCTCACAATGTATTTTCTTCATATTGTATGGAAACCTCTAAGGTGAGAAAGTTTTGAACTTTTAACCCTTTCCACCCAGAGCTGTCTTGAGTGTTAATACCTTTTATACATTCACCATTTTGCTGTTTATTTTNTTGTGTGAACCACTCCCAGAAAGGAGTGGTAAATCCACCATTTGCAAACCTTGAGGAGAAAAAAAAAATATTTTTGTAATTTAAATAAATGAACTTTTGCTTAAATCAGATGCACTAGATCTTCCTGGGTGAAAATTCAGCGTGCACTGCAGTTAAACTACTTTTTATGGATGAAGTTTACATACACTGTAATGTTTGGTGTTATCTGCCATTATCTGTAACGGCAATATATTGGCTTACTCCTGCAGACACTCGTTTAGAGAGGAGTAACTTTACTCGTACAAGTAGTCCACGGGAATACATATGTGACTGATGTGGGTGTTTGCTGGAGCAAGCTGTGTGTAAGGAACCAGAAAAGAGATGCTGGTAGCCCTTTCTCTGCCTTGTAAGTCTGATTAGATTGCATTTCTACCGCACATGTAGTGACCAACAACCAAATTTGGTTCTTTGCTACCGGTGTAGCGAATTCATTGCCAATCCAATGCGTGTGAGCAGCAGTACCTGCTACTGATGATAAAGTGCCATACCTTCTTCCTATTTCTGATTATATTCGAAGCCACCTAAAATTAAAAACGAAGCCCTATATGAACAACATCAGCTGGTGCACTCTTGTCTCTCATCCCCAACTTAAATGCTTCTTTATGTAGAGCCCTGGGATGGAAAGGACTAGCCTCTAGTGATGCAAAAAAAGTTACCTTCTTATAGCACATGCACTTATAAATAAGTGATCTATACTTTTCTCACATTTTTACTACTGCTGGGGCCTTCCTACACCCTTTGAGGGCTATTTTGTACTACTTGCAGCAATTTTGCATATTCAAAGTATCATCTTACGTACGTTATATTATATATATGTATATATATATATAATATGAGATCATCATTTGGATTGTTTAGACTGTTTCACTAATTTTTCCTCATTGTACCCACCATATAAATTTTCAAAGCTTTTTTAGATGCCCTAGTGTGTTCTGCGGGTTTACCAGTCCAGTGAGAGTGGTGATATCTTTTTGGTCATCGGGCAGTGTAACTTGGCATCGGCCACAGACCCGGGCGGATGCCCCAAATTACACTACACGAGACATTGGCTTAGCAGTGGGAGAGGAGGAACAGTTCAATATTTCCAGGCAACTGAGATGGGTCCATACTGAAATAATATTAAAAAAAAAAAAAAAAACACNAAAAAAAAAAAAATCAAATACAAAAATGAAAACCCAAACATACACCTCCTAGGAGACAAATTATCTACCAGTTCTCTTTCAAAATATTGAAAGGAAAAAGCTGCAAGGGTGCAAGGGCCTAATAAGAGAGGAAGAAAAACAAGGGAAATTGCTTTACAAAATTCTAATCAAAAGACTAGACTAGTTGCTTTTTTTCAAACAAATTAGCTAATTGTGAAGAAATGGCAGTCCTCAAAGGAGTAACAAGTTCATCTTTCTTTCACCATAGGGGTTACAGTTCCTTGGCTTGTGCTACTCTGGAATCATTTTACTGTTTCTGTTTTTATTATCTTAAGTGCTAATTAACAAAAGGAAAAAATATCCTGTAGTTTCATTACCTTTTTGGATAATGTCATACAAAAAAAAAAAAAAGAAAAAAAAAAAAAAAAAAAAACTATGTATTTGTGTTTTTTTTGTGCTGTGAGAATTGTTGTTTGTAGATTAATAATACTATCATTTTGTTTAGAATTACAAACTAGTTTTTAAGTATTGTCTGAGAAAAGCCAAAGTTAATGCAATCTAGTGGAAACTGTAAGACCATTTGAGTATTGTTTCTGTTTTATTGATGCATTTGGATTTTGTTGTTTGATGGAATTTGAGCCAAAAAAAAAAAAAAAAAAGAAAAAGAAAAAAAAAGCAGGCTTTCCTATTTCTACAACCTGACTGTACTTACGCATTTTGTACCAGTGGAACTTTTTATACTGGAGATTAAAAACAAATGGAAATTTTTGTGGCTTACTCTCGTGGGCCCCCTCGATCATGACTGATTTTCAAGTTTGATTTCTGGATGGTAGAAAGAGAGTTGGTTTTGTTTAGAGAATTAAAAACTTTGGCTTGATTTCTTTTTTTCCCTTTGCTTATATCTAGTGTTTAGAATTTTGTCTTAACAGAAGCGGTAAGTTTCACTTTTTATTCTGTATCGTGCAGTTACACAATAAGGTAATTAGAATTAGGAGTACTCGGTCACTTTGCGTGGATAAATGTATTAGTTAAAACGTTAGGGGTTTGCTTTTTTGCTGTTTAGATCAGAGTTTTTTCTGATTCTTCTGTCCTCATTGTGAACATAACCGTGTAGTTGAAACAGTCAGACTTATTTTTGTAACGTATGTTATTGTGTGATGCAGTTTTTTGCTTCTGTCTCCAATATTAAACCATTTTCCTAATACTTGTCTCTCTACTTTGTGTCTTGTATTGTTGGTGGTCATTATGTGTTGGTAATACATCTACACACCTCACTGTTTCACGTTCCTGTTTTTTTTTTTTTTTCTCTATTTGTTGGTTGTGTACAAAAGATACAGTCGATTCCACCTAAGTGAATATCTGATTGGGGGGCAAAAGAGGATTTGTACATTTTAGACATGTTACGGTTTCTTTGATTTTTTTTCTCTCTCCCTCCCCCTAGTCATGCCTTATCACTTGGATAATCTGTCTGAGCAGGAAGCATTTTAAATGAGTTTCCTGCACAGTCATATGGAAGATAGCTTTTGTTAGCCTTCTAACTGCAAAAGCTTATGCACACAAACACACAGAGAAATCAGAAGCCATGTGAAAGGATTTTTGCTGACATTTCAGTCAGACTGCAAAATGCGGATTATGGTGATCGATTCTTCCTAGTCGTTCAAAAAAATACTCTGCCGCTGCTTCGCAGAAGCGTATGAAACATTCAAGAAAATATAGCCTTGGGATTTCTTCCGAACTGCACAGTAATCTGATGGCATATGGTGTTAGTCAAACTCCTTAGAAACTAATCACAGCTTAACTAGGGCTATGAAAGCCTGCAAAAGCCTACCAGGTGAACAAGGTTGTTACGTGCAGTTATACATATAATAATTTAAAAAATAAAATGAAATCCAAGTGAGCACAGGGAGACTCTATTAAAGCCAGGGGAAGAAAAAAAAAAAAAAAAAGAAAGAAAAAGAAAAGAAACGAAATGAAAAAGTAAAAGAAACACTGAAAATAATCCCCTGTTGTTCAAATGGGTGATATTTTTGCCTTGGGCTTACAAAGTAGATCATTCTCAGCATTGGCTGATAGTATTACACAAATCTCAAAAGGGACAAAAGAAATACCATAGCACTTTTTTTTTAGAGTTGGCTTTTAGCTTTTTTGTTTTATTTTTCCATTTCCTATAATTTTTTTCCTCACAAGAATCTCTCTGCTCTCCCCCACGTCTACCACAATGAAATAAAAGCCGCAAAAGAAAAAAAATCTATGTTGTTCTGGTCTACAAAAGTCTCTCTTCTCTCCTCTGTCTGATCATGGATCCAAACCTTACAATTTGG
>VXAA01000837.1:1586641-1614414 GCA_013399115.1 Anseranas semipalmata | reverse complement strand
AAAAAAAAAAAAAAACCACAAAAAACAAACCCAAGGAGGAGAGAGAAGCACTGGCAAGTGCTCTCTGGAATTCAAGCCATATGCCCACTTCCCTTTCCTTTGTCCCACTTTCTGTGATGCTCAGGAATCGAAGACCACTTAAAAGTGCTCTTATGGGACCCAATGGACACTCCTCCCTCGTGTCTCCTCTCCCCTGGTCCTTCTGGCACTCTGGCTTCGGCTCACACACAGACACGACCCCCAGGCTAGGGCTCACGCAGCAGGGGGGCATGGCGCGCTGGGTGTTTCCGTGTGGTGTCAGCCATGACGCTGGCTCCTGTGTTTGGAAGAGTTTTGAAATTTTCGAGTGGCTCATGAGTTGGCCTGGCTGTTATTGCTCGGTTTATTTATTTATTTATTTATTAACCTTGATGATTTTTTTTTTTCTAAACTTTTCCGTTTCCACAAAAGGAAAATAGGTGATAAGTCTGGCACAGAATCATAGAATCATTTAGGTTGGAAAAGACCTTCAAGATCATCAAGTCCAACCATCAGCCTGACCTACCATGTCCCATCACTAAACCATGACCCTTCGTGCATCCCAAACAAGCTCAAACATTGTCTTGTAGGGTCAGGAGTCCAAGCAAATGCCTTGCCTGCAACTCTTAAGTTTAATCGGAAACCACAGAAGCCTGTAGAGAGCAGCCCAGGCAGGGGAGCAGAACCTAATGGTCAGGCTGCATCCTGGGTCTTTTACACCTCTAGAGTTCATGATTCTGGTTCTGATTATGTTGACACCAGTGGATTCAGTTGAGTAAGTCTGGACTTGCATGAATGATAAATCAGAGTTCGTCTCTGGGATTTTTAGGTTGTTGTAGATGCTTTGATTTTTTTTTCCCCAAACTTGGTCTTAGGAAAGAAACTAGAGCTTTGTGAGGGGTCTTTTCTTCCAAAAATATAACCAAGAAAAAGACTTATGCTACAGTTGGGTTTCTTTTGAATACTCAGGGCTGAAAGAGACATTTTTTTCTTTCTTCTTTTCTTTTTTAATTTCAATAATGGGGAAAAATTAGTTCCTTAAAGCAATGCAGCTGAACAGTTTGTCCTGCTTAAATGCATGCTTTTAATTTCAATTATGTAAGGCACCTTGCAGTTTTAGCAAAATGTCTCTTTGTTAGCTATATGTGTATCGCCATGGGAAATTACCAAACTGTCACAAGACTTGCTGATTAAAGAATAGCCTGCCAGAGTGTGTGTGCCTTTGCCCAGTGTGACTCTTAGGTATTAGGCTAAGGAAAACAGTTTAACAAAATGTAGTGTGAATCATTCCTGATAAGTGAATAAAGCATTGTGACCAAGCAATCAGATTATTCACTTATCAGGAATCGACTGTACTGAGAGTTTGCCTGATTGTTTTTGTTCCTCATCTCTGTTGTAGTTTCACTACTTTGCTGTGTTCTGTTTTTTCTCTCATGCTCTTAGCAAAATCACTGGGAATATCCCTTCGTGTGATCATGAAACATGCTACTGAGTAACAAATAAAAAAATTTTTAAAATATAAAAATGATATCTTAACAAAATCTATGCACTTGCTATCAGGAACACAATACTGGATGTGTCTTATATATATTGAACTATAATAGTATTCGATTTCTTAAATAAAGCTTAAGAAAGGATTCTGTTGTCTGTAAAATTTTATGAGCATTAAATGGAAAAAAAAAAATGTTTCTAGGGTTGGGCGCTTTTTTGTTATATGAAATCTTACTGGGTATACGGTCTTTAACCAGACCCAGGCAAATGTATAATCCGCTTGATATTTCATTAATAACTGAGACCTTGAAAATTAGTGTGCGGGGAGAAAAAGTCTTACCATTCAGTGACTTGCAGCAAAAGATACTAAAATGCAGAATTTTCTATCATTTTCTAAACATGCTTGCTTTTGCACTAAAATGGTATGAAATAGCTAAAATATGTGAGTCAGAAAATGTAATGAAACAAGACTATATTTCTTCCACAAACAATAATATACTTCTTTTTGGTATGTGACTTTTTTTCCTCCTGATTCTAGATAGGTTTAGAATAACAAATGAAAGCCGGTATGCTCAAAATCACAGATTCAACACTCGGGGTCAAAGCATCTTTTTGTGGAAGATGAGTGGTTTACTGTATCCTGTATCTGAGCCTTCTTTTAGGAAAACATTTTCACATGAAAACCCATGAATTAAATGGGAGTCTAACAGCAAAAACTGTTGAGTACACTGAAAAATTTATTCCTTCAATGGCTGTACATTTGCCACAAAATTGTAGGTTTCACACAATCAGATTTTTATGGAAATGCCTGGACTGCTTGTATTTAGCAAACTTTCAATAATGTCAGCCTTTGGCAGAAAGATCCAGGAGAGTGGTGGGGGTTGCTTTCTTTTTTTCCTTTGAACTGCATTACTGCCTCACTTTTCATATGCCATTATATTATCTGGAAAAAAAAAAAAAATTAAATTGTGGAAATCTATCCGCTGCTTGTATCCTTCTCCTCTCTTCATACATATTTAGCAAATGGTATTGAGCTCAACACCGGGTGGCCAGATTTGTTAGATGAGTAAGCCTAAAACACTGCTCCCAGCAAAGCCATGGGGAGGACTGCCCATGGTAGGCAGCAGGATGCTCCTTTCCATCCCACATCTACACAGATCTCGGATGGGGACCCAGCCTGGATTTGCAGGGGCTGCTGATGTATCACAGATATTAAGTAATAGCAGTGATCAGCTCATATTTGTATTCCTTCCAATTTTCCTCGTTAGCAGACTTTCTTTTTTGTCCGTTAAAGGGAGGTGGAAAGTTGCAGTCATTTTCTGAATCATTCGTCCCTGTTGATAACCTAATTGTTTTACATGAATGCTAATATTTCCCTCTCACACATTTATAACTATCAGCTAAATCAGTAGTAAAGTAAACTCTTCTGGGATACATTCCTATATCAATTAGCAAGGATTTATGCTCCAAAGCACCATTAACATTAATGGGAGTGTGCTCTGTAGCATAAACAATTGGTGATAGGTCTGGTGGACCTTATTTCATAAACAAAGAAGCATTTGAATCCTAGCGAGTTGTTCCTGAAGGCAGTACTTCAGGGAGCGATGTCCCAGCCTCCTCGGGCTGCTCCAGGGACATCTCACTCACAGGACGTGCCTCAATTGCAAAAGGAGATATTGTTGGTTTGGAAAGCAAGCTAACTTCTGGTACAAAGTTTTGCTGGCCTTTTCCCTTCTGGAAACGTGCCTGAGGATGCAGCAGGTAAAATCTTCGGCATTAGCTTGTGTCCCTCCAACTGATAACTTCAAAATTTTACCCTTGGCTCACCCACGTTGCGTGGTGCCACAGGGTGGAGACCACAGAGGTGCTGGAGGGAGGGATTTGGGGAAGGAGGCAGAAGGAAGACCAGGTGAAGTCCAGTTGACCCAGTAGTGGGTTTATTAGCTCCCTAAACTGTAGGTTTCACAGCTCTGTGTCTTTTGGTAGTGAGTTAGAGTGAACCAACAAATAGAATCATAGAAGCATTTAGGTTGGAAAAGACCCTTAAGATCACAAAGTCCAGCCATCACCTAACACTACCAAGTCCACCACTAAACCATGTCCCTAACATCCACACGTCTCTCAAACACCTCCAGGGATGGCAACTCCACCGCTTCTCTGGGCAGCCTGTTCCAATGCCTAACCACCCTTTCTGCAAATAAATTCTTCCTGGTATCCAATCTAAACCTCTCCTGGCACACCTTGAGGCCTTTTCCTCACGTCCTATCATTTATCACACGAGAAAAGAGACCAACACCCTCCTTGCTGCAACCTCCTTTCAGGTACCTGTAGAGAGCGATGAGGTTGCCCCTCAGCCTCCTCTTCTCAAGACTAAACAACCCCAATTCCCTCAGTCGCCCTCATATGTCTTGTCTCACCAAGTCTCACCTTTCACATGTAGGACAACATATTTTCTCCCATGCTTGATCAACAAATACATAATCAAAATGTTTCAGTCTTAATCTGAAGCCACAGAGAGTTGGGGTGAAAGTCCACTACCTCCCAGAGGCACATCATCTGCCAAATCCCTGCCCTTGCTTCTGCAAATGTTCTCTCTGTTGGTTATGCCTCTGCTCAGTCCTGCTACATTAAAAAGCATTTTTGTATCTACTATTTTCCCCCAAAGGCACTTAAACGGGTCTCAAGTTTCTTTTCAACCCTCCTTTTCAGAAAATAAATACATCATGCTCTTGAGGTATCTACATATAACAGTGGCTTTTTGGTCCCTGAATAATTTTTGTGGTTTATTTCTGCAACTTTCTGGTTTTTTATTTTTCTCTCTCTTTTTTTTTTTTTTCCTGACATCCTTTCTAAATTTGAGGTATCAGAGCTGGAGGTATTATTTCAACATGAAGTGATGCAACATGCAGAAATTACAAATTTCACCCCTACTCCACTGAATTACACAGTCAGAGATTGCATCAGACCTTACAAAGAATAACATTCAGAAGCCACAAAATATCATCTTGGAAGAATTATTTTGGGTTGCTTCTTCAGCGTGCCTATATCTCCCTCAGATATACTGTGCTCCAGGTTCCTGCATGTGTGGTTTGCTTGCTTGTTCTTGGGTATAAAAGCTTGCTTACAACCATATTAACAGCACTTTTGTATAACTCCTAGTCCTCTTCATTATTTTCCAATGTTGTCAGCAGTTTTAATATTTACTTTCAGGTCATTAGTGAAAATGTTCAATAGCATTCAGACTTATTACTGATCCCTGCAGAACCCCTCTAAAAAGTAGTCTGCTATAGTGATTCCCCTTTGACAGCTTCTTTGTTGACATGTCAGCCAGTTCTTAATCCATTTTATGTGCTTGTATTGATAGGGTAGAATGCTAATTTTTAATCAGGATCTGCTGCGCTGTCAAACATAAGAAACTCAGAGTATATTCCGTCCTTTCAATTACGTTCATCAGCCAAAACCTACAATCACATCAAAGAACAAGACTGAGTTTGACAACCTTTCCTTCCTAAAAAGCATGTTGATTGGCATTAATTGTTTACCTCTTCTTTAATGTCTTCTATTTCTTTATACCCGTATCAGTATTTCCATTATTTTGCCAAGGAGTAATGTCAAACTAGGCTACCATGACCGGGGTCATCCTGCTTGTCTTTTATGAATGTGGGCATGAGAACAGCACGTTCCTTGTTGTCTGGGATGCTGCTGGTGTCCTTAAAAAGTCCTCAAGATTTGTATGAATGGATCAGAGCTCTCTGTCCCAGTCCAAGGTACCCAGGGCTACCTGCTTGAAAATATTGTATCTTTAATAGCAGTTGTAGCTAAGTAGATGGTTACAGAGTTGGACCAGAAATGACTTTATCCTTCTCCTGAAATCTAGGCACGTGAAAGAAGGTCATTTTTAAAGGTTTTTTTTCTGCATCATGACTAACAGTTTTCCCATATGCATAAGCCTAAATTAAATGCCAAAAATGACCGTACTTAAAGAAATTCTGACTCAACTTTTTGCAACTGTCCTGTCCTTCTGAGCTTTCCCTGCAAACTATCCACACAGGTAGAGTTGATAAAGTAGTGGAGAACTGTGGGATAATACACATTTATTTATAAGTTAGTAGGAGGCACAGGTGAGGGTAAAATACTTTTTCTTTCTTTCCTTCTTTCTTTCTTTCCTTCTTTCTTTCTTTATTTCTTTCTTTCTTTCTTTCTTTCTTTCTTTCTTTCTTTCTTTCTTTTTCTTCCTTCCTTCCTTCCTTCCTTCCTTCCTTCCTTCCTTCCTTCCTTTCTTCCTTTCATCATACTCTGAGTAGATAAAGTCACTCCTTATTGATGTACATGTGAGTCAAAACCCTGTGGCTCTGCAGCAGACAGTGGCAGACAGCACCACTTGGGGAATACCTGAATGCACAGGACCTGTTAGAGGAGAGATTATGTGGAAATCAGAAGAAGCTTCAGCTAGTCAAACTGACCTGCCACTAGTCTTACTATAGAGGCAGTATGATAAAAATGGATAAGCAGCAGTAGAGGAGGGAGGCAATGTCCTGTTTTAAGCACCACCACAGGCAAAGGTGCTATAGATATCTCTGCTAGTCAGGGTAACATAGGTTCATCCTGAAGACAATTTGTCCCGTGCTATGTGACATGGCTAAGACCAGGGAGCGAAGGAGCTGTCTGGAGGTGTTACTGATTTTCCATTGCCTGTAAGAGGAGAACAGAGCAAAACTCAGTTTTCTTAGAAAAGGCATAACATATTGCTCCCAGTACCCAAGGATACCTTGCCTGACTGCAATAGAAGGGCATGGGTGTCCTCTAGGTCCTTTGTCACATCTACCAGCCCCATGTGGGTGTCTCAGATTAGGTGTCTCACATGGCACTAGGCAACTCTTTTTGGCAATTCAGTCAAGCGCTGGATGGCTACCTTAGGTTTAGAGACAGCTCACCAATTCAGAGACCCAGCCTGAGGTGTTTACAGGTGCACCAAGGGTTTAGCTCCCATGTTGGGCAACAATAAACAGAGTTATTCTGCTTGCCCTGAAGTAGACAATGAAGGCTCAATTCATCAGCCAGACTGGAGGCATCTAGTGCTGTTTGAGATGTCCTAGAGTCTCCAAAAAATCCATGCAGGGCTTGCAGACACAATGCAGGATGAATAGGACTTCAGCAACCTCTGAAGTGGCATAGACTAGGACATTTAAAGGGCTCTAAATAGCATAAGCAATAGCAAATGAGTCTGGTATATCCAGACACCAGGCTAAGGATCCCTAAGCTTACAAGGATGGGTCTGTGAGGTGAATTCCACTTTCAGGTATTTATTCAGTTGCCTAAACCTGGCCATGTTGGATACTCCAGGGCAACTTAAATAGCATTGACGCCTGCATTTAGAAAACAAAATTGGACTCTAGGGGTCTCATTTGTAGGTGGCTGAAGCTGAAATTTGGTGAATCCTATTGTTAACAAATGAGCCCCAGGTGATGTCCTAGAGGCCCTGAGTGGGAACTGTGTAGAAAAGTAAGACTGACTGCAATGAGACTGCTTTTCAAAGGATAGATATATGCAGAATATCCCTGTGACAGAAGACACAGACCCCAAAGAGTTGTACTTACATGATTTATAGTGCACCTCTGGCATTGGTTTCAACCTATTTGACTTCTGATGCTGAGGATCCCCAGGAAACACCCTTATCCCAGAGGTAACCAAGGCTCAGGTGAGCTGCTTTGCCACCCAGGTGTACCTCTGTCCCCACACTGGGGCTGGAGGGAGCAGAGGTCTTCTCATCTCAGTGAAGTGCCTAAAATTAAGTGGGATGAACTCCCTGGCTGAAGATGGTGGAGTTTGTGGTGTCTTGGTTGGCTTTTTGTTCATTTGTTTGGTTTGGTTGTTTTTTTTAAGAACAGTTCTGAATTAGGTTGTTGGTCCAGAACAAGCTCTCTGTGAAGACCAGGGACTGTCACGACGTCAGGCACACAACTGCTGCCCCTCTCACTCCTGCCCGGATGATTGTCACAGATTAATATGGTGTATATAAAACAAGGTGAAGAGATTAATTAATATCAGTCAGGAAAAAGAAAAAGCCCATAATGATAAGGGGACAGTAAGAAGCATTCCTCCACCCAAACAGATACGGGTGTAGATGTGGCCAAAAGTACCACATAACTTGTGCCACTCCAACCTTGGTCCCTGAACCTGGCACAATTGTGCCAAATACCCCCAGCCCGAGACTGCATAGGAGAAACAAACCCTGGAACTTCCTGCTCAGATCACTTCCCTTGATGTCGTGGCTGTATTCAAGCAGTCCAGGATGCTGTTGGCTTTCTTCCTTGACAGGGCACATTGCTGGCTGGTTCATGATTACCTCACTGGCCACCAGGACCCCAGGTCCTTGTCAGCAGAGCTCCTCCCCAGTCCATCCATCTCCAGCCTGTATCACTGCAATGAGTTCCCCCTTCCCAGGTGCAGGTCTCTGCATTTGTCTTTCTTGAATTTCAGAGGGTTCCTGCTGGCCCTTTCCTCCGTACTTTTGAGGTCTTTCTGAATGGCAGCCCTGCCCTTGGTCCCCATCTCAGTTTGGTGTCATCTGCAAACTTGACAAATGGGATATGGAGCAGTGTGAAATACGGACACTGCACTTGCCTTGGGTTGTACTTGTCCTTCTACAGGTGGCTGAACCTGACAGAAGTCCAGTTTGAGGCGACAGTTAGTACATTATAGTATTCCACCCACTCGCCTCTCCTCTTACTTTCATGCCAAAATGAAAATAGAGTAAAAGACAAGGACTCTCCAGAAAGTGCTAAGAAAGACAACAGAGGTTGTTCTCTAGGAGGTACAGATTTTTGCCCATTTGGTTTATGCACATTGTAACTCTCATTACACACCACTCTCAGAGCACACCCTGGGAGGCAGGACTGGGACTTGTGCTCACCATCATGCTGTGAAGCGCACTCTTGGACAATGTTTTCACTGGTACAAACAGCTGCTGGCACTTAGGTATGTCCACAGTAGTGACAAAGCCAAAGCCATGGCTGCAGCACCTCCAGGATGGCCAAGATACTTGTACTTGCAGGTGACAGGAATCCACCTACCCACCCATTTCCTCATTAACCAGGTGTCAGTCTGATGCTAGCAGTCAAAGACGGTGTCTTCCTTTCCACAGACATGTGGCACAAGTTTCAGGGCCTCCTGCTCTCCTGTCCTCATCGCAGCTTTTTTTGCAGCTCACCCTTCTCCCCACACCCTCAGCTAACCTCAGATTTCCAGCAGTCTTGTAGGTAGAGTAAGGGAAAAAGTAGCAACCATACTTTACTACGGACTGAGAACATGCTGACTAGAAAGGCATGAAGACCTTGACCAGCATATGTGCAGGGAGAGGAAAGGGTCATGAATGGCCCTTTCTCCTCCCCTTCCCATATCGCAGGTTCCTGTCTCAAACCATGGCCATCCATGGACGGAGGAGGAGAAACAAGCCCAGCAGATGAGATTGCATAGGCAGGTCCACTTTCAGTTATTCTTTCTTCCCAAACACCATCTGCTAAGCCTGTGGATTCCACGGTCATCTTCAGGGGCCTTAGACAAAGTGCTGCCACAAAATTCCCTTGTGATGTGTCCCACTTCCCTGTCCACTTCCTAGCACCTTCTTTGTGACCAGGAATGCTTGCTTACTAGACAGCTCTCATTTGTGCCAAAATATGTTTCCCAACAAAAAGAAAACCCTAGCACTGTCCCATCCAGGTCCATTTGCCTCCATTTCAGTGTTTCTGCTACCCCACAAGAGAGTTGTAGCTGCATCTACCTTCTGAACAACAACAATGGGGCTGCAGGGTGGGCTGAGATGTGTGTTTTCACAGCTACTGAATTGTATCCACAATTACACCACAACCTGACTGTTTATGTCTTCACATCTTGGCAAAATGGCCTGTCAATGGGTCAGAATGCAATTTCTTTACCATAAATCACCTCTGCATGCCTGACGCAGGAGCAGATGTCAGCCATAAATTTAATCCCGGTGGAACAGAGCTCCTGGAGGAGAGGTCATGTTCCCAGGTGCAAATAAACAAAAAAATCACAACTCACGGAAACACCACCAAGCAGTTGGATTGAATCCTTGCATGGAGGGCAATCAGGCTTAGCAGGAGGCATTCACTGTTCTCCCTTCTCCTCCAGACTCATTTTCTTCAGCTCATTTGGCCTTATTGTTTCCTATTACCGGTTAGCCATCTTCTTGTTCTGCTTGCTAACTACTCTCTCTTCCTTGGTACAGCACAGAAATGTTTCCTACCTACAGTCCCCAGGGTTGTGCAATTCAACCTAGGGGACTGGTGCCAAACTGCCCACTTAGACGTAAGACCTTTTGTGTGGCCAGTCCTTGAGCTCAGCTAACTGATACACTTTGTTGTTTGAGCATCCCTATTTTGAGCATTCCCTATTGGGAAAGCTAGAGAGCTAGGGCTGGGGATTAGACCTTAGCTTGAGCGTCAGCACATCTGACGAAACTTCTTGCTCTCCACTGAATGAGGGTGAGGAAGGAATCCTGGTGCTGAGCCCTGACTTTAGCATCCTGGTTGGGTGTTCAGCTCATGGTAACTGGACATGACATGCGAGGGCATGTCTTCTGCTGGGAAGGAACCCTTGTACTTTAGGAATGTACTTCTGGGTTTGCTTTCAAGGTCTAAGGAAATAAAATACACAGAGAAAAAGAAAAAAAAAATCACTTTCAAAATAGATTTTGTGCAGCAAAATCCAGCCATGCCCTCTAACAGGCTCCTGGGAAAGCAAAGCAAGCTTGTGAGGAGCATTACCATCAATGCTGGAAGCTCTTGAGTCCTGCTTGTGTGCATAGGCAGAGCTGCCTTCCCCTGAGCAGCTTTTGTCTGCTGAAGGCTTGCAGGGCATTTAAATGGCTGCAAGGCTCGTGTTTGTGGTGCGTTCACCACCACTCCCGTTTTACGTTCGGTTGCCCAGCCATGCCTGGGGAACCATCTGCGTGCTGTTGCTGTTTCGGACTGACAGGCATCAAAGGATACCTTCTTCTGTGTAGAACACTTTAAGACCCCATGAGGAGCTGTGTTTTGCCTTTCCAAATTAATATGCAAAAGTAAGCAGCATGATTCAGCCACAGGGCACTGCAGTGCTCCTGTATCCCTTTTCCTCTTACCAGCAGCTTGGATTTTATGCTTGAAGCATTGCTTTTTCCCCATTTCTTGCCTCTCAACTGGTCCTCTCTCATACAGTTCCCTTTCCTTTTCCTCTTCTGAGTAATTCTTGCTCTCTGCTCTGTATGCAACAAGTGTTTGAAATGAATGAAGGAGGTGATTAATTATTTAGGCTTTTACAAGGGAGTCTAACTAAGTGCAGTGGGAAGGAATTAAGCAAGTGAGACTTAAAGGCTGAAGATCAGAAAAATATTTCCTTAGAGTGAAATGTAATAGAGGGCAAGCCTGCCTCTGGGGCAGCATGGGAAGTTTCTCCTCCTGTGGGATTTAAGACTGCAAAGAGTAGAAAATGGTCTTTAAGAGTAACCCTTCTGGGACAAGGTTAGCTAGCCCAAGAGGCTGTATTTGTCTCTACCTTCTAAGCACAATGGTGGGACACAGTGTGTAAGAAAGCACTGAAATGAGAACACAAAGAGATTTATTCATGCTGGAAACTTAAAATGCAGTGGGCAACTTCACTTCAGTGCAAACAACTCTTTTTATAAACCTGTTTGAAGATTTTTTTATATATCCTTATTACTCAAGTAATTAATTCTCGGCAATGAATGTGAGAGGACACTGCATTAGCACAGCAGGTAAATTTGAGTCTGAAAAGAAAGCACACTAGCCCTTAAAATGAGAGTTATCTGTAAAAACTACATCTAAGATTTCTAATATTACTCTGAGCAATATCAGGGGTTTCTACTTTCATTTGCTGTGCTGTCTCCTTTCATTACAGAATGTCCTAGTACAAACCTATCTGCCACGCTCTTGAATCCTTTTATCTCTTGTTAACTCTACCTTTTTTTTCCATTGATCACTTCCTTCTCATGCAAAGACTGTTGATATGTTTAACCATTATAATCTTCCTGCTTTGCAGTCGCAGGTCTGTAATTACAGGCTGTGTTTGAGGGCTAACCTAGCAATAAATCAAGTTGCACTAATTGAACAAAAACTCGTTCAGAAACCTTCTCACTGAAGTGATCATTTTTCCTTTTTTTTTGAAGATTTTAGACCTCAGAAATAGCACACAGATTTGTTGCTTTTGTGAAGGCTCAGGATGATTTTGGCAACTCACAAAGCCCGTTCTGGCTTCAGATGAAGTGGTATTCTCAGCCAGGCTAGGCTGTGGGCTGTGGGCAACCCAAGGAAACTGTGAGTGGCCAAATGTTGGCTTGGTTGAAGCCCACTGTTAGTGGACAATATTGTTACATACAACAGTGCAACATTTTAGTGCTGCAGACATCCATTTGAGGTGAATGGATGACATCGGGAATAAATTCTTTACTATCAGGGTGCTGAGACACCGGCACAGGCTGCCCAGAGAAGCTGTGGATGCCCCATCCCTGGAAGTGCTCAAGGCCAGGTTGGATGGGGTTTTGGGCAACCTGATCTAGTGGGAGGTGTCCCTGCCCATGGCAGGGGGGTTGGAACCAGATGATCTTTAAAGTCCCTTCCATCCCAAACCATGCAATGATTCTATGATTCCAACCTGTCTGAGGACACTGCAACTTAGTTGTTTTAGCAAAGTGGCTAAAATTCTCTTCCTCTTAATAGCTTCATTAACTGTGTTGAAGGCATAGAAGTACATCTAAGGGACACAATGCCATCTCTGGAGCAATTCCCACTCTAGTGCAGAATTAGTCACCTTAAGCCCTCAAAGTTGCTGGAGCATCATGTTTCTCTTGACCTAATTAGAAAGGCAGAGCACCAGATCATCTAATGCGGTGAGTCAACACATCTGACCTGCTGCTGCACCTTCTGTGGAGCACACACAGCCTGCAGATGGGGGCTTATACACACATAGTTCTTGTGAGTTCAAAGTGACCAAGCCATATGCCAGCATTGGTGCAACCATCAGACATTTGTCCAAGTAGAGAAATGCATATGGAGACACATGGTGATAAGGACTCACAAGCCCTGAAGCTTTTCGGGTGCCTGATGGCTGTGTGAGTTGATGGGAGATATCTGCTAGCACTGAAGCTCCTATCTACATTGGCTTGCAGAGGGGCACTGGCTAATAATTAATTCTTTATAACTTGCTGGTAACACAAAAACAGTTTCTCTTTGTTTTCCCTCAATGATCACATTGCAGGGTACTCCTGGCAATGCATGTCCTTCTCTCTTCTTTAATTTATCACTGCAGAAGTGAGGACGCCCTGGTTTGAGGTGGCACCTTCAAACATTCAGCACTCCAAATAGCTAAGAGTGATTTCAGATTACCGTGAACAGAGGCCAAGGAAGGAAGAAAAATAATTTTATACCAATTTTACAGTACGGGACCTTGATGCTTCTGAGCTGTTCACAGGGAAAGACACAAAGGTGGAAAAATGTAGAAGTAACACAAGGGGGAGGTTTCTCATCACTTATTTTTCTCCCCCACTCCAGAGGATATTAGCTGCACATTGATGCCAAACAATATTGTGCATGTTCTTTAGTTTGGCACAATACCTCCTGCCTTGCTCTTTATCTGATCTCCTGGATAAATCAGTCCACTCATCATCTAGATACTCAGCTGGAATTTCTCAGTGTACCAGTAAACAAAACAAAGATTGTTCATGTCCCAGTGGTTTCAGATTCCTTCCCTCTCATTTAATTAGTTCTTGTAGTAGTTAATGGCCACCAAGTCTGCTCTCTATTTCTCCCTGTAGGTTATGAAAGTCTCACTTATAAATGATCTTGGGAGGCATCAGGTAGGAGAGGAGGGGCTTTGCCACTCTGGACCTCACCATTTTATTTTTGCTTTTGCTGAGTATTCATTTCTAGGCTAAATGTTGCAGCAAACTGACACAGGTGAAGGTTAACCGAATCAAGGTTTTCCTGCACAGTGTTGTTTTTTGAGGAACAATTTAAGCCTGTTAGGACAATCACACTTGTAACTTTACTAGCTGTTGGGTCTGGGTCTCACACCTCTAACAAGCTCCTCGTTAACCATTGCATTGTGCAGCTCAGGCTGTTGAATAAAGAGGGACTTGTGGCCAACCTGGTCTTGAGCAAACAGCCATAAGCTTCAGTAACTGGCTGTATGCCCTAGTGTCCCCACAGATGTCTGAATGACATTTTCCTTTGCAGAATATCAAGAAATAGTGGTGGGCAAATATGTGCATCCATGCAAAGTCTTGTTGTTGTTGTTTGGTAAGCAAACTTGAGGAGAAGTGACTACGTGCCTCGGATTAAAGAGAAACATTGGCAGAACCCTGGAAAGCTGTGATTTTGTCCATATAACGTTTCAGTGAGAAAAGTTGTGACAGGGGAAAGAAGAAGGAGAGCTTAGCAGTGGAAAAACAGCATCTTTCAATTAAATTAAAAAAGAAAAATAAGTAGGTTCTGCAAATATATATATATATATATATATATTTAAATTCCTTTTTACAGTGAGAAACCTGTAGTGAGTCTTTCCCATCTGTTTATTTATTTATTTATTTATTTCTAAATAAGTGTATGATTATTCTTTAATGTTTTCTCCATAGGGTGTTAAAGTGTTACTAAGTGACGCTGGTTCCTGAGCCTCTATTTTTAAGACCCCACCATGACTGCTTCGCAGCAAAGATGTGCCAAGGCTTGCATTTGACTCTGTAGTGCCCAAAGACTTCAAGTTCTCATTATCACTATGGCAACTATTAATCACTTGTTTGTTGTAACATGATAAATACATGCCCTCAACTAAAAGCGTGTTATAAATCACTGGAGTACCCTCAGAGCTGCTCTGTGTAGCGCTAAGTCACCCAAAGGAAAGCACAAATACAACAGCAAGTGTGTGAAAGTGGTGCAGCAAACCTTGTGACTTGGATCGTCTGAAGAATGAGGTAATCAAGTTCTCAGCTAGTTTTTGTTTGATTTCTCAATAACAGCAAATGTTCTTAGTGTAAAGCCTTTACTCTAAAAGGTAGAAGCTTAAAACTGTGATGGCCATGCATGTCTCTGCATGCACTGTGACATGGCATGGTGACCCACCACTTTACCTCTGAGAAGTTGGATCCACCATGCAAGGATGCAATTTCAGGTCTTGATGAGAATATGGCAAGGATCATCTGCAAGGATCTCCATTCCCCAGATCAAAGCTGGTAAGACTTTTGTTGGATGCAGAGCTATACTGACATGGCTACAGTATTAGTCTTAAGCAAGACTCAAACGTAGCTCTCTTGGCTGTACTATTACATTGATGGCCACAGCAAAGCCCCCTCATTTCACCTCCTCTCAGAAAGTTGAGGCCAACTGCTTTATATCCAAACTGACTGGGATAGCAGTTTGTAGAGCAGGTAGACCAGTGTGCACATTGGTCAGCAGCTTGACCTAGGTTTCCCATTTGATGCCTTATGGCCCTCAAAGACTTGAGTGGAAGGTGTCACCCAGTTCATATTTCCCAAGCAGTTCCTGTCACAACTTCACAGCACAATGCTGAGGGTATGTTGGGTGCCCTGGAGCAGGGGATGAGAGGATGTCCGAGTGTGCAAAGCCTGGTAGAATTGCATTGAAGAACTGGTCTGGTCCTGTTTCCAGAGCCTACACTGAATTATCATGGCAGCTATGCCCAAAAGCCTTCTCCACATGACTTAACTGGAGGCTGAGGGGAGGCTTCATGGCGGCCTGCAGCTTCCTCACGAGGGGAGCGGAGGGGCAGGCGCTGAGCTCTGCTCTCTGGTGACAGCGACAGGACCCGAGGGAACGGCATGGAGCTGTGACAGGGGAGGGTCAGGCTGGATGTTAGGAAAAGGTTCTTCACCGAGAGGGTGGTCGGGCACTGGAACAGGCTCCCCAGGGCAGCGGTCACAGCACCAAGCCTGCCAGAGTTCAAGAAGGACTTGGACAATGCTCTCAGACATATGCTCTGATTTTTGGGTGTCCCTGTGCAGACCAAGGAGTTGGACTTGATCCTGGTGGGTCCATTCCAACTCAGGATATTCTATGATGCTATGATAACTGACTTAGTCCAGAAGCAGCCCCTGCAGCCAACTAGCATGCTTGTAGCATCAGGGAGTGAGCATAACCATACCGTGACCAGAACTGTAACTAGCAGCAGGAGACCCAACTGCCCCAAATCACCTTGGCCCTCATCCTGACAGTCCACAATGAGAAGTAAAAGCCACTACCCAACTTCACCTAGTCTTTGGACCTGTTTTGAAACAACTACTGATTTTTGCCTGGATCAATATGAATTTTATACAGTAAGAACAGGCCCAAGGCCATCACTTATCCAGGCCACTGGCACTGACAGCTGGCAGCAGCTTCAAAATGCTTTGCAGTATCAGTATCAGAAGTATACCAGAGCATCTCCTTTGTTCTACCACCACATCAGGGGAATTGATTACTCTCTTACTTCATTCTTGTGAGGCCACAGCTAGAGTACTGTGGCCAGTTTTGGGGCCACTAATGAAAGAGAGAGAGAGAGAGATCAGAAAACAGGAGTGAATCCATTTAGGTGACAGTCCAAGATGATGGGAAAGCCAGAGCGCAGGATGTATGAGGTAAGGCTGAGAAGGTGGCTTTGTTCAGTCTGGAGAAGAGTTTGATTCAGGGGAAGGAGAGGGAGGATTTTATGACTCTTTTCAGCTGCTTAACAGGTGATATAAAGAAGATGGATTCAGATGTTTCTCAAGGGCATACAACAAAAGGACAAAGCTACATGGACAAGACAGGCAGAAGAATTTGCTGCAGACTATTCCAATTAGATACAAGGAAGGAAAAGCTCACCCTGAAAGCAGCTAAGTACTGGAACAGGGGTCCTGAGAGGAGGTAGAATCCCCATCCTTGGAGACATTCATTTGACTACCTATTGCCATAAGCAACCTGATTTAACATTGAAGTTGGCCCAGACCTGAGCAGCAGGTTGGACTAGGACCTTCCGAGGTCCCTTCCAGTCAAAATTGTACTATGATGCTGTGAGCTTACAGTTAGGTGATTCCTACCTAGCATGCCACTGCAGAATATGCATTACTTAATTCACCACTCTTTGATGTTTAGGATTGGAGTTAGTGAGGAGACCACTAGGTGAGCCCAACTCTGGAGAGATCTTGTCTCCAGAGATTTATGTCATTCCTTGCTCCATTCCTACATGGCATTTTATCTTCTTTTATCATGCCTCCCGCATCCCTGTGCCCAGTGTAACAATTCTCTATGTTGTGCAGAATCTGAAATAAAGAATTCAAGGATGTGTTACTGCCAGCCAAGAAAGGTTTATAGAATTACCTTGTGGCTGGATGACTTATATTCAGATTAATCAGGGAAATAATCATACAAAACGTTCATAAATAGATGGCTCCTGTGCTCCTAACAGAGGCTAAACTTGCAAAAAAAAAATAATCAAAGGATGGTTTTCATCTGAGAACAGCAGGCTTAGTGGATGGAGAAGGAAAATCTTCTCATGGTATTTCTATTCAAGTCTGGCCTCAGCATAAGGTGATCACGTTATGTATTTAAAAATGAAAAACTCCCATTTTTCTGAAGGAAGCTTTATCACAAGGATTATCTACAAAGACTGCACAGAAAGATGTCACAGCAAGGAATAATGCGTCAGTCTGGATAGGAGCAGCAGTAAAGGGGCTCCGTGATGCCCGGCACAGTTGAGATACTGAGATAACGGCCTCTTTGTTCCATAAATGTTTTTCCATAACGCTCATTGCTGAACCACCAGAGCACTTTCAAGTCATGCACTAGGCAACATGACTAACATCTGTCATGTTTTTTTTTTTCCTTTCATCCTGTCCCCAGGGGTAGAGGCCTGTGCAGTCATGGGGAGGGGGAGTTAATTACATCATATACATACATATGCACCCACGCACATGAGCACATATGTGCCAATGAAATCTCTTGCTTGCACACATTTTGCTTTTTGTCAGTAATGGGAAGAGCTAAGAGATGTACTTTCCACCATGGTAGAAGGAGGGGAGATTTGCAACATGTTTAAAAGCCAACAGAGATGCTTTTCTTTGAAGTTCTGATATCCAAAGGTACATGCCCAAAATTACTCCCTAGAAGTAAAAGACAAAAATTATCTTCAAAAACATAAACAATCTCTCCTCCTCCAAAAGCTCCAGCCCTCCCTCCTGCCTTCCCTCTCCCCAAAACAAACAACTTGAATGACTGCAAAAAACAATATGGGATGTGGCGAGGCAAGAGCTCTAACAGTGTTCTCTTCCAAAGCAAACACTCGATGCTTTTATTACAGTGAAAAATAATAATGGGAGACAGAGAGTACATGGTGTAAACACCTTTAATGCAATTCTAATTTTATTGTTGCTTCAAGATCACACATTGTTATGGCAACTAAAGAGGGAAGGGGGGGAAACCTGATCACAGCATTAATTTGATATCAGATTCATTTGTTCCACATTTGTGCTTCAACACATGCATAATAAACAATACCAGTTAAAGAAAAGCAATAATACTGAAGCTATAATAGTGGCATAATGTAGTATCCACTCAACCCCCAAATCTGTTAAAAAATAAAAATAAAATAAAAAATACTTATGGGTCTATTACAGTCCCAGTTGTAATACAACTCGCATTATAACCAATAATACTTGAAAAGCAGGCAGGCAAATCCTCACAAATACAGTCTATCAAAGCACTGAAAACTGCTAGACTGACAACCACAGCAGTAGACCAATGTCCAGCTGTAAACTCTGAGCAGGTGACACAGCAGCAGCAGAAGATAGCACTCCACACCCTCAGATGGGATGTGGGAATTGCAATACCTAATGCGGGGATGAATTCCTTGGGGCTGATGTGCCTTCCTCCGAGGGAAGGACAATGCAACACTTGGTTACAGCCCTGCCTGCATGGGGAGGGGCATCTCTTGTGTTTTGTCTAAGCCCTGGTGTTTGAGCCAGGGATTTGGTTCCTAAGCTCATGAGTTTTCTCATTGAGAAAACTCATTGCAGATCAGCAGCTCCCAAGTGGGGTTAGATCACTTGCCATGGATGTAACAGACCAGGCTCAAAATTCTGCATTGGCCATTCAAGCCAGAAACTTGAGTACATGTATGCTACATGAGGTCCCCATTCACAAGGATGGGGCAGAGCTCCATCTGTGACAGAAGAAAAGTCTTTCACATTGCCTGCAAATCTGACTGGTCTCAGAATACTCCAGGATAGATGTGCAAGGCTTCTCCTAATGAGTTTTGGGTACCATGACCTTCACTCACAAGCACTGGTAGACATTTAAGTACTCAGAGGTCATTTTGTTAACTGACATCTAGAGCAGGTGTTTAAGGAGGCAGAGGACATTAAAGTATTTTTGAGGTTCTGCAGCAGTTTCATGCTTCCATTTAACAAGTTGTGGAGGAAAGCTACATAGGACCCTACCTGAGCATGGGCTGTCCAAGAGCATGGAGTCATTGCCTCCAGCCACACACAGCAATGCACAGAAAAGGTTGATAAAAACTTTTGTTTCAGGAAATACCCTCAAGTTGGGAAGATGAGGACTGGGAGCAATAACAGAGAAGATTAGCCCAGATGAACAATATCCTGGTGGATCTTCACCCAGCCTCAAGTCTGGAACCGGCATGTATGTTTTTTTATTTATTATTATTATTATTACTATTACTATTATTATTATTATTCCACATCAATAAGTTACTCTGTTACCCACCATATACAAAGCTAGAATGGGTGGGAAGTGGAACACGTACATGTACAGATACTCACACTATCTCTCATCAGGAAATTTTTCAAAGGTCCTCCTTTTGTCCTTCCTGAGAATAAAAACTAACCATAAAAAACTAAAATTTTCCACTAACCAGAAAACCCATCCTGCCTAGAAGATCAATAAGTATAAAGTGGGAAAGATTGAAGCTACTTAAATGAGGATTCTTAAGGGAAGTGTATCCATCTCTGATAAAGGAAAAAATATAAGCGGCATCAGAGAAACAGAAGATACAAGCTATTGCCCTCCAAGGAGTGTGATGTCTGCAGCTTATCCAAACATAATTCCAGAGGCTTTGGGGCATGAAGTGTGGCTTCACTTCGAAAAGGACCCATTATTAATAGTGTCATGGGTTTCTGGGATTACTGTGTCTCAGTGGTTTATTGTATGTTCATTCGCTCTGTTTACTAGCAAAATGTTTCTCCTCCACATTCTCATTTTCCAAGGCTGTAAATGCAGCTTAGGATCTGAAAGTCAAGATGAGCTCTTCCAGGCTCATCCATCAAGAATAATAAAGTGTCTCCTGGAGGTTACACATCGATAAGCAAGAGCACACTCTGATGGCAGTGGGATTATACTGTGTGTCCTACAATTAGAAATTAATGATCAATTCTTTTGGATGATGCAGAAGATAGAAAAGGATTGAGTTCTGCTAGTATAGAAGGACTGATGGTAGTAAAAATTGCATGCTCTTCCCCAGCCAGAAAACATAACTCTCGACACACAGACAGTATGCAGGCTTACACAGGTAAGAACAGGTCGTTTTTATGTCCACCATTTTTAGAGCAGAAGTATGTTTTACTCATACTTCATTCTTTGAAGAATGACTAAGGCAGGATGTGGCCTGAGGGTCAGAAATATGAACACACGGTTAATGCAGAGTGAATTAAAACATGAAAAATTGTTTCACATATTTGGCTAATAAATGTAGAAACCAGAAATTAGTTTGTTCTGTTTCCAGCCAATAGCCTGGTTCAAACATGACTCTGCAATGCAACATTCAGAAGCATCCTCCTGTGCCTGGGAGCGACATAAAACCATGTTTTAGATTAGTTGTTTCAAATGTGTCCATATTATTCCTTCCGTGACAAAAGTAAAAGCAATAGGTCACTTTACAAAGGATTCCCAGAATCAGTAGCACTTGCATTTACAAACCATAAATGACCAAACCCAGTTCAGCAGAAGCAGAGTCATATAGCTACTGGCTTCTACTTGAGTGTTATTTAATTATTGTAAACATTGTTCCATTTTTTAAGCTTATTTCTGGCTATTCATAGATGACAAGGAAAATCAATGTCATAAACCAACCACATATTATGTTGACTGTCATTGGCACTTAGTGCATAAGATGCAGCTGTAGATTCTTAATTAATCAGAGCTACAGACAGATCTTCTTATCTCCTGTACTGAACTGTCACTGGGCACTCCAAAGCACAGAGGCAAAGACGTTTAATATTCTTGGTGACCTGGGATGTCTAACCTGGGATCTTCGAAAAGGCTTGGATCTGTACAGGACAGGACACCACTGCCAAGCTGAACACACAAAACCAGTGCTCAGGCTTATGCCCTGGCACAGACACAATCTTTTAAATTCTTCTGACCTGCCAGTGTAATCTTTATTATGTGAAATGTCATGGTGAGCTGTAGGAATTCGTTTACATGGTTGAACCAGTCATGATGGGAAAGTTGAAACCTGACAAAACCTCAAACAGGAAATAGGGTGGAAATAATGGGATTCCTACAGAGGACACCAAATTAGATAAGACAGTGATCATTTCTGGGCTTGCAGGCCATGAATTGCCTTTATTTTTCATAAATAAACATGCAATCAGTGTTTTGTTCATCCAGGTACTTGGATAAAGGCTTTTCTTTTTTTGCACATGGACCATCATCCCAGGCTAACAAGGACAGGTTATTTGTGCAGAAATTGAAATATTTGTCCTTCATAGTTCATTTCTCATTTGGCATTCTTTATTCCTGATTGTTCTGCTTTAAAAGATAGAAGCATCCAGCCATGGAGAAACAATAATACCCAGCGACAGAAGAAGCCGATGACACAGCACAAACGTTGTATTTTGTGCATGGTGCCTGGCACTCAGTAACACTGCAGGAGCTGAATCCAAATTTTTTTTGCACAAAATTATTTAGCAGATTCTTCATAATAACAAACCCATTTAAGTGAGGGTCAGCCAATAAGTAAGGAGTAAGAAATTAAAAAGAAAGAAAAAAAAAAGACACACCTGCACCCACAGGGATTTTGCAGATATTGGGTCATAAATATTGGCCACGTGGTCTTGAAATGAGACATTGAGCCTCCAGATATTGTCCTCTCTCTTCAACTGGGAAAAAGAGCACTCAGCTCAGGAGTTCCTGTACTGCCTCCAGCCTCCTGTCTTCTTTGGGACAATTGGAAAATGCCCCTGTAATAAAAAGGTCAATGTGCTGGCCAGGTGCATGAATAACAGGCATGACACGTCCCCCTCCCAGGGACACTGCAGCACAAAGGATCTATTTATTTGACTTATAAAGGATATAGTTTCTATACAACTATTTCCCATTATCCTATCACTGATCTTTTTCCCTACCATCCATTGCTACTCTGCAATTGGAAAGCACACGCCAAAGGAAAAACAATCCCAAGTAAGGATTATCAGGCAATTTAGGAAAACTCGGATTTTCCCCTGTGTCATTGTGGATTTTCAGAGTTCCCTCATGCTGGCATTTTGCAGTATTGCAGCCCAGATCTGAAAACGTAAATTTAGATGCGGTTTTGGATTTGGATTTGGTCAGTTTTGACCAGAGTGCAACCTTTGACATCTTCATCGCGGTGTATCTTGGATGACATTGACTTGAATGAAGAGAGTGCAATGAAGCAAATACAGCAAGCCAAGACTGCCTGAACCTGTGTCTTTTTCATCCATGAGATCCCAGTCACAAGCAGCATACAGTAATTATACCTTCCAATTCTGAAGTTGATTTTTTTAGAGAAACTTAGAGTTTTTCCTGTTTAAGTTTGTAACGTTAAGAGTATTTTGCTCTTTCAAGTGCTTTCCTGCCTATGATCTCTCAGCAACTTACAGTGATTAATGGAAGCTCCAGTATACTCTCATATGATAGAAGAGACACAGGATTACTGCAGTTTCTTCTTCAAGAAATGAAAATTGCACTCTCTAAACCACTATAATAAGGTAACTGCTGATGAACTTTGACTTTAATGGTTACTGGGGATTTCTCACTCCGCTACTAAAATTCAGCCACTTGCAGGATGAGAATGCAACTGGCACCCCACCACCTGCAGCCATGGCAAACTGCAGTTCCTGGGTCGAAATGCAACAGAAGCAGTAGCAAAATGCTGCTGAAATTCAACCAAAGCAATTTCCCTAACCTGAATTTATTTTCATATGACTGTTTTTTTCCCCCCCAAAAATGTAAAAAGTAATTTTAAAAGGACTGACATTTTTCAGGTAGGAATGGTGCAAAGTAAAATGTTTTGACCAAGCTGAAATTAAATATTTGAGAGGCATACTATTTGAGGGAAGTGATTGTTCCACTCTGTGCTGCACTGGTGCAGCCTCACCTTGAGTACTGTGTGCAGTTTTGGTCACCACAATATGAGAAGGACATAAAAGTATTAGTGAGTGTCCAAAGAAGGTCTATGAAAATGGTGAAGGGTCTAGAGGGCAAGACATATGAGGAGCAGCTGAAGTCGCTTGGTTGGTTCAGCCCAGAGAAGAGGAGACTGAGGGGAGGCCTCATGGCGGCCTGCAGCTTCCTCACGAGGGGAGCGGGGGGGCAGGCGCTGATCTCTGCTCTCTGGTGACAGCGACAGGACCCAAGGGAACGGCATGGAGCTGTGACAGGGGAGGTTCAGGCTGGGTGTTAGGAAAAGGTTCTTCACCGAGAGGGTGGTCGGGCACTGGAACAGGCTCCCCAGGGACGTGGTCACAGCACCTAGCCTGCCAGAGTTCAAGAAGTGTTTGGACAATGCTCTCAGACATATGGTTTGATTTTTGGGTGGTCTTGTGTGGAGCCAGGAGTTGGACTTGATGATCCTTGTAGCTCCCTTCCAACTCAGGATATTCTATGATTTATTGGGAAATATAGCAGTTTGGTTTTACAGTTGATCTGTTTCAGAAAATATTTCCAGATTTGCAGTGTTTTCAGTGCAATTGAAATGCTGCTTATAACAGTAACAGCCCCAAGACATTGTGCAAATGGATGGGGAGAGAGATCCCAAATCCCAGACATCCTGGAGTCCAAAGAGAAGAGTGAGGCAAAGAGTGGAGAGAGACAGCAAAGATCAAGCTGGCCTGATTTTTCTGAAAGCTCACAGGAAGCCAGTGGCTAACCTAGTCCTCCCAAATCCCATCCCGATGCCTCTTTTATTGAATCCCAACCTTCTCGTGGTGTTTCCACACTTTCACTTGTGAAGGACTCTCAGCAGGCTGAGCTGTGCTTCCACCCAGGCTACCTTACACAGGCAGACATGAAGGCAGGGCTCCATCTGATGTTTCATTCTTTTTTGTGATTATAATTGACTGAATTGAAAACAAATGAGCAAATGATTTGTAGTTCATGTATCTGGCATTCATTAGCTCATCCAAAAGCTATCTCAGGTGAGTTTCCTGGCACATACAACCCATTTTCTTTAAAGGTGTAAAAGTCATTATGCAAATCTGGAGCCAGAGGACTCATTTCTCCCTCAGCCTCACAGATACAGCCAGCTCCACAGAGTCCTCGACTCTTTAGGCTGTCCTGATATTGTGCTGTTCATGCCCCAAACCAGCCAAAGCCATATGGCCATGATAATGTAGCACATCCTTTGCTAGGCAGCTTTCAGCCAGCATGGCACAGCTCATGTTGCCTGAAGACAACTGTGCAAGAACACCTTTGGTGACCCAGGCAATACCCATCCACCCCATGGACTCTCATGTGCCATTGCCCAGGGAAAAGACCTCTTATCTGTGAACAGTGTGCATAGCCGGATCAGTTTTAAATATGCTAAGATCCCTCTTAACATAACTGAACATCACAGCTTGAGCCCTTTGGCCAGGATTTCTAGGCTCTTTAAACATCCGATTCAGGGCCTGCAAGGAGGCAATCCTTCCCCACCCGCCAGCCTTGAGCTTCTACGTGTTGCACAGAGGAAGCCTCTGGAGAAACAGCACATCACCATAACTGGTAAAAATATCTTCCCCTGCCCTTCTTCTAGCTGCTGAGTAGATCTGCAGAAACAACTGGTCTGCATAATCAGTAAGTAATAGTTGTTTGCCAGGACAGGTCCTCCTTCTGTGTATATGAGAGCCTGAGCTGCTTGCAGTGGCTGCAGTTTTGGTCACGTCCCCAGGGTGGCCCCTGTCCCCAGGAAGGTGTCATGGTTTTGGCTGGGAAAGAGTTAATTTTCTTTGTAGAGGTTTGTATGATGCCACATTTTGGATTTTTTGATGGAAATAGTGGTGTTACCACACTGATGTTTTAGTTGTTGCAGAGCAGTGCTCACACAGAACCAAGGACTTTTCTGCTTCTCGTGCTGCCCTGCCAGCGAGGTGCTGGGGGTGCACAAGCAGCTGGGAGGGGACACAGCCAGGACAGGTTACCCAGACTGACCAAAGGGATATCCCACACCATATGGCATCATGCTCAGCAATCAAAGCTGGGTAAAGAAGGAGGAAGGGAGGGGACATTCAGAGTGATGGCGTTTGTCTTCCCAAGAAATGATTACACGCGATGAGCCCTGCGTTCCTGGAAGTGGCTGAACACCTGCCTGCCGATGGGAAGTAGCGAATGAGTTCCTTGTTTTGCTTTGCTTGCACGAGTGGCTTTTGCTTTACCTAGTAATCTGTCTTTGTCTCAACCCATGAGTTCTCTCACTTTTACCTTTCCAATTCTCTCCCCATCCCACCTGGGGAGAGTGAGCAAGCGGCTGTGTGGTGCTGAGCTGCCTGCTGGGCTAAACCACAACAGAGGGGCTCCTCTGCACTGTCCAGGCTCTCTGGCACATCACCCAGCAATGAAGCTGTCAGCTGTCGAGTGCATGTGCAGGAAACACGCTAGAAGGCATTGATTTTTATCCTCTGATGGAGCCTCGTGTACAAAATCTCCTACAAAAGGGAAGCAGTTGGAGGTAAAAAAGACTCCTCAACACAAGACACAAATGGCCCAAGTGGGTGTGCAGCCATGCTAGTGCACCCAGCCCCGCATGGGAAGCACCCCCATGGGGTGCAACAGCCACATTGACGGAGGGAGCTGCCTTCACCCCAGGTTGTGGGGCTGCTGCGCTTTGCCATGATTTTCAGAAGGCTTCCCATTGCTATGAAGATGTCTATGTCCTCTGTCCTGCAGAAGAGGTGGGCTCAGCTCCCAGGTCAGGGGAACGGGGAGAGGAGGGCAGAGGGTTGCCTGGCTAAAGTTTAATTATGTTCTAGATGTCTAAGGTAATCAGCACACACACAGACTTTTATATTGAATTGGCTTTCTGGTGCAGAGTTTGGCCCTTAGGAGAGGCCAACCCAATTGATGGAGGCCAAGAAACGTTGGATTCTCCTTTTAGCTGTATCAGAATCAAAATGAAGAGGCAGAATAAATAGTTAGGGTGGGTTTCACCTCTACACGCACATACATACGCTGAAAGTAAACCAGCATGTCCCTGCCCCTCCAGCCCAGCCAGCCTCCCCATGCCTGCAAGGACACAGGGCGGCCTTCAGTGCCCATCTGCCCATCCTTAACTACAGAGGATGTAAGGATGGGGCATGATTAGTTAGAGAAGACATTAAGTGTGATAGTGTTGTGAGAACAGAGTCAGGATTTGGCAATCCAGATCTAGCCAGGGATGGTGAAATGTCTCAGGAGAATGAGGGGAAGATGGTAGGGACTGAGGTAACGAATGTGCCTACAAGAAGGCTGCTGGGCGGGAACTGGTGGAGAAGGTGATCTGAAGAACAGGCAGACAACCAGTCAACCAAAAGGTAAGGAGCCTTGGGGTGAAATGAAGGCGGGAACATTTAGGCAGCAGAGGTGGCAGGGAATTCGGTATGAGCCAGCAGCTGACAGGTCAGGCAGGCAGCTGTGGTCCAGCAGGCAGAGGGAGGCATTTCCAGACGACCTGTCTGTTGTTCCCCCCAGCATTTATTCCCATCCCCTTCCCCTTTGATCAAATAATTGCCTTTTCATCCAGAAACCCCTTTTGCCTTTGCCACTGGCAGCCTCATCATTTATTAGCTAACCCTTCCCTCACTGATATCATCTCTCCCATCTCATCCGTGTTCCCTCAGAGCATCTCTTGTTTGTCTTGCATCTAAATAGTCTTGTCCCATCCCCAGCCAAATTCAAGCCAGTGCTTCTGCAACCCCATACGCTGCAGCATTTATCCTCCCCCATGCTACTCTGTGATGCTGTAGAAACTGCAGCATCACTTGTCACATCACTAATGAGCTGTCGATGTAAACGTGCCAGTGAACAAGGAACATATTCCCACAGCTCCCACGCCTTCAGGGAGGCTCAGGCTCTGGGAAAGGGCAACTCCCTGTAAGAACAGGTTATTTTAGCTGAATGTGTTTATTTGGAGTAACCACGTCAATCTCATTGGCTGCAGAAATAGTGACAACTAAAGCACAAAGACCCAATTTTCAGTTCCTGCCAAGGGAAGAAACAGAATCATAGAATCATTTAAGTTGTAAAACACCTTCAAGATCATCAAGTCCGACCATCAACCTGGCCTACCAATTCCCATCACTAAACTCAGTGCCACGTCCACACATCTCTTAAATACCCCCACCACTTCCCTGGACAGCCCGTTCCAATGCTTAGTCACCATCTCCACGAAGAAATGTCCAATCTAAACTTCCTCTGGCACAACTTGAGATCGTTGCCTCATGTCCCGTCGCTTGCTACCTGAGAAAAGAGACCAATATGCTCCTTGCTGCAACCGCCTTTCAGGTAATTGTAGATAGAAAAGGTTCAAGGCAGCTCTAGCCCTTGTAGCCCAGCACAGGGCTATGGTGGCCTCCAACAGGTTGCCTGGGGCATCTTGAGTTCCCCGCTGACCCAAGCCAGTTGGGCACAAAAGGTGTACATGGGACCTGCATAGCCTTCAAGGCTCCTCAGCTCATTCCTTCCCTCCTGGTTTGGAAAAGTGCTGTTACACCCCCTGGTTGCAAAAAGCAGAACCCATTGGCCAGATTCAGGCTAATCTTGGGTCGGAGGGAGCTGGGTATGGCAGGAAGAGCTTCAATAGCCCGGCTGTTGCAACAGCAAACGAGAAACAGCTAGCAAAAAAAAATAAATATGAAAAAAATGACCTGTGACATTTGGGATAGCAAGTTTCCTGACAGATGAAAAATGTCACCACCAACTCTTTGTACATCCGTGACAGACAAGCTGGCAATTGCTCTAGGTCACAGCCAACCTTTGCTGAACTCGCGCTGGCCCTGCAAAAATGACCCC
>VXAA01000837.1:1548631-1586599 GCA_013399115.1 Anseranas semipalmata | reverse complement strand
GCAGAAGAGCATCCACCAAAGCTCACAAGAATATAATGTTTCCTTTTCTGAGGTTTTCTGAATGAAACCTTTTAATTTTCTGTTGTCATATGAAATGTTAAGACCCCAGATTGAAGCAACACTGTCAGGTTGATAACAAAGCTTCTGTGTGGTCCCAACCTATCTTTGAAAAGGAACTGAACTGGTCTAGCTAGGAAAGGTTGTTGCTCAGGACAGACCTAGGAAGAACAACATTTTGAATTATTGTTTGGTTTGGGCTGCAGTACTAAAAACTGAGAACCCTTTTCAGTGTGATTTACAACCATTTTACAGGTTTGGGGATAAAAAGAAGGAAAAAATATGCAAAGCTTTTCCTTCTGTCACAGCTGCTTCTCGAGGAGAGTAAGCACAGAAAAAAAAAAAAGAAAGAAAAAAAGAAAAGGAAAGCTGAAACAACTTGAGTTTTTAAAAAGTTGTCAAAATAGTTTTTCGGTTTTTTTGTTTGTTTGTTTGTTTGTTTGTTTGTTTGTTTGTTTGTTTGTTTGTTTGTTTGTTTGTTTGTTTGTTTGTTTGTTTGTTTGTTTGTTTGTTTGTTTGTTTGTTTGTTTGTTTGTTTGTTTGTTTGTTTGTTTGTTTGTTTGTTTGTTTGTTTGTTTGTTTGTTTGTTTAATGATAGATGTCATGGCTGGTTTTCCAAAACACATTCTTGAAATGCCTTAAAAACAGGTTTTCAATCACTCACAGGAGCCTAAGGACCAGGGAAGAAACAGCTCTGACTGGTGAACTCTTCTGCTGTGGAAACATGGTGTACCATGAAATACCACAATGTAGTATTTCAGGTGTGTTTTTGATGGTTTTCAATGAGTAAGGAATATTTTTAATTCTCAGTACCTGAAAAGTGCAATTTTTATCAGAAAAGGTGAAAATCTCAGCGTTTCTCCTTTGCCTCAATGAAATTTTGCTGGAAATGTGCATAGAAAGCCCAGTGAATGTGTTGAAAATTTCCCGTGTGACTTTTTGGGATTGTGATTTGTGGGGGTGGAGTGGTTGAAAGGGAAGTTTAAAAAATAAACTTGCCACCTGTCCTTTCAGCTTGTGGGTGTCAAGCTAATGAAAACATTAACAGCCATATCACAACCGCAGCCAAATTTAGAGCAAACATCATTTCTCATATGAACTAACCACATTATTATGGAACTTTTTAAAATGACAAATGATAGCTATTGAAAGTAAATTATATTGAGAGTTCGGATGGAAGTGTTAGAAAAACGCATTGGCAAACACACAACTTAAGCTTGCAAACTGCACACATTGAATAGAGATTATAAACTATATATTTTAAGTGAAGTGAGAGTGAAAAGTCCCCTAGACCTAAGCCCTACAAGTTCAATTACCCATTCACTTGCTGAGTTCCTAGAGAGATTTCAAATTTCATGTGCGTGTATGCACACATTATAAAAAAGTAACGAATTTCATAAAATAATGTAACAGTTCTCTTACAATATATATGTGCATATATAAATTTGTGTGTATATAAATGCATATATATGCACACCTGTGGATTTATTTGTTTACCTATATATATAAACATGCACAGACACACATATATATATGTTAGTGGAATCTGCATCTTGTTCACATGTAACTGATCATAATTTCACATAACAGATTTGCAAAATAGAGTGGCAAAGACCTAAAAAAAAAAAATAACCCTGCTACAAGGACAAATTAGCATATTGTGAGATCCCTGCAGAGGAAATCAGCATCTATACATTTCAGCCTACAACGTCCTGCAACAAAGAGATCTCTACAGTTGCCTGCAGCCATATTTTTAAAGATGAGTAACTAATTAGCAACTTTATCAGCATATCTTTATCAAAAATTCTTTATCTTTCCCAGGTTGAAGATTGCTGTGCACAGGGAAAAATTTGACTCTTACAACATAATGAGAGGACATCAGTTGGCTCTTGGTCTAGTTATAATAATAGTAACAAACAATAATAATAATAATAATAATAATAATAAAGAGATAAGAACCTGGCATTTCTCACTAGTTCTAACTCAGAGCATTTTACAAAACCAATTAGCAACACAGTTCCCAGCCAGAGAAACTCCTTCTTAGGGTACAAAATGCCCCATCCAGTGCCCTTCAGAGTCAGTGACAGACCTCAGGTACCCGAGACCAGTCCCTACTCCTTTGGCCAGAAATACAAAGGTCTTAATTAACCCCATCCCAGTTTGGGTTAGAGTACGGGGGAATATGAGAGTGTGAGGTCTGATGGAAATAAAGGACTGAGTAGGGCAGACAGGGCCAGACTTGGTGGAGTCGAGAGAGGAGGTGAGAAGAGACCCCTGGAGCGAGCTACCTTCAGGGCTGCACACTGGGGAGGATGAGCTGGCTGAAAGCCCAGGAACTAACTTACACTCGTGCACACAGTACAGATGGCCCAGGGGCAACCAAAAAAATCAAACCCTTTGTGCTGATGCACCTTCGGGCTGAAAAAAAAGTGGCTTCCCATCTCTCTACCTGAAAAGAAAAGTGGTTTTGATTTTCTTTTTAATCTTCATTTTTAAGCCATTGTTGAGATTTACAGCAGTGAAAATGATGCTGAACCTGGTGCCACTGGTCACCCAATGACAGGTTCCCACTGTGGGCTTTAAGGTTTTACACAAGAAGCCCACCCCCACACTGTGCATACCATGAGCTGCAGAAGTCAATGTATTCACTGTTGAAGGTTGAAGGGCCAAATTATCTCTGCTGGGATATGGTCCAGGGCAGTGTAGATGCTTGAACCTGAGGCTCCAACAACTGGACTTGGGAAATGTCACAGAAGCCTGAAGAATGGTAAAAAAGTGGAAATATCTCCCCAGGGAATGTGTGCCCCTCACTGCTCCTGTCAAGGAAATTGCAGAAAAATTTCAACTGACAAACATGCATACCCCAGGAGCAGCACTACCACAGATGACAAACCCATCACACCGGGGAACAGTGATTGCTGTACCCCTTCAAACAGCATCCTCACTGCTCTAGGGCAAAGCAACTTGTAGGAGAAAACCAACCCCCAGCCCATGCAAACTGCCATGCTCCCTGCAAAAATGCCTTTCCTAAAATCCCAAAGTAAAGAACAGCCCTCCGCCCTGCCAGGAAGGAGAACAACATGCTCTTACCCTTCACCTCCCACCCAATTGCCATCAGAAGAAAGGAACCAACCCCCCCGCCCCCCCAAGGGGGTTTTCCATCCAGAGAGTACAAGGCAGCCGATACCATTTATTGAACAATGCTCTGGACTTCTGGGTGTTGTGTCATCTCTGAATTGAGTGGAATGGGTCTAGCGGGAGTTTGTACTGCCAAAAGTAATCGTAGTCACTGTGCTGATTGCGTTGCTCACACATACATGCACACACAAAACCCCTTTCCTCAGTCTGGAGGCCACCAGTTAAAGCGAGCCCCCAGACAGTGCTGCCTGCATTGTGGCCATAGAAGGTTGCAGGGGCTCGAGCAAAATACACTGATTTCTTCACCCAGCCCTATGCATTTTGCCTTGCACTGCTGGTCAAAAGCCGAGTCTGGAAACATGCCTCGTAGAGGGGTTGTTGGGACAACAGGACTATAAAAGTCACTACAAACATATGTAGCATTATGTTGGACCTAAAATGTTTTCACTGTGGATTTAACCAAAGCATCCTCCAAGCCCCATATATTTGGGGTGTATCATCTGGAAAACAAAGAAGCTGGTGGGTTGATGCCTGGGATGCATCTCACCTCTGAGGCACCTGATTTAAGGGACGTTGTGATTTTGGTGCCTGGGCTCCCACCTGAGCCAGCAGAGACCATGAACCAAGTCAGCTCCACTGAATGGCAAGGCTGCAGCACAGGGCTGGCAGATATGATACAGGTCCTAAGGAAGACCTCTGCCCTTCTGGATTGACACCTGCATTTGGTCAAAGACACCACGACCCGACTGCCTGGTCTACTGTGCTGTTCTCTAGATTGACTTCATCTCCACTGAAAATAATGTGAGCTTAAAGACTTAAGCATACACAAAGACACCTAAACGTAGGTGTCACTTCAGGCTGAATCCCTCCCTGAGTGCTAGAAATCAAAAGGCAACTCATTCTTTGTAACTCACCTGCGTCATATTGCAGATTTCCATTTTGCCCATTCCCAAAGATAGGAGAACAGCTGTAGGATGAAGACAGACTCCAACTGGGATGGCTGCAGTCCAGCAGCCTGGCACGCATGACAGATAGACAGCAATTGTTCATGGCAGTTACCCAACAAGCTCAACAATTCCTGAAGTTGCCCAGAGATTGTGGCTAAAGCTGAGACAAAGCTGTTGACTTCCTGATCCAAGATGTGACTTTTGGTGAGACCAAAGGATGCCTCTGTTGTGAAGAACGCTCAAGAGGTTTGTATGGCATGCAGGCTTTTCACTAGGGCAATATAGGGCCTGAGGGATTTACACTTCACCATCATCCCACTGCCCACCACAGAGCTCTGCAGCTTCATGAGCAACCTGAGACCCACCAGTCACCACCTCAAAGGTTCAACTACAGCCATTTGCAGATCCTCCCAGTTGGGTGTTTGCCAACAGGCTTATGAAGCACTTGTACAAAACCAGAGATGTAGTCATTCTACCTGGAGAGTCCATGGTGCGTATGCTATATAATGTGGTCATCTCTGATGCTTAAGAACCCATTCTTGAAGGAGCAGAGGGCCTGAGAAGTGCAGGAATATCACTGAGCTCAAAAGGACAGTGGTAAGGACCCTGCTGAGACACCACCCAAAACCTTCAGCACTCCCGGAAAGCCAGACTGGTTAGAAAGAAGTAAAACAAATTTTTGAAAAGATAGACAGATTTTCAGAGGCCTAGAAAATATGGTCTGTTGGAAAAGCTGGAAAGCCCAAGGCAGCAAGAACTGCTAATAGACAAGGCAACAGCCTTCTATTACATGAAAAGAGTGCCATGAAAAGGCAAGGAACAATCTGTTCTCCATGTCCTGGGCATATAGGACAAGAATAAATGGGATCAAGTTAAAAAGGGGGAGATTCAACTTAGATATTAGGAAAAACTTTCCAGTGGTTGAGATAGAACAGGAATAGATTTTTCTAACAAGGTGGAGTCTACAGCATTAAAGGCAGGTTTTAAACAGATCTTTGAAACAAGTTAGGAAAAAAGCAGCTCTTAAGAGCGATATTGGCGTAGCTGGTACTCTCTCATTCCTCCCAACACTATAATTCTGCAAGTCAGTGTAAATACCTGTTACAAATTATAAATGCTCTTTTGAAAGCTTGTTTTCAAACATGGTACAGAGGCAAAAAAAAAAAGAAATTTGTATAAGGGAAGACTGCATAAGGAATACTGATAGGCTTATGGCACTATAACTTCTGGTTTTTAGAATGATGTAGTCTATGATATGTAACTATTTACAGCGTCATAGTATTTACAAGGCTTTATATATTCTAATAGTGACTTACTAACAAGCTACCTGGTTCTTTCGGAACCTGTGAGCTACTAATATTTATTTAACAAAATATCTTGTACAGGAATAACACTTAAGTCTGAAAAAAACCCTTCTTTATGTCCCAAGTGGATAAAATTCTGGTCTGAGATTCAGCAAAAAATTTGCAGCTTCTTCTGCATGCCCTGTTTCAGCACGTAATCTGTGTGAATTACAGCAGCCTTGGGAACGTGGTGTACTTCAGCAACCTGCTCACCTACCCCAATGCAATTGTTCACCTTGGTAAATCTCATTTCTCTTACATATAGACACAAGCACACAGATATGCATAGAGATATTTGAAGTCAACAGCAGTAAGTGGAAACAAAGAATGTTATTTGAGATGGGCCTAACAGATTGAATTAAAAAAATAAATTAAAACAGCAACAAACAGCCCTCGAGTACCCATGTGCCAAGTTTAATCCCCTCATTAATTAAAAATGGCCGAATTATAACCCCTTTCAAAGATTAGGTTTCCAGCAGAAATGCCAACTGAACAGACCCTTCACTGTAACAGCCCTGCTGGCGCCCACAGAACACAATCGCAGAACAGCAAAACATATTGGCACCTCCTGTACGTGCAATTGAAATATTCGCTCAGTGCCGTCTCTTCCTGTTAATTGCTGTGTGGGAAGTGGTCCCCGTACAACCTCTTTATCTATCTGCTTCAGAAGCACTGCCTACCGCTACGGGCACTCAAGGGGCACGCTTGGCCAGGCTGTCGGGCTCGAGTGCCAAGCGCGGTGAAGTCGCCGAGTCGGTCCCCCCTCCTCCTTCCCCAAAAGCGGCGGCTGGATCTGCGCTTGGCTCCCCGGCCGGCGCCTTGGCTCGCTCTGCTCTTGGCTGGTTGTGGGGCTGTGCAGCAGCTTGCACGCCTCCCTGGGCGGGATGCTCACTGCTGCTGTCGCTGCAGCCTCTCCTCCCCACTCGCCCCCTCGGCTCATTAAGGCTTGCTTTCCAGAAGATGAGTGCTCCAGAGGTCCCCACTTCAAGCACTGGTTTTTCTCCTTCCAATACTGGCAGCAGCATAACACTAAAATCCTCACCTTCGTTGAAAACCAGTTTGCTTTTTCACGCATCACATCCTCTCTTGTCCATTTTCTCTATTTTCCACTTAAACTACTGGCTTTATGCAGCTGTGTTGCTCTTAATTATGAGTTTCTTCAATGCCTTGTAGGATGCAGCAGAGCCCTGATGTCAGCTGTAAGAACCCATCATGCTAACTAAATGCAGGCTGTAAAATGGCTTCTCTTTTTGCAGGCAGATTCCCTGTACGGATTTGGGACCTGGGGCCAGATCTCCACTGGGGCCATGCCAGCCCACCCCAGCTGTCAGCGTGACCACGGAAGATCCCATGTTTCCACTGCACTCCATCTCATCGTCACAACTGTCAGCCAAAGGTCCCACCGCAGGATATTTATTAGTGGTGGCAAGAGGAGAGGATAGAAACATCAATGCTCAGGCAGAGTTTTGCACTCAGGAGGGAAAAAAAAAAAGTTATGCTTTGTTCTTGTAAAGGGTTTAAACAACTTGGGAAAGATATGGAAAAAAATTGTGTGGGGCTTAGGGTCAGGTTTGCTGTTTTCTCCTTAATCACTAGTGATAGAACCCGCAGCAATGGTGTCAAGCTGCGGCAGGGGAGGTTTAGGTTGGACATTAGGAAGAGGTTCTTCACTGAGAGAGTGGTTGCACACTGGAACAGGCTCCCCAGTGAAGTAGTCACTGCACCAAGCCTGTCTGAATTTAAGAGGCGTTTGGACTGTGCACTTAGTCACATGGTCTAAAATTTTGGGTAGACCTGTGCAGTGCCAGGAGTTGGACTCGATGATCCTTATGGGTCCCTTCCAACTCGCGATATTCTGTGATTCTGTGATTTGTTTAATGAAGGATTGGCAAAAGACTTCCACTGCACAAAACTTGACATTGCTCTCTGATCCATAGGCAGAATTGGGAAACAGAACAATCAGTGAAAGCACTGAAATACTGGTGTATCTGTGGGTCTGACTACATAAAAGTTAGAAAGTTAAGCGCTAAGGGTTGCTTTGTACTGAGACACAGTATGTCTTTGCATTTACATACCAGCTGTCGTCACGGATCAACCAAAGTATTTCCAATTTCTTTTCTTTTTGTATTTTGCATGGGAAATTGAGGCACAGAGCCTGCAAGTCTGTGCGAAAGGGACAAAGACAACTGAAACAAGCTGCAAGTGGAATTTAGGTGCTTAAACGCTCAGAAAACAACACTTACAACTCCCTGCTCTGCTGCTGTCTAGCCTCAGAGATATCTAAGCACCCAAAGCACAACCGTTCATTGCTTGAAAATTCCTCCCCTCCAAAGCACCCCAGAGGATGCACGGTTCTCACCAGTGGGTTCCCACTGGTGGGCACTCAGTCCCAGCCCCACTGAATATGGCCCCCTCCATCCCACAGCACCTCCCCTTCCTGCCAAACTGGTGCCAACCCCATGGCAAAAGATGAAGGATTTCCTGTGCCTTGCCTGTGAACCATGTGTGGCTGGAGGAGCTTGCCAGAGTCCTCACTTTTGGGGAGGAAAAGGGAATTAAGGTTGATCTGCGTGCTCGGCTCTCCTGCCCTCGGCCCAATAACCACCCAGCTGCATCATGGCATTGTCCCACTCCCAACAGGAGGGTGGCTAAATGTGACTCTCTGAGGTCCCTAAATCCTCATGCAGCCAACAGGGAATGGAGACCCTTGGGTTTCCTGCTGGAGAGAGACATTCCCAGGTGCCCCATTTCGACTCCAGCCCTGTGCGCTCAACCTAGGGCTGTAGAAGCACCCTGTGCTGGGTGCTCATTTCAACCGACTTCCTATCCAGGCTGTTAATGAGAACTCCCTTGACTAGGAAGCCACCATTTCAGAAAACAAAACCATCTCCTGCCGAACTGATTATATTTACTGTACAACACGGAAGCAAATGAAATCTCTGATTGAGAGAGAAGGAGAAAGCTTTTAATCCTGCTCTGTGATGCTTGCCAGATTGACAAGTCTAGAAATATAAATGGAAGAGTAATTATACAAGGCTCACTTATGTCGCTGTTCAGATTTATTTTTTCAAATGCAAGAAAGAGAAAGAGACAGAAAAGATCTGGATTGTTATATTGCTTTCCATAGCTGTTAGTGCAAATTGATTAGAAATCTGTGTTCATGACGCACCAAGCTACTCAAAAGATCTTCTCTTCTTAGCTGTGGCACAATCCCAGTGTTATGGACTGATACAAAACAACAAAACAAAGGAAAAAGAAAAAGAAAAAGAAAAAGAAAAAGAAAAAGAAAAAGAAAAAGATGAAAATAGGAATTTGGGGCAAAGTCCTATTTTCATTGTTACAAGTCCTGTAGAGGAAGGGGAAAATGTTTATGCTACCTGATCCCAGCCATTTTAAAGTGATGGGGGAAATCTGGAAGAATATCTGTTAAATCTTTGAATTCAGTCAGTGAACAAAAGTGATAAACAGGACCAAACACAGAAGTGTCTAGTAACATATAGCCACTAAATATTAAGCAAAGGTACTTCAGGGCTTTGGGTTGGACCTGAGCTAAGCACAAATGTATTTCTTTGAGGGCCCTTGAGGACACTGCATTTTTTAATTGGGCTTGTACTTCCAATCTGAGACCTGAGTATCCATCACACGTGGCATTTTTAAAAAATGCAGCATAGGCAGGATTTGTCTTGCCTTATTCAAAACGTCCACACTGGAGACATCTACATCTTACTGAGCCTCCTATGCTTTGTAACCATGAAGAGGAACAGGCACTTTTACAGCACACTCATCTGACCTATTTTAGATATCAGCTTTAGGGCAAGATGAATCATGCCTTGAATGTGCCAATTTCCCTGTGGTGCCAAAGCAAGACTAGACAACCAGTTTATTTGCTTAGATGAATCCCACGTGGCTGGGGCTGATAGACTTGTGCTACGATCTGGCTGAACACGAACTGTCTCTGGTCCCAAATCTGATATCATCATGCAGAGAGTCCTGTGAGTTTTGGGGCATGTTAGCTTGGAGAGTCGTGCACTAATTCCATTATAAACCACTGGTACCAGAGCTGCCTTTCATCTGGCCAGCTAAAAACTTAGGTGGTGGAAATCTACATATACCTACCCATTCACGTACCATCACTACAGGGAAGAGACCGTCACTGCTTTGGTGTTGCTGTACTCCTGGGAAGCAAAAGAAACAGCAAATGTGAAAGCAACTTGCCCAAAGTCATACTGGAAACAGGACAAATATAGGACTAGAAGCCACTTCTCCAAGTCCCCCCGATGGGTTTGTTATTCATCAGCTGGAAGTTGCATTGTTTCTTTTAAATTTCACTGTCTTTGGAAATCTTTCCTGCTCTTTGGGAAATCTGGCCCTTCATGTTTTAAGAGCAGATCAGCTGTGAGATGTCTTCAGAGCCTCCAGACCTCTTGTTCCTCTAGGAACAGTTGCAGCCCTGGTCCGTGGTCTGCAGTGAACACGTGGCTGTGCCTTGGTGTATCCTCTGAAAAGCAGCAACTGTCCCCAGATATTGTCAGTGCTGCCACAATAGTGCTGTGTTGACAATTGCCATGTCCTGCTAATGAATCTGGATGGTTTCATCTGAGAAACAAATCACCCTAAACTTTCAGGTTGTCCCTAGAGATCTCATTTTATAAACCCTGAATCAAACAGTGGCAGATTCGGCCTAATTCCAGCAATGTTGGTGTGGATCTATAGTAGGAATCATTTGCATTTTCAGTTTTTGTTTCTTGGCGGATGTATATGAATGCCCCAGATAGAAGTATCAAGAAAATAATTCACATTCTAGTCTTTCCTCCTTTGGCAAGGACTTTCTCTGAAAGGTAGCTATACAGGTAAAGATTCAGCTTGCACAGGGACGTTGAATATTGAACAGGAGCTTTCGTTCCAAATCTGGTTTCCAGCAGGGCTTAAGAAAGATAACAAGAGTTTTATATGTCTGATTAAAAAACCAACACTCAAAACTGTGCGTGTGTAGGTTTTTGGCATGATTTCTGTTATGGTCATAATCAGCTGCTTGCCCATTCCAGCTGTTAAAGCAAACTAGACAAGACTTGAATTCCAAATATTATCATCATCACCATGGTATCCTGTGCATGGATCCCCAGCAGTACTTAAAGACTTTTGTGGCTCTGACTCCGAAGGCCAGGTCCATAAACAATTTCAGCTCCCACAATTAGCTGATGTGTTTTGTTTTGATGCTTTTGTACCACAGCGAGTGAATCCAGAATCTGCCTCGCCGCCAAAAGGCAGAGGTAGATCAGGGCACTTCAGAGAGGGAATGGAAAGTATTCCTCCAAAACACACACAGAGCAGAAAATCACTACAGGCCAAGCCAGTAGAAGATGCTGCACGCGGGGTCAAGATTGCAGTCTCACCGATCCTCGAGGCTCCCCACCCATGGTTGCACAGAAGCAGCTCCATCTCCTCAGGATTTTTGGCCAGAGTCCTCCTCCTTTCCTGAAGGTCAAGACTAACACCTGCATTAAACACAAACAACCTGCACACAAACAACAGAAAAAATCTTTTTTGTCACTCCCTCCTTCACCTCCCAAATTCCCAGCAAGAGCTTTAACTGGGAGGTGTCAAAGCAAAGACCCTTTCCTATGTTGATGCTTTGGATCAATGTTCCCCTGAACATCCTAAATCCCATGCTGTTTTCTAGACAGTAACTCAGGCCAAACCCAACCGCTCTTCCAGGAGATGGCAGAGGAAGATCTGAACCCCTTAAGGATGAAGGAGACGAACCATGCTTGTCCACACTACCATTTTTACAGAAAGGAGAGATCCTGCTACTTTCTTTGAGCAGCCTAATCTTGTCACTGCCCATCAGGTTTGCTCCAAGAACTGCAACCAGACTAGATAACCCAGAGGATTTACCTTTGTCTGTAGCCCTCCATCCCATGATAAACAACAATAATCAGGTCTTCAGATTGTAACTTTTCATGCTTTTACTCAACGTAGAAAAAGCATAAGTGGTGAGGCTGAACGGCAGCAAAACTACAGGCATGGAGGACTCTCTCAAGTGATGCAAAGAGACACATAATTGAAATCAGAGCCTCCCAAATTGGGTAGTGGTTGGAGGTGGTTATTATACGTTGTTGTATTATATTTTACTTGCTTCGTTGTCACTTATATTTCACTTGAACTGCTAGGACCCTTCTGGACATCTCTCTTACTGCCTTGCATGGAAACATGGCTAACATCTGGTTCAGTTAGCTTTCCTTTTTGGACAAAGAGAGGAGGGCAATTCATAGAGATTTTTTAAATTGGTTACAAGAAGGAACAGTAGAAAGTTTTCTTGAGATAAGAATGGGAAGTACCAGGCCCTAAGCTGGCTTTCAGATCCTGCAATAGTTCATACAGCAGTGTAGGACCAGTCCCTTGAAAAGTTTTTCTGCATGAGGAATGAAGAACTGGCTTCAGCTGAGGGAGGAACAACAGTGTTTACTCTAGATCTTCATCCTGCAATAAATAGCAATAAATGACTTTTAACATCTAGCTTTACATACTTTCAAAAATGGCACAATAAGTGCACAATCAGTGCATTTGCAGGTTTCCTCCATTTTAGATGCTGCAGCTCTAAGTGGTTTTAGGTTTTTCCTTTCTGTCTGCACCAAGGTTGAGTTGCTGGTGTCTTGTCAGTCCTAAACACAGTCAGTTGCCTCCCGAGGAAGGTTTGGTCAAGCTGGCTGCTCAGCCATGAACATCTTTCTGGAAATTACAACCCAAAATTACGCCATTTGCCATTATACAAGAGCTATGAAGAAAAAGAGAATGAAGCTGCTGGGAAGAAGAGACATGTACTTTTCCCTCAGGTTCTCTTCCATCCCCACCATCTTTCATCAGTCTGACAAAAAGCTGTTTGTAAGAGACTCTTGAAATGAAGAATCTAATATTCAATCACAAAAAGATTAGCCTTTGACTGTACATCACTCCATGCTACACCAATACAATCAGCATGGGAAATATTACCCTGTGAGAGGTTAGGGAGAAGATGGAAGACCAGGTGGTGCTGGAGACCTAAATTATAGAGGTTTATTTTCCATGAAGCATGACTTTTATTTTCTTTTAACTTTAGGAAGCAGCAAGCCTGGAGATGAAGCACACAGCGTGAGTTGTTCAGCCACTCACTCGAGGGAGGTGTGCTGCTGAGCTGCCTATGGAGCTTCCCTCACACTGAGCTTGGGCCGACCTGTGAAAAGGATACAGGAGAACTGGGATTACTTTGGAGAAGCTAATTCAAAACTAAAGCAGCCTGCCCATGCTGTGTCCCAGGTCTGGGCCCACTAAAGACACAAGGAACCACGGAGACCTGGACAGAGTTTGGGCATTCAAGTATAGGAGTGCAATCCACAAAACATTTATCACCTGAGGCTCCTGAGGGGACATAAGCAGATAATTTTTGCCACTGTAATTACCCAGCTGTCTGGAGTTTTGCAACTGTGCTCGGAAATGCTGTCGTCTCAGCAGGACTGTGTGGGTTAGCATCTATGTCATATACATGCCTGTTGGGATCTGCAAATTAGGGCTTTCTGTGCTTCAGTTCCCCGAGCAGCCTCAGCTCTTTCTTAGTTAGGAAGCAGAGGGCCAGAGGTGCTGCCCAGGTTTCCTCTCGTGACCTAGAAGCTCGGACATCTCTTTTGGAGCAGGAGATAGGACACCACCTCCCCTCCCGAAACTACCTCAGCACGGGAGGGAGTCCAGAGCTCAAGAGGGAGCGAGCAAAATTGTGCAGCGCCCTGATAAACGCTCTGACCTGGCACAAAGGACGTAGGTTGCCCAGCTTCTTTTACAGGAACCACATCTGCATTTCACGTTATTTTCGGTAAGTTGTATACCGATTCTGCACGTTTGCTGCCTCAGCAGTAGAAGAGGTGTGATTTCCTACAACATGAACTGCCCTGGTAGGATAAGTACATTATATTTTTGTGATGTGCACTGTCACGTGCCCTCTGAATGCTAAGATAAACCAGAGTTCGTGTCTCTGGAAAACAGAAGTGATGAGCATCATTACATCTCCAAGTAGCTTCCTCCCCCTCCCCGAGATGTCCTTCCTGAAGCCACAGAGAAGGGCGTTCGATGCATACACGTGTCACTGTGACTTACGTCAGTGATCCAGCAGGCAAGACCGTCGGGTTGACATGACGGCCACGGGGCCTGAATTCAGGTCACAGACAAAACGAATTAAAATCTTCTCTTTATCACAGTGCAACATTGCTCCCTCACCCACACCCTCATCTTTGGCACAGCTGTGCGTATGCAACACAGATGAGGAAAACTAACCCGCTGCTTGACAAGCACAACAGCTCCTAAATCAAGGTACCAGACCACAATAAACTGGTCTAGCCAAAACAGCGAAGCTCTGAATTGTTTTGTGCCCATGTAGTTACTGCTCAATGACAGAGCTGCGTGGGAGCTTATCTAAAAAACAAACAAACAAACAAACAAAAAAACAACTAAAAAAGACAACGCAAAATTTGGACTAAATCGAAGTCACTGGCATGTGTCAGATAAAACACCTGGCTGTATTGCTGCCTGCCTCATGCTCCCACTTCACCTCCTACTCTGCAAAGAGCAAGCTGTGCACCAAAGAGATGCCTTCAGGCTGCACGACAGCCTGCAAGCAGGGGCTGCTGCCCAGCCCGTCCCTAGGAAAAGACTCCTCTTGCCCCTTGTTAACTCAGAAGAGATTTACGGATTTACAAAGCATGCTCCCACATTCAATCATTACCGATGTCTAAAGATAAACCTGCACTCAGCACAAACGCACACATCACCCCCTGAAACCAAGGCACGTTTGGGTCATCTCAGGGGGTTGAAGGACAGCAGATGGAGGGCTTGTCTTGGGCTTGTGGAGAACTTTTGCAGGACAGGGAGGATGGGCAGACCAAACCTGAGTCTGGCAGCCACAGCAGCCCCTCTGTTAGGGTGGCAAAGGGACAGAGAGCGAACCCAGTGAGACAGAGGTTTGGAGTTGGGGTGCTGACAGAAGAGGTCTGGAGATTTAATCTGTGACATTTCCTGTGTCGGATTCTTCCTGGCCACCTAGGAGCTGACTCTTTATGCTTCTTATGCAAATAAATACAGCACCATCAAAGCCAGCAGTCTCCTGGGGTTTCTCTCCTGGGTCAGCTTTGCAGAACTCTAAATCTGTGGCCAATCGTTCTGCTGAAACCCAGCAGCAACCCACTTTGCTGTGCGCCCTCAGGTCCCCGTGCAAACCTCCCTGCTGCCCCAGGGATGGCAGGGTCCCAACATCCCCCCTCCGGGGACTGGCCAGCTAAAACAGACAAGGCATGGCAGATATTAAGCACAGGTTAAAAGGACACAGAAGTGTAAAGTAGCATAGACCATGGGAGACAGCAGGGGAATGCGATGGGCAGGATGGGACATCCGACCTGAAGACGTCTGCATGCAGAAAGGGAGAGGAGGCATGTTAGAAGCAAGCGGGCAATGAAGGGGTGAGTGTGTGTGTGTGTGTGCGTGTGAAGAGAGAGGTAGGAGCAGGTGCTGGATGTCCGCAGATGCCAGGAAAGGCAGCGGGCCAAGGTCAAGCAGCAGGAAGGAGAGGCTACCAGGAAGGTGAGCCATAGAAACCTTCAGTCCCAGCTTTGTGTCTGCAGAGATGTAATGCAGGTCAAGATGGTTGGGGCATGCACGCAGGTGACATACAAACAGAAGATTTCTCCTCTTCCCTGCATTTTAGAATTGATTAGCCCATGGATTAAGACAGCCAATTTAGGCATGCCTTCCGTGGCACTTTTGCCTGTTCCATAATCACTGCAAGATAGAATTTGGCTTTAAACCCATTATTTTTCATCCCAGGGACAAAGCCTGTTCTCACTCAGTGTGCCAAGACAGTCTATGAGATTAAAATTATATCTTTTGCAAGATTGTCAAGATCCTTCAAGGATCTCTTTCTAATTGTTTTTGGAGACTGCTGGCCTTGCGGGGAGTAGTGCTAACTTCAAAAGATGTGGGGTGGGAAAATCTTTAAAAAATTTTTTTTAAATCAGAGAAAGAGAGAAGGCTACTTAATTCCGTACAGAAAATCATTTCTTCTTCCTGCCAAGCAGCAGTGGGAGCGCAGGCCTTGGAGTTCACGGTTCAAGAGTGCAATCATTTGACATGCAGTCATTGCCAGGAGGGGAAAGGAGGGGAGGCCAACCTAAGCAGAGACTCTGCGACTCTGACCTTCCAAGAGAAAATCCCAATTTGCAGAGCTATCCTTCAAGGACCTGACTCCACAGCCATTCACTGCATTAGCTTTCACCTGGACAATCTGAAAATAATGATAACAAAAGTATCAAGGGTGACAAGTTTGGACTTAAGCTTATAAGGTTGAGGAAAGAAAAGAGGGATATTCCCTCCCATCACTTCCCCTAGCCCAAAAAGCTCTCATCAGAAATGGCACTTGGATTTTTGGAAGAAGGTTTAAAACTTTTATTTTTCAGTCTTAATATTTAATTAGGGTGCTTAAAAATGCAGAGGATCAAAATGACAACAATGAAACACAGGCACACACTGGGATTAGGCTGATGCCTGGCATTGAAAAAGCCACCAAATGACAGAACATACTGTGGTAATTCATGCTCATGACATTACAGCGATTGGCTTTTAATGCACTCACCAATAAATTACCACTATTCAAACAAAGCGCTCTGAGCAGACAGATGGACAGAGAGGAACATTCAAGGTTCTTGATTATTTATCAGTTGGCTGAAACATTCAGAGACCAAAGAGAGCGTTGTATATCCTACCCCATGAATCACCTTGCAGCGAACAAGTTTATGTTCGCATAAATGTTAAAGTGACATTTCCACTACAGGACAGAGGGAAAGGATGAGCAAACAGTGCGACTTAGCCAAGGCAGAATTGAGGCCCTTGGTTCAGCTGTTAGAGAATACAGCAGACTTGGGACAGATATTTATCATCTCCTCTGTAGACTTTGCTTGCACCTCCACTGTTTGCATAAACCCTAATTCAGATAAGGTGTGCAATTTGAGAAGTCTCAGCAGTACCTGATTTCCACAGATGGTAATGGAAATTTAGCATACGCTTAAAGCGTTGCCCCAGACCTGCATCCTGGATCCGCCGGTTCAGCTCATGAATGTCAAGCCCCATGCAACACACAGGCTTCAGCAATGCAGGAGACAAACTCAGGTCCCAGAAGCCACACCAAGGATGCTTCATTAGAGGGAAGCTATCAGGCTGAATGCATTTCAAATTCCAGTGCCACCATCCTAATTAAAATTAAGGGTATTTAAACTACCTAATTTATTCTTCCCTCCTTGCCCTGTACTTTTTCCAGGATGCTCCATGTAGCCATCTAAGCAGCTTAAAGACTTTGCCTTTCATGAGCTCACATTTTGGCTCTCCCACGCTGTACAAATGTTGAACCATGAAAATATCACGCTGGAGAAGAGCTGAACAGAACCTTGTCTCAGATGACATTTTAAACCATTCAGGAAACAGCGATTCCAACTAGATATTTCCAGTATTCTTTTAAATTTAAATAAATAAATAGAATAGAATAGATGTTTCTGCCACAAATCACTTGGTGTTCCGAGTTTATCCATTACTGGATAATAATTGCAATGTGTAATGATCAACTTGTACGTGTGGTGTGACAGGCACCAGGCTGGTAGCAAGAGACCCCAGTAGGAGACAAAGCACTCGGCTAATGTTTCCGAGAAGGAAACCTGACAGGCTCGTAAGCTTTCACAATCCTTACCTTTTTCCTCCATCCTTCTTACATTTGTTGTGTATTACTGCTTCATTGCTAAAGAACAATGTTAACTTTACATTCTTAAATATATTTCATTCAAGGTGAAAACGAAACCTAACCAAAATCAGAGGGCCCTGCTGACACCCACACTTGATAGCACCCTCCTCGCTGATGCAAACGGGCTCAGCCTCTCAGGCTGTATTTGGTCTGCTCTTGACAACAATATATGCAATATTTTCTGCATGAGCAATGGGAGATAAGGACCCCTGGAGTTCTGAATTGCCACCGTGCTGGACTGCATGCGAGTGATAATTTAGCACTAGCATTTGGGGACCGAAAATTATTGCTTATTTTACTTTTTGGTAACCTTCTCTTCATCTTAAACTGTCTTTCATATGATAATTTGAAATACTTTCCCTAGACCTTCTATCTCTTGTTAAAGTGAGACAAAGCCTGAGACATGCTGTAAGCTTGGTAAATGTTTGCTATGGATGCGTTTTTAAATAAACATCTTATCCGAAGATCCCATTGCACAGTGTTAAAGTGGGATACGCCGCTGTAATTCTTTGCATTTCTACCCAAACATCTCACTACATCTGTGATGTTGCTGCGTCACCTAATGTTAGCATGTGCGATTTATAGGCAAGCAATGGAGATAGAGTGTGCTGAAATAACTTGCCTATAGCAATATGCACAGAGAGCTGATGCCAGGGTTGGGAATTAGAGCTCAATTGATTTCTGGTATCCAGCGCCTTGCATAATTCACTAGGTCACAGTGGCAAGATTTAAATATGGGATTAATTGAATGTTTGTATAGAAACTGCTGCTCTTTCGGTCCAGCTTGGTGCAAAGTTGGAGAAGGAGATGGGTACAGAGAAGAAACTAAGGTCCATGGAGGAATATCTGGGGGGAGGGGGGGACAAACATCTTACAGACATTAGGGTGAATGTCTCCAAAGGAAAATCCTCACAAAGATCTGACAAAAACAAACAAACAAACAAGTGGGTCAGGGGAATTACAGCTTCCCCATTTCGTGTCATGCCCAGTGGAAGATTCCTCCTCCTATTTATTGGGCAGGTGTTCCTAGTCCTACCTGCTTCTGCTGTCATCTAGCTCCTGAAGGGAGTGACAGTGCTTTTATGCTTGCTGGGAAGATGCTTTCCCCGAGCAGCGTGCAGCACGAGCAGCTTGTGGTACATAACAAAGCTCCACTGAGCCACTTACACTTTGCTGCATGTGTAAGCACACAAACACTGCAAATATTCCTACTTCTCCCTGCTGGAAAGCCAGGACCAGCCTTAGGCTCCTGAGGTCCTCGTCATTCTCCTGGAACAGGAGAGGACTTGCATTGCTAACTAACTTAACCACTTGCCTTGTCCCCATGGTTGGGCCCCAGGTCTGATTAGCTTGTTAAAAATGAAAATCCTCCGAGTTTTCTCCCCCCTGTCCCCCCATAAAACCTCCCAGTAACTCTAACCAAAAGTACAGAAAGAAAAAAATACCCATTAAAAAAAAGGTTTTAATGTTTGCTCTTATGGCCCTAGAAATTTTTTAATTCATTTAGCCAGATGTATCCAACAAAGTTATTTCAGAAAAACTTCTGATCAAGACCTTTTTCTGTTGTTACTGTTGCTTTTAAAAACACAACCCTATTCTCCAATGCTAGGAGGAGAGAGAGGTGACCTGAAAGGAAGAGAATGCTTTGTGTCCTTATTATATGTCACTGCTTTTTGTCCTAATTATTTGTCACCACATGGGTTTTTCCTGTTCCCAGCCAGTCTGTACTGACTTCTGAACCAGCAAGAAGGCTGGAAACTTTGGACATGCTGGTGGGGACACCCTGTTCTTCCACCCCTCATGTTCAGATGCTTTCTGAAGATGGTCTCTGTTTATGGAAATGGAAATCCCTTGGCTGGTCTATGAAATGACTTAAAGCGGATAAGAAGCTACTGACCAAAGTCATTACAAATCTTGCTCATCTTCAGAGGGTCATTTTGTGATGCACAGATACAGCTTGCTGTAGCCAAAGCAATATTAATAATTATGAAAAATAACTTCTGCTTTGCATAACATTGCAAATCTACAGGGCCACATCTGGAATTATCCTTTTCTTGGTGACAAATTCTAAACAAAAACATTCATAATACAAGCCCATGAACTGTCGACTGTAAGAGATAATAAATCCTTCAGCAATATGAGGAGGAGAGAAAAAGCTTCCTGGTACAAATATTGTTAACTCTGTCTGTGCATTAAAATGGCAAGCTAAGATAGCTCTGGTTAGCAAACACAATGAAACCTTTTACAGAACAGGGTTTATAGAAAGGGAAAATACCAAAATATAATGCAGGGCATTTTGTGACAATGCGGAAAGGTCAAACACTCACAACCCACTCAGTGGAAATGCGCAGAGGATTGTTCCCAGAGCCAGCCAAAGAAGAACAAGAGCCTACATCCAGACACGGGATCGGCCTTGTTTATGAGTGACCAGAGCAGCGAAGAGTGGTGAATAAGTGCTTTCAGCAGTGCTCGCTGAATGCTGCAAAGGGTCTAGAGACACAGCTGGACAACACACCGATGGATAGAGTTTACATTGAAACGCTGATTGGGGTTAAAGTTCCTCCCTCCACACACACCCCACCACCTCGGTACAACAGCACACAGAGCTTTCACACAAGGTTGCCTCTAGCGCCATTGTCTACGAGTGGGTTTACAGCTCTAGAGGAGGGGAGGATGTAAATAAGGCTGGCAATTTTTATGCAAAATGTTTTGGATAAATGTTAGTTGAGCCATACATTCACATATCATTTTTAAAAATATTTGNTATATATTTTTTTTTTTTCCCTAATACCATATATAAGGCCTCCTAGCACTACACCACCAGCAGGAAGCCATCTTCTACTCATGTTCACAATCCTGGGTGGAATAGAATGTAGAAATATGTTTATACTGTTTGCCTCTCAAAATCATTATCAAGTTTTCATTCGGCTCCTTACGGGCAGGTGTCCATATCATGGCTCCGAGACATTCAGACAGACTCCTAGGCGGTGGAATACTAAATGTTATAAGCAACAAAAGACTGGCATCTGTAACACAACCAAATGTCATGAGAGAATAGGGTGAATTATTCTTTAAAAATTGGTCTAGAATGTAGAGAAAGGAAAGCTAATCTATCACGAGCAAGCACTGCTGGACATAGACTGTGGCTACTTAGCAAAATTTAGAGTTTCTGGGGTAAAAAAAAAAAAAAAACTTCATGACATGAAATCAAAGGACAGTTGGATTGGATTAAATTCCCAGGAGTAAATCTTTTATGAAGAAATTAGAACTGACCTCAGTTCTAGGGACTGTGATTTAGTGCTATTCACTTTGTGTGGCTAGGCATGCTGTTGACACGTGTATTGGGAATTTTTAAAGGACAGATTTTTCAAAGCATGAGGGAATTGTTGGCCTACCTAAATGGGAGCATTACATTTAGAGTGGGAGATGTTGACAAAAACAGTAAATTGTTCAAAGCCTTCCATCAGAGAGGAAAGGGAAGAATAATAAAAAAATGCAGATATGTAAAAAGTTATGCTCTGCAAAAAGCCATCTAGCTAAAAGCAACAAATACTTCAATAAAGAGAAATGATAGAGTAAAGTGGGAAGTGGCAAAGAGTTTCAACCAGGTTTAAAATATAGACAAGTCATAATGGAAACTATGGAATTCAATCAAAACTTTGTATACTCCAAGAATTAAGCATAATAAAAAAGTAACTTGAAAAAAAAATCCCAGGTGCCAGGTATAGCTTTATTGTTAGATGTTAATGTTAAAATTAGTGATATAAACAGTGATAGAAGAAGGCAATGATATTTAATAGCACTAGTGGGAGATATTAATCAGTGGGGCTTTTTCTAGCAAATTCCCCCAGGGACTAACTCTCAGATCAATATTATTTAATACCTTATCATTGTTGTGTATTTTTATAAAAGATCTCTGTAGATGACATAGATTGGATGGTAGCAAATAATAAGAACTTGCTTTTACAAAATCAAGTGATTTTTTTTCAAAGGATCACCGTACAATCAAATCAATTTGAATATAACCAAATGCAAGGAAATCCTTCTGGAAAGCAGGAGGGGTGACTTTGGGATTTTATCAACCAAGAATTAGAAGCCAAAGCATTATGAATTCTCTTCTGTCATAGTGGTTTTAGTTCATTTTCATTTGAACTTTCCTTGGGAAACAAGAGTTTAGTTCCTGAGTACTTCTTTTAAAATAAAAATAAATAAAAATAGAAAAAGGGCAGGAGAAGGTGCAGAGGTTTTAAACTGAAAGAGGGGAGATTTAGATCAAACATAAGGAAGAACTTCATGATGAGGGTGGTAAGACACTGCAAGAGGTTGCCCAGAGAAGTTGTGGATGCCCCATCACTGGAAGTGTTCAAAATGAGATTGGATGGGGCTCTGAGCAACCTGACCTGGTGAAAGATGTCCCTGCCCCTGGCAGCGGAGTGGACTAGGTGATCTTTGAGGTCCCTTCCAACCCAAACCATTCAATGATTCTATGATATTAACACACTTTTTGAGCCAAAGGACTTGGGTTGGAGATGAAAAATAGAATAAAATACTGAAGAGCTGTGATATGTAGCACAGACTCCCCAGTCTAACAGTCATTAATTACATAAAAGCAAGCTATGCTTTTCAGAAATAGGACATCAAATAGCCTGTACCTTCAACAAGGTGAAGCACAAGGAAGATTTGTCTACATGGGAAGCATCCTTGGAGCATGCCCGGGTGAGCATCTGCACAGAGCTGCTCCTGAGGAGCTCTGCATGGGCACTCCCAATGCATATTAACAGTTTACTCTCTTCTAAAACATTCACACGCCAGTACGAAAAACACACGCACATCCTCAACTTCACAAACCTTAGAACGAGGAACTCATTGCTAAGTCTCACAGCTAAAAGATACCGCTTTTCAGTTCTTCTGTTTTAAAGAAGAAATAAGCCACCATATACTTACCTTCATGCAAGGAGTGGCTCTTTGGAAGCTGGTGAATTTGTAATTCCATTCTCTACTCTGAAAGTGTATTCTCTCAGACAATATTTGAAAGCTCTAGCTGTAAGTTTTAAGATGAGTCAATTAAAAGCAGACAACTGGAAGATGTATAAGTTCCCTTGATTTGTTCCCATTTTTGCAGTTGAATAATAGATCTATTCTTGAAAGCTTTCATTATTCAAAAAAGTCATATCAAAAACTGTTGAGAAAAAAATTATATTCAAGGCAGGCCAATAATTTCTATGTATGCATATATAACAGGTACACACAGCTGGATCTTGCCTGTATAGTGGCAAGTTATGGCCCCAGTTGACTGTCAAAGTCACAGATTGTACCTTGTATGATGACTGCCCAGGACTATGCTTAACTATCAATGAAGAAATTCTTTCAGTCTCAGAGGCCAGAAACTTGTTCAGCCTTGTGATCAGAGATGCTGCTGAGTGCTTTATTTTATTGTTATTATTGTTATTTCTCTGAAAGAAGCCTGAATGAAGAAGTGTCACTTTCATAGGAGGCCTGGGTCCTCCATCTTCCACAAGCTTTGTTGGCATCTTCGTCCTTGATTTCAATGCTCCTTTATATCTGAGACCTCTGAACCAAAGCTGTAAAGAACTTTCAGAGATATAATAAGTTTCTTGAAGTTTGTTAGAATTAATACAATTCATTTCCCTTCTGCTGCATCTTTGCATTGTACTGTCACTTCAAACAGAGCCCACTTAGCTTCTTCTGGAAGACTTCAGATGTCAAGGCTATGAGGTTTTTGAGCCTCTTGGAGCGGTTACAATAGCAACCTCATTTCAAATACGTGCTTTTTAGACAACATCTTTACAAAAGAAAACTCCGAAAAAAATGTTTTTCAGGGTGAATTAATAAATGAATCGCAGAGCAACAGGTTCATCTAGCTTGAAGAGACAAAAATATTTGGTATCAGGCACAGAAACTCAGAGAGATACAACACTTATTTCAGTGCTTCTGAACAGATGTAAAGGCATCATCCCAGGTCTGTGTATGNAAAAAAAAAAAAGCAAACCTGAATGACATTAAAGATTAACAAAATGTAGTTTAAAAGAAAAATGGAAACCAGACATGAGAAGAGTTGTTTGTACAGTGCCAACCCTGCATGAAATGCATTACTAACACGTATGAAGACTTCTCCAAACTTGTTAATCTCAAGCACCAAACATGCAAAGACTGATGGATTTTTCACCTTGCATATGAAAAATTCTCTCATACACTGTACAGCTTTGCCTTGACTCTTACTGATATATCTATTCCTGTTCTGTTGAGCTCAGTGGGTTCATGCAATCATTACGTAGTCCTGGAGGACTGAAGATCCTGAAGTAGAAGTTTTTCCCCAGGACAGAAAGGTCCCCCCCAGCCCCAGTCGAGCACAAGCAGAGAAGTAGCAAAGCTTGAAGACATCAAACAAGAGCCATCCAAACCTGTACCAACCTTGGCTGCGCATCTGTGACCAATGGTTTCTCATTTTGCGTGTTTAAGAAGGGAGTGATCAGGGCAGACAGCAGAAGGGGCTGAGAGTAAAAGCTCAGCAAGGAAAGACCGGACAGGAGTGCAAAACTACTGAGAGAGGCAGGGAGCAGACACCCGAGAGTGACAACTCTGCAGAAGACAGGGGGCTGCTCAGGGCTTGCAACAAACCAGAGAAACCACAGGGTTGACTTAAGTCCTGGTGGAAAAGACCTGCACAGGAATGACATAATAGGCAAGGGTAGAGAGTGCATAAAATTTTAAGAATTCCCTTAGTCACTTTGAATTCTAATTAAAATAATTAAGTATTCTGGCTGACATTCTAGTAAAGCTTTTGAATGCACAAAGCCATTCTCATTTTGTTATGCAAGCTCACTGTTGTGAGAGGTTCAGGTATATCCACCTCAAAGCACCAATAGCTTCCTGCGAGTCTAATTCAGTTCCTAGTTGGTAGAGAAACAAAGCAGCTAGAGACCAAAAAACAGTGCTTCAAGCCAAAACAAGTCCAAAAGGTCAGGCTAGACTTATCACAAAATGATCAGATAAAAAATATTTGAGAAATTCTGTTCAGCAGAACAAAGTGCAGCTACAAAGATATACCTTTGGAATTAAATGTTGCAAAACATAAGAGACATCTTTTAAGAGTCCTATTAAGCTGAGAAGCATTTATTATTTTTTTCCCAGCAAAGGCAGTAAAGCAAAGAGGGAACTTCTCCCTAAGAGTTACCACCATTAACACATAGAGCTATAAATAAAGAGATAGCAGGGTTTGGGTATTAACAATACCAGAAAATAAGCATCAGACAGAAGATGCAGGCTGGGAAGGTTTTGTAAAGTGACTCATCTATGGGCTAATGGTAAAACTGAGCATCTGTTAAATGCCAAGGATATAAAGATAGGATTTCTTCCTTGCCTTTGTAAGTAATTTGGACCTTGGCTCCTCAAATTCTGTGAACAATAGCAGGTGCTAAGTCACTTGAAAAGTTGGACACAAGCTCTTTGACCTGCTTCAGTCATTTAAAATAATTAGACCCAACTTCCTAACAGGAGTACTGTCATGGAGAGTGCTCCTTCAGTGCTGCATAAACGTTGAGTGTTTGCTTTATGGCTGGAAACAATTCCAACCCCATGACAATTGACTGCTACTGCACTGCTTAAAGAGAAAGAGAAAAGAATTGCAAGACAGGAGTTCAGGCAGTTCACCTTCCTTACTCTGAATACAAAACCCTTAAAAAATTACTTATAGTCACCCAGTGACCTCCACAGCTTAGGCTTGTAGATGGAAACACAGTCTCAAGTTTACCTCTGGAGACATCTGCTGAGGTGGCCAACTTATCAACTAAGATTTGCTGAACCCCCCTCCAGCAAACGGTGCACACAAGGACAAATCCTTCTGTAGAAGGTACTCAGAAATTTAAAAAAAAAAAAAAAAAGTTCAACTACTTTGCTAGTGGCTAACATGAAAGCGTTTTCAAAGGTACACCTAACTCTCCATCTCTGGATTGGTAGTAAAGCAATTTTCTTTTATTAATCCAATCTGATGATAATTAGAAGTCGTGGAAGTTTGGCTTCCCTCCTACGAGCCCCATTAGTCCAGCTGGAAAGGAAATTTGAGGTCTCTGAGTAGGGTCATTCTAAATATCAGAATATGATTCACTTCTAAAAGGGGAGGAAGACAAGGGAGTCTACCTTTGGAGTTAATAAGAAAGTAATTATCAAGGTGGCATGAAATGTTATTTCAGAACTTGAAGGCCTCTGTAAGGAACCACTTAAATGAAGAGGGAAAAATACCACCTGACCAATCCTATGGAGTATAACAGGAGGGTTACAATAAAAGTGATCTGCTTATGTGCCCAAAATCACAAGTTTTGAAAGCATTTCAAAGCATTTCAGACATAACATTTACAATGATAAAGGTGTGCACAGCGTGACACCACACCCATTTGCTGAAATTGTGCTTTTTTTTTTTTTAATAATGGCATTTAAAGAGCAAAACTATTTTCTTCCCTGCTCAAAGTTATGCCATCGGAACTTTTCTCTGCGGGGAGCAGACAGACTGCACAACTTCCAGCGGGCTGACTCTGCAGATGTTTAAGCCGAGGAGGATTTACGCTCTTCCCCTCTTCATTAGCGTTTGGTAGAGTTTGGGCAGAGCATGGAGAACTGGGAGAGCAGGCAGTTGTGAAAACTGAATACTTCCTCGAGCATCGTCACAGAACAAATAAACAAACAAAAACCCACAAACATCACACCTAGGAAGAGCCGTGAACACTTACAGGAGACCAGGGGCTCGTTTCACTCACCGTGAGACTAGGCGTGCTCAACAGAAACTGAGCACATCAGTAAAACAACTGCCGGAGGCAGAATGTATGCTGCCAACCTCGCTGCATAACCGTACTGGAAAGAGAACACCTGAGGTTAATGCTACATTTTTACACGTTACATAGCAAAATTATGATTTACAGCATCAAAAAGGTTGGGGGATAGCTTTGAACAATTCGGTGAACTCCAGCAGCTACAAATGACTTTCTGTAGCTGTGAGCATACTAATTCTGTGATTGAGAGACTGTTTTTTCTTTCTTCATTCACCGTGTATGATTAAATATTTACAAAGAGCACTGAGCCCAGCCAACCAATAAAGGTTGGCTTGTTCCTATGTGCTGGCCAGCATAAAGCTCTCAAATCGGGGGCATAACTTCCCACTCACACAAGGTATCGCCTAGGGAAGAACTCAGCAAGCCACTGCACATCCCAGTCCTTCGGGTTAAGTAGATGCCACTTTTCATGATATAGGTGCTGCATAGAAGCACAGAATCATAGAATGGCTTGGGCTGGAAGGGACCTTAAAGATCATCTGGTTCCAGCCTGCATACCATTAAGCACAGCACAACCACCAGATAGGCCTTTGAAAAGCATTTAGGATTAGCTTTTGTACTCACATGCACTAATTTTCTGTTTTGTAGTCTCAAAATCATTTACTTTATCTTTTTTTAGTGATTTCTTTGAAGCAAAGTGACAGCAATGCAACTTGAGAACAGACTTTGAGATGGATGGGAGAATGCAATGGATTGATACAGAGCAGGTAGCCCATGACAAGGTGACATAAGAATTGGAAAGAAAACTCATTCACTGGAGTAGCAAACAGGTGGACATCTCTACTGGAACTGAAATAACTGTGAGGGAAACAATCTGACACAATAAAACCCGAGGAACAGAAGGGGACAGAGCTGTGAAGGGTATCAGAGTTACAGACACAAACTTTGAACAAAGGATATCTGATGGCCAGTGTATTAGTTGAAATCAAAGACCTTCTAACACAGTCACTTTCTTTGGAAGTTGACCAGCATGTTGCCTCTAAGGAAGGCCGAGGGCAACAGGACTCTGTTAAAACCACTTTTTTAAAAAGATAGCCAGTTTGTCCTAGGCTGCTTTTACTGAGCACGTGTCCAGTAATTTGAGAACTGTTGACTTGCAGAATGGACCCACTCCTCCTCTTCCAAGCATGGATTCTCCATGATGCACTTCAGCCTGGGCATTCCTTGACTTGCAGAAGAAGAAAGCCCAGGGATTATTAGGAAGTGGCTTTATAGAGAACTCCAACCCCACTTCCAAAAATGAAAGCAGCTAAGTGTTACCACCTCTGAAAATCCGGCCCTTTTGCTTTAAGGCTTTGTGATTTTTAATATAAAAACCACACATTACTGCTGGATTCAAGTACACTCTTCAGCCAGTAAAGCCTTCCACTTACCCATGTTGCAAAACCCGTTTTCATAGCTGGGTGCCAACTTACCTAGAAATGCCATACGACCTACCTGATTGTAGCACTGCAGGTCACTTACTGACTTTGGTGTCACTCTCAGGGACGCACAGCCCATGCTGTCAACCAAATTATCTTTGGGGAAAACGTCTGGGAACAGGTAGGCTTAAAAAGAAGGCATAGATTGGACTAAATCATCTAACAGAGCTCTTTTCTCTGTTATAAAGAATAACAGATCTGTTTTCTTCCTAAAGGACAATACTGCAGATGATTCCAGAAGATACTGTTGAACCGGCAAAATGCGATGCTCAAAGTTTGGATGGTTTGAATGTGAAAGTTTCAATTCCAGTCTTCCTAAGTGAAGACGGGAGCATGGACATCCTGGTTCACAGCACCAGCTTCAGTTCTCTGTCTCAAGTAGAAAAATCTGACAAAAGCAGTGTATTATCAGGAAACAAGGAGGTATTTACCTAACCAAATCAAGCATGTTGTAGCTACATCTGACCTACTGCCAGTCTGAGCTGGCATGTTTTTGTGGCACGATACAGCATTTTGCAAAAATGCTTGATTGGTCCTGCGTGTAATATAGCTTTTGTTGCTTGATACTGAGCAGAAGCAACCTATGACTTTGGATTGCAGAGACCATACAAGTGCCTCTACACTACAGTGTCCTTCGCCAATTGCTAAATTAAATTGCTTTCTGTCAGAAAAACCTTCCTGGAGAAATTCTGACCAACTAAAATATTGAGAACATAAACGATTTTTTTTAATTTGCACATTGTCTAGAGAGAGACAAAGCTGAAGAGGCAAACAGCAACCTCCGTTATTAACTGCTTTATCATGTTCCCAGTGAACAGCAGCAAAAAGGCATCACAAAACCTCTCAAAAACAAGAGTTGGCACATTATCAGAGTAAGGAAAGAGACAGAAGAATCAAGCACAGCTCACCTTGACAAGACTGACAATAAAAACTTCAATAAAACAAACATACTCCCTCTTGGCCCCCCCAAAAAAGGAAAAGCCAGAACAAGTTATGTTCATTTTCAGATGATTCAGAATGCATGTTTCCAGATCTTCTAAAATGGCTATGGATTTTCTACTGATGTATTATCTCCATAAGCACTAAGACAGGCAGTCGGTGTTAGCTGAGAGAATCACGTCTCTCAGGACCTCTGTGTTCTGGTGCGGTAAGAAGTCCTCTTGGCACAAAGAAGCCAGAAAATGGTGTCTTCTTGCCCTAGCTCACCAGATTTGGCAACCATTTAAAGGCTCCTCAAGTGACCACAATTATACTCCCAATTTCATTTGCTGACCTAGTCATCTCCTCATTGCAACTATGCCATTAAAAGCATTAAAAACATTAAAATTTGGATCATCTTAATGTCCCCGAAAGAAAAAATCTGTAGCAAACTACACAGAAAGTTCATGTCATCTAAAAAGAAGCCTAACCGTACTTGGTTAAGTAGCTGTTGAACTGTAACTATGCTACATTTACAGAGCTTTGCAAAAATGCAGTATTTCAAGGGCTACAAAGATTATATTTTCCTCTCACTGAAGTAGTGAAAGCAGAATGTACTCTGCTGGAGATGAAACGGTAGGCGTTTGATGGCATATTTTAAATAGTATTCCTCTTTGTGCATGCAATGTAATGCTACCCAAGGGGGAGATTAAAAAAAAAGTCTGTAATTTGCAAGTCCATTTCAAAGTCATATCGAGTATGATGTGAAATTCAGGATAGGATTCTTGAGAGAAATCTCCTTGGAAAATGTGTATGTACCTCAGGGAATCTTTGGATTTGCTTCTCCACACTGGAAGGCTGTGCTGTCTTTCGACATTTCAATGTTGTTTACTCTTTGCATCTAATTTTGGAACTAGTGAGTGGTTTATTACAAAGGTGTACCTAACAATAAGATAGTTTTTTTTCTGCAACCTCTGAGATTTCCAAAATCCCTTAGTATTCATATTGAAACTTTTATTCATAGTGAGGATATAGGAGTTACTTTACAGTTAGGGATTAATCATGCTGCCAGATATTATGGAGGTAACCAACATTTACATGTGTGAAAGACCTTCCTTTATTGCCCTGGGGAAGGAAAAAAAAAAAAAAAAAAAATTGCCTGCATTGATCTGATCATTCTCAAACAATTGCAGAGAATATCAGGCTTTGAGGCTTTCAGTAGTCATCAGTGGGGATTAGGAGGGAATATTCTCCTTAATAGACTTCTGGCTAAAGGAGTTTTCTCTTTCCTCTGTGTCACCTTCCCCGAAGCATTACAGACAGGCCACAGCTGGATCTGGAGAGAGGAAAAGATTAAGATCATTTTCCTGAAGTCATATTCTCTTCCTTAGATGCCTGAGTGATGATGATGCTTAGATTTAAGTTCATCACCAAATCTGATGTCAGAAAAGAATCTTCCCCCAGGTCACAGCAGGAGTGGGAAGGCTTCTGTCTTCACTTGTAGTGTACGTGGTTTGATTAGAGAGAGAAGCAGCCTGATCACATAATCAAATCCCATTCATGGAAGAGGCTAGGAGTATCAGTGATACTGCAGTCTTTCCTATCTTTTTCCCATGGCCCCAACAGTTTGAAGGATTCCAGTCTTCTGCTGTACAGTCCAGCACTGAAGTCTTCAGATTTAATCTAGTGTGGTGTCAGAGTCAAAGGAAAAGCAAACACAAGTTCACAGCATACAATTGAAGTGATTTCCTTTTGCTCTTCTATTCTAATTCATTTCACTTAATTTTTGCCATGCAGAAGTTAAGACATCTATCCTTATTTAGTCTTCTGTATTCCTCTGTGTTAGTGGAGAGAGATTACTCACTCTCCAAACCCCTACCTTGGAACTGTCTCACTAACCGTAAGGAGAGCCATGCCAGCTAACTTAGACAAGAAAGCTACAATTTATACAGCTCAAAGCAAGCAAATTTTAGAAAATTATTAGGAAGAAACCATGGGGAAAAAAAGGTCTCAAGTATTTTATGTTGATACTTACTGCTTGACTGTTTTCAGATCAAAGCAAACAGTGACAGAAAAGCTCTTATGAGGATATCTAATCCATTACGCTGGGATGATTCCCTCCACCAGCAAGACAGTGGCACAGCTGTGTCTCGCTTTACCCTGCATCGAGGGTGTTTGTTACTGGCATGAATGACGGATTTGAATCTGGCAGTACCTTTAGTTTGGTTTGTCCGCTAAATGAAAACAAAAGCGTACTTTGCACTACAGACACGTGACACAAGGCTTTCTTTAAGCTCTATACAGTTCTCTAAACACGTGACAAACAGCAGCCACAGTCAGACATTATTTTGCAGTTTGATCAATGCAGCATTGCAAGTCTCTCATACCAATAACTCTCTTCTTTTGAATCAGTATTGGGTGAGATTATTAGAAAAAAAAAACCAGAAAATTATCACCACAGTCTATACTCCTAGCTTTCTCAAATGATAGGTTAAGGTTTAGCAGTGTAGTAAACTATAATCAATAATCTTGCTACTTCTGTAATAACACAAAAGCACTGTATAGATTATATCCATATTACTTAGTCCAAAAATAAACATGTATAAACAAATCAAATAGGACATGCATCAAATATATATACACACATACGATTCATTTATGAAAAGCAATCATTTTGCTGAGAAGAGCAGAAGTGCAGTTTTGAGCTAATCAGACAATGAAGAAACAAAGACAAAACAACAGAAGCTTAATTATTATTATTTTAACGTTAAAAATACAGTCACATCAAAATAGGATACACAGTTATAAAACTGTTGCAGATGACATAAGAAAATAATGTGTATATATTTTTATATATAAAAATCTACAGTATTTACTAATGCTGATACATACTTTGGAGCTTTGTGTTGCTTGCACAAATAAATTGTACAGCTTTGTTATGAATTACAGAACCATCGTTAAACACTGAGATTATTACACTTAGCCACAATATTATATACATACATTTCTAAGCTGCTGTAAGCAATCAAAACTAAGGTAAGCCCAAGTCATATTTTTCTTCACAATCTTAGAGTTTCAGTGTAGTGCTTTGCTACTGTTACTTTGCTGCAGTTTGCAATTCTTAAAATATAAAATTGCCCAGTTCATTAAAAATTACATCAGACACATCATATACACAAAAAAAGTTTGAAATATACTAAGTAAATGTTACTTCCATTTGTAAAAATTGTTTTACTTCTGTACCTTAAAACTTACAGAGCCAATCTGCAGCAATAATAGGCACTAAAGCTCATTCTTTAAAGGAAAAAAAAAATAATCCATTTCTATGTTTTCAGTTAACAAATCTTACAAAACAAAAGATAACAGGACAACCTTTGAAACCATCCAGAACTGATGTTGATACCAATGCTAGGTACTTAAGTATTAGAAAATCTCCCTGTTAAGCACTCCAAGGACCTCTTTTGGCAAGATCCTTATCCGCCTCAACGCCCCTTGGTTTCAGTGAGAGGTCGGTGCATCCAGCACTTCCTACGTGGTACCTGCAGCTCACAAGACTGCATCCTACGCGTCCCACTTTAACCTGCATTTTTGTCACCCCCATTTCACAGTCAATGAAAGGAAAAGAAAACACGCAGTAAAAAAGGCTGCAAACGCTAATTAAAAATACTTACATTACCAGGGGTCTAAGCTTCCTATTAACAGTCAGGATAATTTTAGTGTAAGAAAAAAAAAAAAAAAAAAAACAGTCTCTCAGCAGCCTGAAAGCACAGCAGCACATGCCCAATCACAGGCATGAACCTACTGGTTCTTTGGGAAAAAAAGGGGCAAAACAAAATGGAATTGTTTCCAAGCTTAGGAGAAGGGACACTGCATATGCACACAGCTCAGGGAACATCAAGTCACAACCAAGTTTCAGACTCCTGCATGTACTTCTCAAGAGTGTCAAGAAGCTGGTAATTCTCTAATAGCTGTGAGATTTGGTCTTGCAACCAATTTGTTTAGTTTGACAGCACAGCATGACAAAAAGTGAAGGGTGCAGCACCATTTCTGGATCTGGCATTACTCTCACTGTGCTCCGATATTTTGCAGATTTCAGACATTCTGAAGGTAGACTTGGGTGCAAAGGTAAAAATTCTCCACTTTCAATTCACCTAAGAAACTAGAGACTGCCCTGAATTTTAAGCACCATTTCTTAGCCAGATTATATAAAGACATTTTTGGCTTTCTGGTTTTGCCTGCCTGCTCATTCTTGCTGAGGAAAATGACAAACAGTAGTCAAAGGAGAGGAAATTAACTCTCAATGTAAGTTTAAATTAATAATCCCAAAGTATCTCTCCTGCCCTGAACAGATACTGGGATACTGAGGCAGCTGTATAAAAATGACAGAAATTCCCATTCAAAATGAATGGCTTCTCAAATAAATTATAAAGAAAAATTAATATGAAATAAAAGTACTTCACAAGCTTTGCCCGAAGTTAAATGCATTTACATTTAAACTCTTTAGCTCTTTTCCATATGCATTTGTGTATGTAAGTGCACACTCGCGCACACGCACACACACGTCTATACAGTGCATTAACAATGTCAGTCAAAATAAAACTGCAAATGTGTTAGGTTTTAGGCAGAAAGATCATAACACAAGTTATTTAAATTTGAGGAAAAATGACAGTACTTGCCATACTGTGTATATGATCTTATTGCTATTGCTACGTCTATGTGCATCAGATCACTTTCAATAGCTTCAATGCAAGTCTAAGAACTCAACTAGCCTTCAATGAAAGTCTGAAACATCTTTGAAATAGTGTTATTTTTGAGAGAGTCATGTGAACTGTCCACATTTCATAGAAGAAATGAGGTGGACTACTACTAACACAGTAATGTATAACTGGGTTTGGTTCTTGCTACTTTAGTAAGTACAGACATTCTCAGAGAAGCACGGATTCATGCATAGACAATCCATCATTTCGATTTCGGTAGTGTTGGGCTTGAGCTGATGGACTTGAATATTGGTATTGTGGTGAACCATGTTCTTCAAAGTTTGGTGAAGTCCTGTATCTTATAGGACTATCCACAGAAACAGCAGGAAGACTATGATCTTGAAAAGGTGCTGACTGAAAATGCTGGTATTTCTGGAAATTATCCAAGTGGCCTTTGTTAATGTCTTGGCTCCAGGGCTGCCTGTAGGGTTCATGTCTATAAATATATGCAGCATCTGGCCACTTTCTATCTTCTGGTAAATAATCCACTGGAGGGATTATGAATCTGACACCTGGGGGGGACCTCAAGTTGCTGGTATAAGCATCGACAGGGGCTACTTCTATCCGAGCAGGGGTTGGTGAAAGAGGATTTTGGCGATTGGCAGGATAGGAATTCACTTGTAATTTATCTGGAGAATAATCTGCTGAAATAAAAGAACCATATGGCCTACCAGAAGGGCTGGTTCGATTCCCATGATAATGCAGAGGTATAGAACTTGCATTGCCTATACTAGAAATATGCTTTGGGGAATTTCCATGATAAGTAGGTGGATTACTATAAGATGGCAGTGGCTGTTTTACATTCAGTCCATGAGGTGGTCCATCAGATGGCAATGAGTACTTTGGAGATCTGGGTTGCGAAGTGAAGGTGTAATTATTGGATATTTTTAACGGAGCAGGTATTTTATCAGTTTGCTTTCTTGGACTACTAGAATATGCTACATGCCTTGGACTCTGTGGATGAGCTCTCTCAAGCATCTCTTCAACAAGATTCTCATTCTCATTATCAGCTTCTGGAACATTGTCATACTGTGATGCATTAGACCCACGCTTACCTTCATCAGCATCCAAAACCCTCATTTTTTGCTTTACATTCAAAGGCTGTATTTCTGCAGGACTTGGTGGTGAGCCTGAAACTGAATGATTTATTGGCCTTCCTTTCACCTCTGCAGTAAGTTTCATAGTCTTTTCGATTATTTTGATATCAGATGGTTTATTCCACTTAGGTACAAATTCCCTTCTTGTATTTGAAATAGCATTAGAATTTTGGTTAGCAGCTGCATTATCATACTGTCTTGAGTTGTCTTGCCCTGTTGGCTGAGGCTTTTTTCTAGTATCTACCTCGTTCTTAGACTGACTACTCTGTGCGTCTACTGGTCGAGACTTCTGCTGTTTTAAGGAAGGTTGTTTCTCCAGTGAATTAATTCTTTTTCGGTTATTTGGTGAATTTTCCTGTTCTTCTCCAGGGGATGGTCTCCTCTCTGTCCTTCTTGTTGTTTGTGTACCAGTGCTGTTCTGTCCATTAAGCATTGGAGTGGAATTAAGCATAGCAGGCTGAGGTCCTGATGGAATTTGCCCCAATGGCTTCTTTGGAAATTCATCTTCTTTACCTAAAGTAAGAACAGTAATAACATAAATCACATTTGTACAGAAGTTGTCTTTGATCTGCTGGTCACGCAAGCAAAAATAACTAGCTCAATTATCCAGGCCTCTCTCTGGGTCACCATTCTGTAAAAGACCTCAAAGGTTTTTCTGCATATTGAGATTGAACAAAGATTTTGTTTAGGCTCTTATTTCAATCAGTTACTCTAGTCTTCCTTTCTACAGCTGATGCAATCTTGCCATGCTTTTGCTCATTGATGACACTGCTGAAGGAAAAAAAAAAAAATTCCTAGATGATATTTTGGCTACATTACCTACTTTGTATGTATTCCTCCTTGCACTTGTCCTCATCACATTAAACTACTTTCTCCACTTTAAGGATCCTTTCTGATATCCTTCTTCCAATCCACCATCTTCCGCCCACTCATCTTTTACTGTTCACCTCTGGTAAGGTACGCTATCTGCTCTGCACTCACATGTACAACCTCTCTAGCAGACACCTTTGAACTTTCTCTCACTTCTTTGAGTTGTGCTTCCCACTAACATCTGCAGTTATGTCCTTGTTCTCCCTCAGTCCCTGTTTAGGAAATGTCATTCTCAGTATTAGAAAGTGACAGTGTAACTAGAAGACTCTACACAGAATCATCATTTTTTCAGTTCAACTTTCTATCAGTTATAGAACAATTTAAGCAGCTAATACTGAAACTGTCTACATCATGATTTCAAATGAGTGTTCAATTTACAGAACTAGGATACAACTGGCAAGTTCTCTCATTTTTGAGCTCAACACATCACAACAGCCAGTGGTAAACATCAGTTATGTGGGGACTCAGAATAGCCCACATTGCCACTACAGAAAGAATAAAGAAATGTTTCATTGCTGGATTTTGTTTATAGAAAAATTTACATCAAATTTTCCACACAGTCTCTCCTTAGCAGTCAAAACCTGTCATATTCTTAGCCAAAGTCTTTTATCACATCCTCTTGCATGACTTCTTTAAAATGTGTAATACATTAATTTCCCCATTACATATACAAAAGGTCACATACTTCTCATTAAATTTACTAATCTAAATTTACTAAATAAACTTTTATTTATTTGCTGTTCACTATTTCCAAAAAAACAAGTAAACAAAAACCCAACCTTTTAAAATCAGCATAGCCAAACAAATCCTACTGTGTATCAGTCTATTAAGTAAAAGCTCTACTGTATGGAGAAAAAAAAAAAGAAATGGCTACCCGTCTTAAGTGTTATACAAAATAAATTATATAAAACAGCTGTAAAACAATTTTAATTCCTGTTTCTTCCTAAAAGAACTGTAAAATCTTCCTCCATCACCAAAGATCTTAAAGCTATTTAAGATCTTGAAGATTTTAAAGTTAGCCTCAGTCCTTCTAGCTATTTGTAATTAAAATTCCCTTTAAGTGCCTATATGGGTTCACATGAGTGAATACATATAAATCCTCTATCCCTGATGTGAGTGCTGCAATAAGAAGAAAGCCATGTTCATTTTTACAGTCAATAGTATGAGTTCAATCTTTGATGACTGGTTCATGCTAGAGGTACACAGAGGAAAGCCAGCAGTCAAGGTCAGTGTTATTTATTATAACAGCATAACAAACTACCATCATGGATCAGCTGCTGTATAAACTAAATGAAAACTTACAGTTTGTGCCAGCTAGGACATAGCAAGAAGACAGCAGAGAGAAATACAGTGATGCTCTGTGTCGTGACAAGATAACTATATAAAAAGTACTTAAAAAAAAAAAAAACAGCTTGGTTTTACCAAACAATTTTACTACCCTTTCCCTGATATTCACACTCTTCCCATGAGGCCAAAGGTCACCCAGAAGCACACCCTTTCCTTTAGAAATACACAACTTCAGAAACCTCGGTTTACATATAATAAATCCGGCCTACCCAAGTTTCCTGTAGAAAAACCCTTCCACTCTTTATTTTTGCCTAGTTATCCTCTACTCAGTTATGATCATACAATTATTTAGATATTTAAACCTATTCTCTTGCATTGAAAGTACTCATCGTCCACCTTGCTACACCTTGGCAAACAAAGTTACTCATGCTAAGCCTCCTCCCCAGTTACCTGCTCCCAAATGTGAGATTCCACAAGTTAAATCATCTTACAGGATTATACACTGGCACCTCTGTGACACAGAAGATACGCAAGACAGTGCAGCGAGTTACGTGGTGGGGTAGGGCCTTAGCATCAGGCACCAGTGAGCAGGTCTTGGAACTACAAGCATCGTGGGTAGTTCTCAGTCTCGGTGCAGCCCCATGACTCACAAATCAGGCTAAAATCTGGAGCACGGATTTGTAGACTTGCACTCCCCAGCAGTGCACCATTGGAAGAACAGAAGAGGGGAAAGAGGAATGAGTGACACAGATGTTGCGAATGAATGATTTAACAGCTCTGCAACATACTCTCTGCTGCACCAACCTCTTCGAAACTGTCCTTTAATGTTTATGAACAGGAGTTCACTTAGCGAACTTGCTTCGGTTTGGCAAAAGGCATTCGCACCATTTAGGTTCCGTGTGTGCCCTCAAACACAGTGTCAGGCAAAACTGAAGATCTTGTCTTCTAAATAAAGGTGAATTTTGTTCATAATAAACATTCCCAATACTGAAACTATATGATACAGTGCTTTCAATCTTACTAATTCTGAATGTTAAAATAGCATGAAGTCTGAATTAAAAAAAACAATACTCAAAGCACATACCAAAAAAGTATCGTCTAAATTATACAGAATATAGCTTTTATATGCTGCTAATCACGTATAACCTCCAGGTTATCATGGCAGCTATAAGAAAATGGCTGCTCAACATCTGTACATTATTTAATTTCTGTCCTTGTGTGCCATAAGTGCTTTAGAAAAATGATTTTTAATTCCATGCTTGTAATTCAACTATTCAAGCTAAATATAAAAAAAATGAAGATAAGATCAGTTCCTCTAGTACCCGAGACGCTTCCTTCATTTGTATAAAGACATTAAAAGCATGAACCAATTTCCTTTATTCTGGCTTTTACTCTGTAAGAAATGCACACAGAGCAATATGAGATCATTTGAAATATACTTGGTCATACAATAAAGGTGGGTTTTGTGGGAGTACTTGTTTTTTTTT
>VXAA01000837.1:1453613-1548575 GCA_013399115.1 Anseranas semipalmata | reverse complement strand
ATTAAGCTTTAATAAAACCCAAGTGAGAATACTGCAGACATACTTATTGAATTCTATCTAGGCTGCTTTGAAGATTGCTTTCTGTCATCTTTCCTTCACATTTGAGGGTAAAAGAACACATTACAACTAGGTACATGTGGTCCACGCTGTTTAGACGATGTATTGCTATAACGCGAATTACAAGTGTCAGATGAGTATCAGAGAAGTCTTACCATGTCTGCTGCAAAACTGTTAAAACTTGGAATTAATTCATGTACTGAGTAATAGGCAATGTGTTCCAAGACAACAATAGTTCGTTTAGAAGAAAACCTTTGCATTCTAACAACATTATACCAGGCCTCTAGCTTTGTATAGGCTGGTAATATTGGAGCTTAGTGTTTCACTGAAAGCAAAAATATGGAACAATGTGTATGTGTGGAAGGAGGGTCAGTGGGGAAAAGAAGAAATACAGCTCTAAATCTTAGCCACAAGGTTTCCACAGAATTTGTTTTAACTTGACCTCAGACTGAAACAACTGCCACAGCTTGTTTAATCAACCACATTTGCATCTGAAACTTTAGGAAAGGCCACGCTGCTAGAGATACTCAATTTATTAATCAAAACTACAAAGCACACACCCAGTTCTGTTTCAAAAAAAATGCTTCAACTCTCATCACCTCCTGCCATAACAAACATTGGAAGGAAAGGAGTTGTAATAAGGATCCATGATGCTGCAGCACAAAGACATCCCCCAAACTGGTCACCTCCTAAAGGAAAACCAATTTGTTTTAAACTGCAAAAAAAGTGTATTTAATCCTAATTTCAATATATAAATACATACATACATAGACACACACACACACAGCTGTCACTTCCAGTGGAACTACCAAAGTACATTAGGAGTTTTTTTTTTTAAAGAATAAAGTTCAAAAAAGTCCATAAAATTAAAGAGGTAGGTAACTAAATCTATCACCATGCACATTAATACAAGGAGACATTCCTCAAATGCACAAAACAGCATGCAGAGTAGGTCTGTGACTGCTTTAAGCAGTCCACTGTTATCAAAAATAGGAAGAAAACTTTGATGTTGCATGCTGGCAAGAAAGAAAGAAAAAAAGGGAAAAAGCAAAAAGTGGAGGAAAAGAAACCACAATGCAAAAGCAAACACAAGAAATTAAATCACAACAAGCATCTCTACCAGTGCCAGAGAAGCATGCAAAAGCACCGATTCTTCTGACAAACTGCGTATCTTATCTACCCATTTTCCACTCCAGCTCTGCCTAAAGCCTCTCACACAGCTCTTAGCCACATCATCTTCACTACATCAGGTAAACTCATGGGTCAAATTTCTCAGATCTGAGCATGCAGAAATTTTCTCTGTGCGTTTTCAAGGACATTAAATTGAATCTGTTTGTGCTGTTGACCCTAAGTCTGAGCTAATTCACTTTTTGGGCATACCTTCCTGTCTGAAGAAATAAGAATGGAGGAACTTTTGAATCCTACAGAAAGTATTTCTGGGACAAGTAATCTGTACAATCTATGATGTATACACACGGTTTAGAAGCACTTTAAGCTAGGATTTAAGACAAAGATGTCCAGTTCAGCTGGTGATTGTTTTGGCAGCAACCTCTACAATCATCGAACATGCCTTTGTCTTCTGAAGCTAACCGGGCAGTCAGATTTTTCCCCAGGCTGCCAGTATTAGCACAAAATGCAGAACCGCATCTTCTCTCCCCATCTTCCTTCAACAAAACAGCTTCCTAGACAGAGTTTAGTTACAGGCTCTGCCCAAAGACAAACATAATAGCTTATATTAGAATTTACAGAGCTGGTACTACAGGATTTCCTATTTTCCTTTCAAAAGAAACGTAGTTTGTATGTATTATTGTATAAAATAAGCAAAGAAAATAAGGTAAAAAAATGGGGGAGAAAGGAGAGAAATGGAAATAGAGGAAGAGAATTTAAATGAAAAAAAGAACAATCAGATGCTTGTTTTCTGATAAACATACTACCTGACATGACAAGGAGCAAAGCAAGTATCAGCAGATCTGACTGTTGCCCAAAAGATAAAAAATTGGAAGTGATATGAAAGAAAGTTTTAGGCTACTGACTCACTGCTGCTCTAGCAAGTCTTGGTCACCACCCTGTGGAAGTCGATCTCAACTACAAGACTTTTACAGATAATTGCTTCAGGAGGCACTAACAGCCTCATGCATTGAATAGCAGACATATAATTGGAGTAAAGTGCTTTAAGTGCTCTCTCTGGTGAATAACAGTCTAGTCCTTAATTTCAGGACCAGAATACATGCACTCTGTCTGTTCTAACACAGTTTTCAAGGATGGTAATGGTCATAAAAACAACTCTTAAAATGACATCTTGATATTTTGTGTTTATTTTCCATCAGTGACTTCCCGTCTTACTTGTTCAGTTTACAAGTCCAAGAGAATTTTAAAGAAATTTAAGTGCCTGCACTAGAAGCTCAAGCTGCTGCCTGAAAGTCACTCTCTCTTCCTCTTCCTTTATATGCCAGGGAGGAGACACTGAAATGAAGCCTTGCATGACAACTTGATGATGGTAGAACAAAATACACTCCTTGCTTTTCTGGTGCTAAGTTACATCTGTAATACTGAAAATAACAAAAACTTGCTTTATAAACATCTTCATTTAGAGAAACAACAGAAACGTTAAACTTGGTCATCAGTCAGAAGCTACAGGTACCTAACTATAAGTCTGTAAGTGGTCTTTATAAAAAAAAAATCTAAAATTAACTGCTTCATTTTATATCCTTAACTCACTTTCTTGAAAATTCAGTTCAAACTAGGACTAACCAATGTAACTATCCGGATCGTATTCAACAAAAGCATGCAAGTTTTAAACAGTAAAGATTTTTAAATGAAGCAAAGCCAATGTCTAAAACTGCTGAAAACAATATACTAATTATATTAGTATAATTCCATATGCCAATTTCCTTCATAATATTGTAAAGTCATATCACACAAGAAACAAGGCAGAAAAATTAGTCGATTAAAGTATGAAGTGCATTGTATGAAATAGGTACTTGTGTATTCTTCAAGTACAAGTGAAAAATCCAAAATTTCTCTGAAATAAAACACAACCAAAAGAGATACACCATCAGAAACAAAGTCAAGGTGACTTACATCATTTGATAGCCAAAATAATGCAAATATGCATTAAGAGTAGAAAACAGACATTATTTAATAGAGTATCAATACAGTATATATTTCTGCACTGTCAAAAATGAGCATTTAAAATAGATAAATATTTGAGTAAACGGTATTCATAATAAATTTACTAAAATATACCTTTAAAGATAAATAGCAGGTATACATTTAAAAAATTATGACAAACATAAGATTCAAATTTTGCTAGTTGTCTCTAAATATGGAAAAGACTAGGAGAACTAGAACAACTGAATGAGAGTTTAAAGCAGGTGTTACCATGTGCTAAGATAGTTCAGATGATCAAAAGGACAATAGCAGATTCCAAATTAGACAATATTTCTTTAAAATTAAGGTGCAAAACCTTTATCTCTGATTTAAGCCCCTCTCCATTGCTGTGAGGTCTATTAAACTTCCAGTCAAAAAAATAAAACATAAAAATCCCAGGATCTCTCTGTTCTTTTTCAGGACATCTTATACATGTGAGTGACTTTGCTATTCCTTTATTTAAAGGACAAGGAAAGAATCTGCATTAAAAAAAAAAAAAAGAAAGAAAAGAAAAAAAGAAAAACAATGGTATATACCAATGAAATTCTTTCACTATCCTTGAATTAAGGAAGAGATTGTCCACTCTGTGTCAGATCTGGCTCCTTGAGAAGATGTAAACAGGAGCCACATGGATTTAAATGACTGTGGTGTTCAAGAACCTACTGGGGTGTGGACACTGTTCATAATGTTCCAGTCAACCTAGAAAATACTAATTATGTTTTCTACTAAATCTGCTTGAGGATATGTCAGAGGAGAAGTACCTTACAGGACTGTTTCTACTGTATAACTGTCACATCTTGTCTCTCTGAGGGCTTGACAACAAGCAGCATGCCTATCCATACACTCTACTCTCTCCATGTAGTCACTGGAACATAGATGCCTACCTCAGGTTTTGAGAACAGCATTTAAGTTATGAGCCATCCTCTGAAGGTTGCAGTTGCTCAGTACAGGCTATCCTATCCTGGCCAGCCCTCAAGCTAGAAATTACCATAGAAAGGCATAAAAATCTGTGGTCTGCTTTATGCAAAATAGCCCTAGTACTGGCAAAGGCATTTAGCTGACATTCAAAATTAGCGTGATCAATTCAGCTGTGCCCCTGGAACATCAAATGTTCTGGCTGAGCATTTTATTGGTTTTATCAGTGAGAAAGAGTTGAACAAAGTCCTTTCCCTCCACGAAAGAAGCAAGCCAGGGAAAGCTACATTAGACATAAGCAGGCTTCCACTTATAAAGTAACACAAAAATTATTACCTCTTTTAATATCCTACTACAGTTTACCCTACTAGGGCAGGAAAATCTATACAGCCTAACAAAGGATGCCAGATGGAAAATTCCACAGAGCTCAATTAGCTCACTGCTATTCCTGGATGACTGATACTGATGCAACTCTAAGGTGGAGATTTTTTTTCCTAACATTCGTTTTTACTTTAGTTCTTAATTATTAAAGGTGTAATTATTGCTCAATGCGAAAAAGTACAAGATAGTTTTCTCAGCTGAAATCAGAGCACTACTTCCCAAAATAAACATTATTTTCTCAGACTACAGTGCACACTTAAATGAACAGTTCGGTACTTTTGCGTGTATTACTTCGTGACATATAATGGTTTCATAAGTTTTATACGCAATTAAAAGAAAAATAGTAAAAACACTCAATGTAGAAAAGATAATACTCAGACACACACATAAGCAAAGCTGAATGTCTAGAGAATGCTGAGAACCTGTAGAAAAATATTACTGCCTGAAGACAGTGATTAGTAAAAACAAAATGAACAGAGTAGAAAAGAAAAAAGAAAAATCAAAGGCTTGTGAAATTCATATGAAGAACAAATGAGACAGCCTCACTCAACTACAGATAACAGCAGACAAATCAGCTCGATTTCCAAGGATTAGGATAAAGGCATTTCATATTTATTTTGTGAAAGGTTAAGTAATGTTCCCACTTACCCCTGGCAAAAATATACCACACAGAGAGGCTTTCCCAGGCTACTTTGAAATGAAAAAGAAAAAGCCTCACTTCCTCATCCAGCACCAAAATATACTTTACTTTGGCTTTGTTTTTCTGATTTTTAATACTCAACCTTCCTCACTCATGTTGGAAAAAAGGCATGTTTTGACACTGACGTTGCTTTAGCTTTCTAAAAGAAAGAACCAATATGAATTAAAACAATTACTGTCTTGCCAGCTAGTCATATCAAGACTCACATTTAGACATACAAAATATGATACCACACAACTTACATTTCACGTCAAGAAGATGCATTCACTAACTCCCGCTTTTGGTTTCCACAAGACAACTCCCTGTGTCTCACACTTTCTGTTACTGCATTGCAAGATAACCACTTTGTGGCTCTTAATGTCATGTACAGCTTCCTTTAATTGTTTTAAGATCCAGGGGTATTCTCAAAAAAGAAACAAAACCTTCACTTGAAGGAATTTTACATTCTCTCAAAAGAAAAGCTGTAAAACATCAATCAGTTTGGAACTGCCTTCATTTTTTTCCTTTGAGAAAATTTACAGTAATTCTGTATTTTCCACAGAAACTCTCCACACAAGTTGCATGTATGTGATTTTCCAGGGCGGAAAAAAAAATTGTCACATAGCAAACTACAAAATCTTTCATAATTCTTCAGCTACCACACTTTCAAGTGGAAAATAGAAACTCCTCACTGGTGAAATTTGCTTTACCACATCCATGAAAAACCCACCCAACTACAAGCTGAGTTTCTGAAAGGGGGCAAAACATCTTCACACACAATCACGGATAACTCGGTATTTAAAAATGTAACAGAGAGCGCTCTGATGATCGTATCTTCCTCTAGCATGATGGAGTGGAATTGATGCTAGAAGACCAAGTTGCCCATTAACATATTTACTCACATCCAGCCCCCGTGATCAAGCATCAGCTGAGACAAGATGTCTGACAAAGCAGACAACTGAAGAGTAGCGCTGAAAAGAGCAACCTGCTCTAAAGAGTAAGAAAATGCTGCAACCTAGCTTGGGGAAAAAGGATAGAGAGAAAGCAAGATGGGAAGGAGATTAGGTGAAGTGATTAGGAAGGGGAAGAAGCAGCACAAGCAGTAACATGGAGAAGAGCTGCAGAACAACTGAACATGGAGTCTTTGGATTAGAAGGAAGAAGACAACTGAGCAGATGAGGAGACAAACAAGAGCAAGGCTTAGAGACCTATTGTGTGTGGGATAAAAGTGTGCTGGGAGAGATGTCTGAATGACGGAAAAACACAAGAATGAGGAACAAGAGAAACTGGGACAAGAAGCCAAGATGATGGGAAACAAACACAGTGTCTGACTGCATGCCCGAGAGACAGATCTGCTGAAAAACCAGAAGAAACAGGCACCTATTTGTGATGAGGAGCCCTGAAACAGCCCAATACTGCAAACAATAAATAAGGTCTACAGAAAAAGAAAAATGAAGTTCTGTAACGAAAGAGCTTCAAGAATAAATTAACACAACATGGCTACATAGGCAACCTTTATTTTGACATTTCTTGACTTTTGAAAGCTAACCATAGCAACTTAATAAAATTATCTTCAGGCTATTTCTGCCATATTTTTTAAAATTTTAAAAAGCGTGTTTTTTTCACATATATTTTTACAAATTGGCAAGGATAAAAAAGAACTAAGATTAATCACAAGAAAATTCAATTTAAATATTGTGGAAGTAGTGACAGAAAAGATAACAATCTCTCTACAGGAAGAAGAGACCCTGTAGACATTTCTTACGTAATGACCTGAGAGAAACGACAGTCTCTGCTCTGCAACTGAAAAGCATGAACATAACGGCTGAGAAGTGAATAAAATAATTTAGTTAAACACCCAGAGGGTTTATCACCTGCAAAGAATTAAAAAACTGGATTGGACCAATAGAAGAAAGTATTTGACCTGACATTTGTTCCATAGCTATTCAAACTACAAAACAATTGTATTCTCAGACAACAGTGTTGCTTCAAACAATTGGAAACCTTGATATTTAATCTTCTGTCTTACAGGTATTTCCATTTTATAAATCCAAATAAAATTATCAGAACCTGGGATGTTTTAAAGTGCTTTGCCATTAGCGAAAAAAGCAAACACATGAAATGAAGGGTGTTGATTTTAAACTGTAAAATATCTATGCAGTGATGAAGAGACAACCATTTCCATAGTCTTTAACAGCATGTTAATAAAAGGAAATGTGAAAAGCTCCACATATCTAAATCTGTATGTGTGCAAGTATGATTCTATGATAAGTATCTTACCAGCTACTGGTAAATCCAACTTTGCTCGTTTCAATTCTGATATAGAACTTTGGAGCTGCTCTATTACAAAGTCATCTTCATAGAAGAAATCCTTAGCTAGAGACTCCTGCAGAAATTCTACAAGCTCTTCCATTTGTAATTTCATCAGATGCTCTATACAAGAAGAAAATAGTTATAAATAAAAATATCTTGGTTATGAACATTAGGCTTCAAAAATATACGTACAATAGTAGATGTTGTCAAAGTAGAATGAAAAAGGCTTATTAATTAAGCAGGAAATAGGATTCTACACTAAAAAATCTACAGAATGCATCAGAAATTCACTTGCAAATTATTACAGAAATGTTTTCTACTTATCATTCTACTTAGAATAATGTTTTCCAAAAAAAGGCCATCTTCAAAAAACTAAATACAAGTCACCTGCCTTCATCCTGCTTATGTTATATGCAACAGTTTCAGCTCTTTATTTTTCAGCCTGCATCCCCAACTTACAAAACACTAGTATAGACCTTTACAATATACATCATCTCACTGTTTAAAAGCTTTGAAAAGTAGTAAAACAGTTTAAAAATTGACATTTAAGGTATTCTCATTCACAACTGAATTAACTTCGAATGAAATGATTACGGCAATTCTCACTTCAGAACCATTGCTTCGGGCATTTTTTGCTGCTTCAATTAATTCAGGTCATATTTTGAAAGTCATTTTACAGTTACCTGATTATTTTTTTCTCTTTTTACATAGCTGTAAGGCCATGTATCCCACACAAACATTTTGCTTGCAAGGCTGTAACTGCATACCTATACAGTTTCTTTAAGCCTATGTGTGCCATCAAAAGTTCCAGAATACACAACTTCTATCCACAAACCATCAAAAATGTTTTTGCCGCTGTAATAAAAATGTTCTTGGCATGTATTACACAATGGCACTTTGACTGGATAGCTACACATTCAATGTTTTTTAATGGCAGATAACAACACAAGCAAAGACCAGAAAACAAATCAGAATCCATCTTCTCCCAACTTCCCTGCCAGTCCTCTAATCTCTTCTCTGTTGCCATAAGATACTCTTGGTGTTTTGATCATGGAGGAAGTTGCTACATGCTAAGCAAGCAAACGTCCACTCAGAATTTTTCCTCAAGTATTCCCATAAGAAGAATAGTGAATAGAAAAAATTTTCAAGCAGATGTCTATTTGCAAATAAAGACAACAAACCAAAATGCTAAGCCTAACAATTTGCCTCCAAATGTTTAGCTGTTTTAAGTACAATTAAGAAATAACGTTTTTCATTTTTCAAAGCAGTTTATGAACAACCTAATGAACACACTGCAGTGAGACAGTGAGGTAGCATCATTGAAGTTTAAGGAGGATAAACTCGTATGCAAGTTAAGACTTCAATTCTGCAAAGAGCTCCATGTAGACCTCTGAATTTACATAGAGTAAAATGACTTCGCTAAAAATGCCAAAGTCCCGCAGGAAGATGGTGTAAACTCGAGCTACAAGGTATTATCCTGAGAAATGCCCAAGAATATTTAAAAGGTAACATCGATCCTCAAAATTGGAACTTAATGTGCTAAATCACTATGGGGAACCAGGCAGCAATAGATGCTTTGGACAATTCTTCTGTTTTAAATTCCAACTCTTATTTTCCCTGAAGGCAAGAGATGGAAGAAAAGGCTATCCAGTCAGACTACAGAAATTCTGAATTTTAATGACATTCTTGGACAAACATCAGTATAAAATGAGATACACACTGGTGATTCCTCATTGCTGAATTGTTTGCTGATAGAGTTTCAGGTATTTAGTGGCACAAAACATCGCCTTTTCTCTGGATTCTTTTATTAGTTTTTCATTAATTCAATTCCTGTACTGGCTAGCAAGCCATTTCCAAACCATGGAACTAGCACATTTTTTCTCATTTTTAAATAAGCAACACAGCTCAGCGCATGTTGATGTTTAAATAACTTTCTTACTATAATAGATATTTTATTTCTGAGTTACTTATATGTAAACACAAATACAGAAAAAAATAAAAGTTTTTAAAGTCCTGTGCTGCAACGGTACTTGTCTAATCATTTAAGTATGATTTTGGGGCAATTGTAACACCATCTCACTGCCAAGATGGTATGACAATTTTTCTTTGGCAATCAGACACATTAATAAAGGAAAGATAATGCTCTTTTTGTTCATAAGGAGAGAAAAACACTTGTAATAAATAACGTAAGGCAAACAGGAAACTAAGATTTTTCACACAAAGTCAGGCTATGCAAAATAAGAACAAAACCAGCTGAATGTCTGTTTAGCATACAAAACGTTTGAGAGATTTCTTACTTCTATGTAGCTTGAGAATTGTGTATGACATAGCAGTGAGAACCCGCTCTCCTTCAAGTATGTAGATATCCCATAACCTGAGGCTTAATGTAAAGGGAGTCTGCAATGAAAGAATCGAGCAACAGTGTGAAAATAGTCTGTCCCAACCCACAATTAAAAACAGAAATAGAAAATGGAAAACATACTCACACGATCAAGGAAACATTGGAAAAACCATTTTGTTGTGTAAAAGCTAGTGGACATCTCCTGGGAGTCCTGTAAAAACAACAAAAGTTTTAAAAATACTCACAAAAATGAAGTAATGCCTTGCACTGTCCATGAAAAAACATTTTACTCAATGATGACCTTGATGCCAATGTACCCAATATTTAGCTATATGAAATATTGTTGCTTTAATCTAACAAACATGATTTCTGTCCTTTATAGTTTTGCTTCATCAATTTCACCAGCTTAAGAAACATGTCCAGAGATGCAGAGGCATTACAACCTCTCAGGACTCCATCTTGTTCTTGGGACAGAGGTAGTAGAAGATTAAATCCTCTCTCAACAAAATAAATTAGGAGGAATTGTTGACTCTGTCGAGGGTAAAGACGCCTTGCAGAGAGATCTTGACAAATTAGAGACTAGGCAATCACTAACCGCATGAAATTCAATAAGAGCAAGTGCCAGATTCTGCACCTGGGACAGGGTATTTCTGGGCACACCTACAGACTGGGGGACAAGAGCTGTGGAAAGCGATCTGGGGGTTCTGTTTGACAGCAAGCTGAATATGAGTCAACAGCGTGCCCTGGCAGACAAAAGGACCAACTGTATCCTGGGGTGCATCAGGCATGGCATTGCTAGCCGGTTGAGGGAAGTGATCGTCCTGCTCTGCTCTGCACTGGTGTGGCCTCACCTTGAGTATTGTGTGCAGTTTTGGGTGCCACAATATAAGAAAGACATAAAACTATTAGCCAAAGGAAGGCTACGAAGGTGGTGAAGGGTCTAGAGGGGAAGATATATGAGGAGCAACTGAGGTCACTTGGTTTGCTCAGCCCAGAGAAGAGGAGGCTGAGGGGAGGCCTCATGGCGGCCTGCAGCTTCCTCACGAGGGGAGCGGAGGGGCAGGCGCTGAGCTCTGCTCTCTGGTGACAGCGACAGGACCCGAGGGAACGGCATGGAGCTGTGACAGGGGAGGTTCAGGCTGGGTGTTAGGAAAAGGTTCTTCACCGAGAGGGTGGTCGGGCACTGGAACAGGCTCCCCAGGGAAGGGGTCAGAGCACCTAGCCTGCCAGAGTTCAAGAAGTGTTTGGACAATGCTCTCAGACATATGGTTTGATTTTGGGGTGGTCCTATGTGGAGCCAGGAGTTGGACTTGATGATCCTTGTGGGTCCCTTCCATTTTGGGATATTCTATGATTCTATGAAATCAATGTTCTGGAACAACCAGAGTGAACTCTGAACAGTGAAGACTGAACAGTGCCTGAAGGCACTGGGTCCATTTAGTCTTTCATTTTTCCTAGCACGGCTGCAGGTCATGCCAAGTGTTGAAAAAATTTTGTGACAAGAATACTTATCTACAAGATACCAGACTAAAACAATGAATTTGTTTCAAGCACAGGACCCCTGTAGTACATAGTAAAATAGTATTTAGACTCAATGAATTTCATTGCTTAATTAAGGGGTCTAATTTCCCATAAGGCATATGGCCCACGTGGCATGCCAACCCATGCATAAAGCCTCTTTACACTCCTATGGAGCTCTTCCAAGTTGTACAGTTAGAGGAAAGGCCAGAATAAAAGCTGAAAAGTTAAGAAATTCTGAATTACAACTTTGATGTAGCAAATTCTATGCTCGTCATATTCAGCTTTTCAGAAAAAAAAAAAAGTATACAAATACTGAATAAGCAAAGGATTAAATCCCTTTTGTTTATCTGCAGGCTTTACCTTCATCTTTCAGCAAGTTAAAATAGGCTCATATTAGTATTGTATCCATACTAAGAAATTATGAAAAGTAATTCTTAGTATCAATATAATTGAAATAATATTTACAAGATATTTTCATTCTGAGAATCTTTAAAAAAAAGCAAATAGAACAAAAAAACACCTTAATTTGAGAATTTTCTAACCTTCAAGAATGTTCACTAGGCTATTGAAAGAAGATACATTTGATGATGCATTTCCCCGATAAAAAAAAAAAATATATTTCTATTAAACTTAATGCCACTAAACTAATTCACACAAAAATTCAACTGTGTTATAATTTAAAACTGGAAAGAAAAATACATAATAAATCTATATAATGAATGTTTTCTGGATCCCTCTAAAGAAGTGACCAAGAACTCCTTCAGAAGAGAGCTAAAGCATTTTATTTAAATTAGTGTTTTCGTTTACTAATGCAGCTTTCTGTAGATTTTTTTTTCAAGTGATCTAGGGGGGGAAAAAATAGGGAAAAAAAAGTTCTCCTGTATTATTAAATGCAATAAAAAAAAAAAAAAGGATATATAAGCAATATACAAAACTGGATACTATGCCAGCCTTAGGTTGTACCACCTCAATCACATCAAATTATTTTTGGATTTTTAGAAAGTATATGGGCTTTTCAGCATTCACATAATACCAACCAGTTCTTCTTGGGATTATTATATATTTTATTCCTGAAACACGACAACCTCAAAAAATCAGAGTAAGGCAACACTTCTAGACAAGAATCATCACCTTGCATGTATTGTAAAAAATAAATCTACAACTTTCATTTCAGAACTCAGTTACAGAACTGGTCTTGATTTACTCTTTCATTTTTTTGGTTAAAAAAAAAAAAATACAACACCATGATTGTCTTGTATTACTAATTTTGGCTTGACTTCTTAACATAAGGGATTTTTTTATTTCCTAACCAGATCTGCCTAATTCCACTTTATGAGCAAGTCTAACAGTGTGTTGCTAAAAAAGACATTAAATTCTGGATTATAATACAAGAGGCACACATTAGATGCGATTCATCATTGCCAAGGTGCTAGCGTGCTCCCAGATTGTTGGTGTTTTGATTTTTTTTTCTTAGGAAGATAAAAATATCAAACGGAAAATAATATAGTCCTGGGAAGGCAATGTTTGTAAGCAGTTCTCTTCAAAGAGATCCCTTTGAAGATGCTGCTGCAGCTGAGCAGCTCTTATACTACTGTTTAAGACACAGAAGGATTCTGGCAGACCCAACATGATTGTAGAAGAAAATTCTTGATTATTAATAGGACATTTTTCTTCCACTAGAAAAATAAATACGGCCATTATTTGTTGCTAAGAATAAATACAGCAAAAATTAATAAAAAATAAACAAGTGTTATTTCTAGTTTAAGAGCATTAGAAGAGATGCTGCGCAACATTTACCTTTGAGGAAATACTACCAAGTACATCCAAATTTTAAAAGAACCATCAGCTCCTCTTATAAAGGGAACTTTTTAAATTAAAACTGGAGGGTTCAAAGTCACCTCTGTCCACAGATGAGTCATGAAGTTCTACATACAGTAACTCTTGATAAAATATTTTAACATTAGTTCACTATACAGTAGTTTGCACAATACCAGGCATTCTCTAACTCAGAGGTCAAAGTGAGACAGACACTCAATTTAATTACTTTAAGGATCCAATTTTACCATAACTCAGCCAAGGTGCACCATGACTTTGTCTACAATGAAAGCAACAGCACTTCTGCCTCAGGGCTTTGAATTTTTTTCCTGAGGTTTGAGGTATTCTTAACCTAGTGGATTAATTTGAACTGAAATAAGGTAGGGAGCTGTAAAATAGTATTACATTTATTGTGATAAGTACTTACCAAATGCTGCTTAAGTTTGGACAAAAATTTTTTCAGTATTTTGTCATGGTGTTCTTGAAACCTCAATAATTTTGGAAAACCGGGAATAAAAAAACCTAAAAAAAGAAGTTGAGCATGTAACAGGTTTATGTACTATAAAAATGACAGTAACATAAAAAAAGGAATTGAGAGCTCTGAGAACACTACTCTTCCATAGACCACTGGATCTGAATAGATATTCACAGCAATATTATGTCGTCCATGTACAGATACCTACATACTCCTGCCTAAGTGACTACAGTAAAACATCAATGCCTTCCCTTAGTGACTATTATTAGATTAATAATGGTAGATTATATTGGTTTGCATCAATCCTACACTTGTCTACCTCACTATAAGATCAGGTGGATTTGTGGAAACCAAACTTGTAATTATTCTTTAAGAAAACAAAAAAACCTAAAACTTTTAAAAGCAAAAAGACATAAATCAGGATTATGCCCTGAAAATTCATGATAGAAAAGCAAAGAGTATAGGCAGCTACTAGAACTGCCTGCACAGAGAAAAAAAAGACCATAAAAAAAGGCAAGAGGGGTATTCTACCAAGGCAAATATCATGAACGTACAGCATAATGTAAAGATGGCTTGTTAACACAACTGAAACTAAGCGCATATATAAAATCTTGAGTAGTTTTACTGATAATATGCTAGAAAAGTAAAGCACTAAGATCCTCTTCCACTTGAGTTTTCAGAAAAGGTAGGAGAAAAGCTCAGAGCAAATCATAATACTACCCAAAAAACTTGAGTAATGTAAAACACAGCTACGCTGCAGGATAAAAGACCATTCAAAGAAGATCTTTCAAAAAGTTGAAGCTATGTTCAGTTCAGAAATACAGAAATGATCAAACACTGGCAGCATAAAAATGTGAAAAAGCAAGCATCCCTCCAAAAACAACTTAGAAAAGAAAAAAATACTAATAAACCTATTTTCAAACACCTTGAAAGCAGAAAGCTTGACAGGTCTGATCAGCCTCCACTAAAGAAACAGCCAAGGGGAAATACTACCAAGAGTAATAGAATCATAGAATGGGTTGGGTTGGAAGGGACCTTAAAGACCACCTAGTTCCAACCCCCTTCCATGGGCAGGCACACCTTCCACTAGACCAGGTTGCTCAAAGCCACATCCAACCTGGCCTTAAACACTTCCAGGGATGGGGCATCCACAACTTCTCTGGGCAACCTGTTCCAGTGCCTCACCACCCTCTGAGTAAAGCATTTCTTCCTAATATCTAATCTAAATCTCCCCTCTTTCAGTTTAAAAGACAAAGAGTCCCTCTCCTGCTTTCTTGTAGGCCCCCTCTAGGTACTGGAAGGCTGCTATAAGGTCTCCCCGAAGCCTTCTCTTCTCCAGGCTGAACAACCCCAACTCCCTCAGCCTGGCTTCATAGGAGAGGTGCTCCAGCCTTTTGATCATCCTCATGGCCCTCCTCTGGACTCATTCTAATATGCCCATGTCCTCCTGGTGCTGGGGGCCCCAGAGCTGAAGTTTCAGTGGAGAACAGGTTATGAATACTCACTGTCTTCTCTAATGCAAAATCTATAGGGCATCATAGAGAAATCAGCATGTGGCAGAGCCAAAATAAAAATGGAAGCACATAATACATAGTCGAAAGCAATAAAAGAGTTAAGGAAGAAAAGTCTACTGAAGATTATTAAAGACAAAACACTTCCTTCTCAGGTAGCTCCCCAGAAATTATTCCAGCCTTTATTAATTGTCCAGGAAGTGTTGATCTTTGGTTGCCTTATTCTCAGACACTTCCTCAAGCATCTGTTGCTGGTCACCATGAGAGAAAGGGAACTTGGCTAAATAAATCTAGTACGGCAATTTAATATTCTTAGGATTAATAAAAGCTACCAAAAGCCACCTCTTTCTAGTTACCAGTTACGTAATTCAGCACACAGTCGATAAGCTGCAAGATTTATTCTCTCAGATTCATACAGGTTTAGTACTTCATAGATACAAATGCACAGTATCATAATTAAATGTCAGGTTGCACATCAGAATATGTTACTAATACAGGCAAGGTGCTTGTTTTTCTTCTTAATGTAAACAGTGAAGGACTACACCTGCTCATCTAACATCACCAGCTGCCAGATGGTACTCTCTTGTTTACCACAACAAGTTCAAATGATGACTACAATAAATCAGCTTGAGAAATTCCTCTTAGAGTTCTCCATTACCATCATGTTCCAAGGTTAGGACTTCTTGTTTTAAAAAGGGGGATGTGGAGAAACCACTAAGACTTAAAAACTGGAAGAAGTTTTAAATTCCTGTTTAATGGTGTATGGCATCTTAAAAAGGTGACTACGCGTATATGGAGCTGCCATGTATCAAAATCAATTCAACTCATTTGATACATGAGTTGATCTAAACTCATTCCCCAGAACACTTACAATTTTCTGTTATCACTGAGAAGCTCAACATTCTACATAGTTGTATTTTTATGGCTTTTGATTACTACTAAATCTAGAGATACAGGCTTCTATAAGATTGTCTTAGTCTATGTTATCATTGCGTAAATCTCCAAGTAAGTCTTTGACTCTTCATGAATTCAAATTTCTTGTATGACATTGATCTCTGTGTCAGAAGACTTTTTCTTTTCTTCCCTTTTTTGGTCAAGAAGGCAATAGCTTTGAGGAAGTACAAACAGAAAGACAGCCAACTAGCACATTGTCCAGGAACACTGAACAAAATAGGAAGCTACCACAGTATGAGAACGAGTCTTAAGCAGGGAAAAGGAGCCAGAGCCTGCTGGGAGTTTGTTAAAAATCCCAAGTTCTAGATAATATTTTCTTTTTCAAGCTCTCAAGAGCTACAGCTTTCTGAATTACTGTGTCATTAATGACAGTTGCGGGAATTCCTAGAGTTGTTCCATCCCTGTAGGCATGCAATATGCATAGGTCATACTAAATTTGACATGGAAAGAAAACAACCAATAGCATAAAAGTAATATGACAGTGAGAGCAGGAATGCTATGTGAGGCAAAGAAAAAACTGAGAAACTCGAGATTAATGCTTATAGTGATTTTTTTTTAAACTATAGATTCCTGTCCTGCCAAGTGATAGCATAGTCACAATGTTATTTAACATATTCTGTATTAGGTTTCCACTAGTATTTTATTGCTATATAAATATCTACGTAACCAGCTTTCAACTAGTTACATTCCTTAAGAGATTAAGAAGAAACGCAACATCTGATTTTCATTAAGAACTATTTGAAAGATACCACACACAAAAGCAATTACTTAAAAGTATGAGTGAGCTTCTGTAACATCCAATGGCACCCCAGTACAAAGCTACCATTATGTCTTATTTTGAACATACACACAAAACAGCTTAGTTCCATTTTCAAATAATTTACAACTTAAGTAGGGCAGGTTGAAACCTAATATATACTAAGTGACATGACACCCCATACCATGCATAGCATGCTTCGGACCCGAGAGAAGTTTCACCAAGGCCCAGAAGGCATCTTCTTCATTCATGTACATAAGGAGTAAAGCTGTGATCTGGCTCATTCCCTGACAGTATCCAACTTCCTGAAAGTTAGAAAATGAGATATATTAAAAACCTGAAAGCAAAAGCCCCCCACCCATGAGCTGTTAGTTTTCCTTGAGCTAGGGTGGTAGCAAAAAACCTGCCTGTCCTGATGGTATACATTCCCTAATTATGGCACCACCACAAACCCTGAACTTCTAAATATTTTAAATATTGATAGAAGGGATGATCCAAAACCCTCAATCTGAAAAGTAAACTGGAAATTTTGATTGGTCATTAGAACTCTCTACTGATGAACAAAATCAGTTTTAATACTGATAATTTCAAGTAATTAGATCATCTTACTCTCAGAAAGGATACATTTTCCATTTAGTTGCAATTTGGCTCTGGAGGGGACTGTTGTTTTGGTTTGTTTTACAAACAGGGCACCAGCTAATAAACACAGGATTTTTCAGGAGTGACCTATAACTATAAACCTGCTCAAGTTTAGCAGTACATAGAAAGCAGCTGTTATTAAATGCAAAGGCAAAAAAAATTCTTGTTCCAAAGCTAAATTTGAGTGTCTCCTCTGCTATTAATTTTGACTTTTATGGCAGGAACCAACTGTCACTATCATTCCACTGCTCAGATAGCCCCAATGATAAAATATTTGTAAGGAGAATGATTTAATAGTTGAATTCAAGGTTTTCAGGTTCAAAAGTTCTTAAAAAGAACCTTGCTCTAAAGAAAAAAAAATCAAAGCTTAAGAACTGTGATACATTAAGAAGAAAAATGAAACATAAAAGCAAATTAAAAACTCACTGCAGTATTCCCATTACCTATATTGTAGCAGCTGATTTTAAGCAACATTTTTCATGCAATTTGAAGATACTAAGCCTATGTTCCACACAAGATATATAAAGGAAGTTCCTCTTCCTGAGTTTTATTTCTCAGTGTTTGACACTTGCAATGAAAAGCTTAAGATAATAAGAGAAAGACAATAAATTCTAGCAATGAAAGTTCATTTACAGGCCAAGCAACTGTGAGGAAACAGAAACTGAAACGGGAAAGAAAAGCCCCATTTCCTAGATCTTTGAAAAATGAAATGAAGTGGTATTTAATTAGAGTAACTGCTTCACTTCACTTCCTTACTCTTAACTTTATGTATTTTTACATTGAATTGTAAGGAGTTGGTGATGGATGTAAAATGAAAGATGTACAAAAATGATCAAAATGTGCACAGTGAAAGAGGGGGACAGCATGTAAAACACACAGTTAAACGTGGACATGATAGCATCTCTCCTTCTTCTATTTTTAGCATGCAGCCAAAAGACATTACAAAACAAGTTTCTAACCCTTACGATATAGTCTAGAAACTCCACTTCAAGAAAACCTCATTCAGGACTACAGCCAAGACCAAATTTAGTACCAGAGTGTACTTTGACACGTGCATTGGAGCATACCTAAAAAAGGGCTTAAGTAAAGAAGACGCAACCTTTAAAACTATTTTCCATTTGTTAGAACCCTTCAGGCTATGAAATATGCCTACTTACTCCAACATGCACCTTTCTGCACTGTGTTTTCCCTCCCATCATTCAAGTCATCTTAATAAAAGGCATATTATAATGGGGGAAAATACCAGTAGTACCAAACTCCAGCACAGCACAAATTCATTATTCTTATTAGACACAATACTTAATTTCAGTCGAACTGTATGCACTGTTCAGTCTGCCCAATAAGATACTCATAATCAAGATGCTTTGTTTCATTTTAACTTCAGCAGCTCTAAACATGTCAACAGACGAATCATTTATTTCTCTGTACTTCCAAAGGTCTCTGAAATGTTTTTTGAGGGAGAAAGAGGATACAGAATTGCAAATTATCTTACAGCATGTTCAGAGAAACCAAGTGTGAAAGTACACAACTTACCGTATTATATATGGAATATGCAGCTAAAACATGGAATAAAGATTGTTGCCTGGAGAAATAAGTAGAAAAGGAAAACGCTATAATATTGTTTTTTGTAAAGACAGAAAAACATAAAATTATTGAACTATGTTTTGGAAACCCGTTTCTCCAATTTAACTTGTCTAGCACTAAAGAGCAGGACAAACCCACTTTACAGTGATGTGTGCTTCTGATTTTAAATCAACATTACATTTAGCACTTTTCTGATTTTGGCATGTTGTAAGATTTCAAAATATGCCTACAATACTTTGAGAAGACAATGGTGTCAAACCATTATTTTTACAAAAAGGGGCAAGTGAAACCTAGGATGGGCCACATGTCAAACCAATTTATTCTGAATGACAAACTTCAAGCACCCCACACCTGACTTCTGTGTTTGCAGAACACTAACAGCTGTTACTGACTGCAAACAGTTATGTACAAGAGTTGAAATACACAAAGCAGGCACAAAGGTGTCTTAATCTTGGCACCCAAATTGAAAGCTGCTTTTGTGACTGCTTTCTGTCAAACTGAAGAAAAACAATACCAACTCTGACTCTACATCCTATGGCTCAGTCCTCCAGAGTGTACTGATCTCTGTAATTCTAACTTTGAAGTACATAAACAGCTTTCTATAGGGCCTTTGCTTTCTGTAAAAACAGATGAAGGCATCTTGTACTAAATTGTGAAGGTAGTAGGACAAAAATAAACTCCAAACTGGGACATCAGAATAATGGTGGAGAACTCTCATAATAATTTTTTTTAAACTCACGCTTACTTGATGTGATTTGTTGTGAAGGGAACTTGGAAATGCGAATGCTAACCTGCTGAAATTTAACTGCTGAGTTTTGCACACTGTCTTTTGTGCCCAGTGAAATTCCCTCTGCCTGTCACCGATCAAATGTATAGAAATATATACTAGCAGGTTATAAAAAGAAAGCTTAAGCAAAAAGCTGTGTATTTTCTATTGGGAAAGAGGATGGACACTTGAAGAATTTTACCAGAATATCTAGATTATGGCATTTTTGTTCACCCTTTTGCAGAAACTGTAGCTTACCCATTCTTCAGTAACCAAAAAAAAGTGTAACCTAAAGTACTAGATATTAAACTTGAGACTTATTTTACAAGGATAAAATGGGATTTAATAGTTAGGTCCCAAACAGCATACATAGGAATCTTCTGTCATCAGTTAAGGGAACTTGGGCCACGTGAAACCAAAAATAAGAGCACAATCTCATTCACAACAAGATACATAAAATAATGGCAATTTTAGTAATATTTACACTAGATGTTACCACTAAAGACCTGTAACAGAATGACCCTTCAAAGATGTAGACTCTACCGAGAACTCAAACAAGCTATTGATTTACCTGGGAGACTTTATTTCACTGCTATATAGAAAGACTTCTAAATTTTCATCGACATCACTGGAAATGCATAATACATGTACAGTAATTCCAAGATCGATTCCAAGTGTGAAATTGCTTTATGCAGCCAAAGGCTTTTCTGTGGACCCTGAGGACATGCTTACAACACAGCCAGAGGGACTGGAGCTGGCTCTGCCTGTGTTAACCCCACACTGATGGGTAGTGAGCTTCTGCTTACACCTAAAATGTGTGCATAAAAACTAACTCAGGCCCAGAAGCAAGACAGCCATTTTTGCATGTCACAGTGTCAGTACTACTGAGAGGCAAGGCATGCCAGCTCAAGTACAGATAGCACTGCAGAAACATATCAAAACTACAGTGTCTGCACAGAATAGCGCTCTCAGCTTGGGAATTTCTGCTTTGTACTCCATCCTGTGTTGCATCCAACACAGAAATTTCCCATACTTAGAATTTGTCTGCAAAATACCTAGAAGAATAATATAAGAAAATGTTTCTTTTATTATCACATTAAAGTCCATAACTCTTTGAGTATTGCTTTTTGAAAATAGCAGACTACTGTAGAATGTGCCTTGGAAAGAAAAAGAGATTAAAGTGAACTAACACAGTCACAGAAGGGAAAGAAATACCCTCTTCATCCCAGCAGGGTGCTGATGTGGCAAGCTAGCAACAATGCTGATGTTTGTATTGCCACTTATTTCACTATTAAGCATTTTTAGTGATGACAGCTGCCTAATATTCCTCATCCAATGACAGTAGAAATAACAACATTTTGAAGACATTCAAAAGCATTAAGGCTTACATTTGTAAATAATTAAATGCTCACATCTAAAATATTGCTCTATTATGGTTTTGAATTAGAAAGTAGGAGAGGAGGAATGTAAAATCCAAAAGAATGCTAAAGTCTCTGAGAAGATGAATGATATTAGAGATGTAAAATGTTATTCTGTTTTTGAAAATACACAGTTAAATGATTGTGTAAATCTGAATTTATTAGATTGGCATTTCCATGCTTATTTACAATATCTGACAGTTTTGTTTTTTTTTAATACGTAGCAAACAGTTTAGAAATGGTTCTCTTTGCAATGCTACTGACTACTTTATAATAAGAACACATTGGTTGGTTGGAAGTGACTATCTGGTTTTGCTGTAGTAATGGCGATTACATCATTGCACATAAACAATTCTGCTTTGAAAGTTCGCAGCTTCCATTCAACATTCTTGGACAGATCAAAGAAGTTGAGGCAGATCAGAAAACAATTGTAAGACAAAACAAAACTTTTGATTTACTTACTTAACACCATATCTGTCTCGAAACATGATATGATCCCTATATGTTCGATTTACATCAAGATCAATTTGCCTAATATCTGGTGAAGATCCTCGTGCTCGAGACTTCAATTCCTAGGAAAACAGTAAAGAACAGAAGTTAAGATTAAAATTGCAAGCTCTAAAATATCAGAAACCTTCCCTACTGTACAGCTATACTGAAGTATTTGTCATCTCATGATTTAAAATGTTTAATATAGAATGGCAACTCGGAAGACAATTTCCAAAACATGCATATACATACATGAATTCTATAGAGTCAGGTGCTCATTCACACAGCACAGATGTAAAAAGACCAACCCCATAGCATACATTTTTGTGACACCATTCACTACCATAATCAAGGCTATGTTTCAGCATTTCAAATTTCTAATTCCCATTTCTTAGGTAGATGCACGAGTGGAGGAAGATAAAATGAATTTCTCTGCTCAGGAACAAGAAACTCAAGACACAAGTGCTCCAGACCAGACTTTTTGCAAAAATGACTTTGGGTGGTTTTCATACTTTGCCTTTTATTCTAAGCAGAAGTAACTACATAGCCGCCAGTTATTATAAAATGGACATTTCTGGACATTTCTCTAGTCATTTCCTCTGACTTTCTGTTCTAACCAACTTAGTGGTAGAACTGCTCTACTTCAGCACTTGCTTTAATGTTTTACAATTAAATCCAATTTTGTAATTGAAGATGTCAGGGAGCCTGCACAGGTTGGACTGCCATCTTATTTTTTACACCTATAATAATATTCTCTTGACGTTCCTTCATTCATTCTTACTTCTGTTCCTAAAAGTCGAGTTTGTGAGACATTTCTAACTGGATTCAACATGGTATTTTCAAAACATTATGTCGGAAAAGGCAGTTTTACAGAGTACCATGGATAACCCACCATAAGACAGAACTCCACAGGTTCTGGTTGCCAGAAAGCAACGAGCTTTTAAAAAAAAAAAAAGGGGGGGGGGGAACAAACATGTAACAATAACATCCATTCAGTTTGTTGAATACAATCAGCAGCTTTAGGAAAGTGAGGAATTACCTGTAAATCAAGGAATCAATTGGTAGCAGCCATTAACCAACGCAATACTAATCACAACCTTCAGTTTCATGCACCTTTCAGTATAATTTAAAGTACTAACATCCAGAATGATTTGTCCCCCAAACAGAAAAGAAGAAGGGAACTGAAAATTTACAGTTTTAAGATGGCATGAGGACCCAGAGCCTGTGATTTATTGAGTTACAGGAAAAGAAGCACCCTGAGTCCTTGCCATGATGGGAGCCTCTAGTGTGGGCACCCAGAGTCTGAGAAACAGAAAGGGCAAAAGATTAACAGTTGGTGAGTAACTACCCTGCACTGAGACTGTAAAAAGCTGCTTGACCTACTGCCAAAGCATGCATCTTCCTTCTGACTTTAAGGTGTGCAATTTGTAAGTCAGACTTGCAACAAGGAGTGTTAATATCACTTCAGGAAATGGGAAAAATAGAGAGCAGTTAAATGAGTTTATCACACATAAACAAGCTAGGATAATGATGGAAGAAACTCTACAAAGACATTTTTGTTTTGCACTTAGCACTAAATGGCATTAATAATCTCTGAAGATGAATTAACATATTTTTAAATGCTTCTAGTTATATTCAGTATTCTTTCCCACAACTACATTACCCAGCGTGAACTCCATTTTATCTCTTTTGGATCTGCCTCTAGTCTTGCTCATGAAGTTAAACAAAATATAATAGTCAGAAAGAGCAGCCTGTCTGACGAAGGAGAGAGAAATAATTCAAAAGGAAGACCACAGAGATCAAAATTTAGGTAACATCAATGTCAACATCAATCTTCTTTCGTGACCTTACAAGATTCCTTTTCTGCTCAGACCTAAAGTTTTGGCTCCTAAAAAGTGCTATAAAAAAAATTCCAAAAATCAAACCCAGCAATGCATTTACTTGAAACTCTGGACATTTTTTCTTAGAAGGCAGTGGACGTTTAAATTCCAGTGGGGAAAAAATTCAAACACTCTACAATACTATATTACCTTTCTGTTTAGCTAAACTGTCTTCCTATAATCCCTTTGCACAGAGATAAACTGAAAGGAAAAGACAGAATGTTACAGACTCAGTTCCCCTTCTGCCTCACCTACTGCCCCTGCACATGAACCTCACTCTGCAGTTTTGGGTCTGAAGTTTAGCTCAGATGGCAATCAGTTGTATACACACACACAGAAAAAGTAGAGCTAGTGGAGAAAAGTTTAGAGGAACATAACCAGAATAATTCACAGGTGGCTTTAACTGCTACCCAGTGTCAGGGTGGGGGCTAAGGGGTAACACATACCTTTTTCTTTACATTATACGTAGGAATAGGCTTAGGTGGTCAATTTATGCCTGAAGCATTTGGTAGGGTTAACATCCTGACATCAGTTACACCTCTGAGAATACAACAAACTAAATGCACAATGCTTTTTAACGGGTATCTGTGCTTCACTTAGAGACGAGATGGCAGAAAGGGAGACAGCTTGCTTTGGCAGAGGCCCTCTTGGCTTTTACAAGATGAAGATGGCATCAACCCCCACCCCTTCAGAATACTACAACTTCTTTTACTGATATTCAGCTAATGTGGTGCTTCCTTAATAGAAATTTCTCAAAGAAGAGCTGTAGTTTCAGAGTTTCTGAAGGCAGAGTTTCTGCCTTCTTACTGGGAGAGGGGTTTTGTCTTATTTTGTTTCGCTTTGCTTTTAGGAGGGCTTTTACAAGGATTTGAGGATGGGAAAAGAAATGGAAAGAAGAACAAATATATTACATGAAGGACAGAAAAAGGCTTTTTTTTTTTTTTAAACACTGCATAACAACAAAAGCTTAATAAAATCTGTAGATATAGTACCTGAAATTCTTAAATTAATATTAAGTGGAAATTCTACTAACTCACATTGTAAAAGTCTTTCATTTCTTTTTTCATTTTAGGGACATCAAGTAGTAAAGACCAAACTTGCCCTCTGAACTGCAATGGGATTCCTTTATAAATTCTCCTGTGAAACTGTAAAAAGAAAAGAAAACATAAATGCAGCACAATCTACAAAGTCCTGAACAAAAGGAACAGTGACAGACAACATGCTACAGAGAAAAAGGCAATTATATCAGTTATCCTGGCAAAGGGACAAGCTGCTGGGGACAAACTGTTCCAGTCTCTTTTGAGAGACTGAAAGTGTCCAGTGATGCCATCTGGGACCTCTGTTGATGGAATCAGCAGAGGAACAGGGAACAAAATGGACACACAAGTGATGCTCACAAGTCAGGACTTCAGCATGTAGGAAGGCCTACCAAAATTGTATCACCTCTGCTGTGCAGCACTTATTCTAAAAATATTGGAAAGGCAACTCCAGATTTCGTAATTTACACGAAAAACAGATTCTTAGCAACACAAGGTTTCAGGACAAACCACAGACAACTCACTGCAATTATCAGCTATAAATGGGAATGGTGACAGGCAATCAACAGTATCACAAAGCTTTAAAAATTAATAGTAAAAAAAGGCATTACTGATTTTTAAATTCTTGTAAAACTGCAACAGTGTGCTGAAATGTATGCACGCATACCACAGACACGAGTTTGCTGCAAATACAGGAAGTGCTATGTCTCAAGCTAAAGACTTCAGACCTTATTTCTAAACTAATAAGCAAACTTTTTTCTAAATGCATATTAAAACATATTTGCGCACACACACACAAAACACACCCACGAGATATTCCAGCTATAGCTTCTAAGACTACAGGATGACCTAACAACTCTGAATGCAATTCTTGGCTGTGAAATAGAAAATTAAATTTCTCCTTCCTGAGGATCAGAAGGGGACAACTCAGTACCCGTGCAAAGTGAGAGTGGTTATATAAGCTATGTCTCATGTCGGTCTTGACTGTGACATGTCATTGCTCTTCCACTCTGATTCAGTGGTTTGGTTCTCACTGGGCTTATTTGAAAAATCATGAGCACCGACAACTGCTTTCCTTGCTTTTCTTCCAATTTGCACTTCTTTTTGCTGCAGCATTTAGGAGCATGAAGATCCTCTAAGCAGAGAAAGACAGACTAGCTGTGTCTCAAGTCTTGGCTTTATGCAGCCAGGAGAGACTCAAGGTAAGCAAAGCCTCAGCCAAACATTAGTAACTCAAAAAAAACATTGCAAAAAAATGTTATCTTTCTGAAGATGTGGCCGAGAAAAGGAAAACCAGAGAACTCAAAGAAAAAGAACCTTTCTGAAGTTCTGTTCTTGCCATTATTTTTTAATGGCAAAGAGACAACTAGATTCTTTAAAAGGACAAATTATTAACTACTCCCCAAATTATTAACTACTCTTTACATCTAACCTACAATTAAAGTTAGAACTTCGATTTCAAATGACAAGGCTATCATGTCCTTAAAACAGTTGTAAAAGTTATGTTTGTAGCCTAAGAAATACTGTAAGAGACCCACCTCAAAGACAGGTCATTTGTTCTTTTTCTCATATTTCACGTCTCCAGTTTTGGAAGATTAATGGCCCACCCCATTGCAGTATATTTATAAACCTTATGTTGTTTGAGGTGTATCGGATCTTTGAAGGTGTCTTTAAGAAAGGATCCGTGTCTGGATTTTAGAATGCCTCGCTCTTACACAAGTTTTTTGATGGTTCTCTAAGGGAAACACAACCTAGAAGGGTTATGATTGTTTTTTCTGTTCCCTTTACAATTGTAAAATATGCTATAGCAATCCTGGAGGCCATCCACACGGAAAATGTTGTGAGGTATGAGCTTTTTAAGGAAACTTTGATGTTTTATTGCTATTAAAATTGGTTAAGTAGCAACACTTCCAGTGTGAGCATAGTAATGTCACTACAGCTTTTTCCTGCAAGGATAAAGAATAAGCTACAGTGCTACAAGGCATGCTTCTATAGATGTATAGCCAGACTTCAGCTCACATTGGGAATTTCAGTGCATCTCAACCCAGACACAAGGATAACTGCTTGCGAGAGGATAATTCAGTCTTTTGAAAGCTAAGCAACACCAATTGCAGTGGTGTCATTCTGCAAAGAGATTAGTCTGTCTGTTGGAAACCAGAATGAGCCAAATTTGCCAACCTTATCTGCTAACTTGAAAGGAAACAGCAGTGTTACAAGTCCCCGGTGACATTTAGCTGTATTCCCCAGACCCACAGTACAACAACGGTGTATCTTGATAACAAGCATTTTTGCCAGTCCATTACCATTTTGTAACTCGTTACGAAATGTCTCCAAGAGCTGTAAGGTTGCTAGTGAACAGAACAGGCTGCAGAAGAAATTCTCAAGGATACTCTTGTTCTAAATGAGTATTTTTGGAAAAGGCTAGGTGGACATTAAAGGCCAGAAATAAGCCTTTATGATACTAGTTTCTTACTGAAATAGAGTTAAAACAAGTTCAAACCACCCAAAGTGTGGATTTTTTTTTAGGAGACAAAGCTGAAGGAGAACAATCAGTTTTTCAGATGACTTTCCACATTTCCCATCTTCTGCATTTCTCAGACTGAAACAACCAAACACTACAAGAGTTCTTGAAGTTGCAAATAAAAACCGAGACAGAGAATTGTGGAAGCACTTTTAAAAGAAAAATCTGAAAAATGAGTTAGAAAAAATAACTTTTTAAAGAGTGGAAAGCACACAGACATCAGCAGGTTCAACAGCCCACTACAGAGCAATCAGAAAGCGAGGGAACGTTTTCAGCTGCTCGGATCAGAATTAGTGCACTACCTGGCAGAATGAACCTAAATAACATTCAGAGCAAACACCACAGCTGCACTGCATCTTGGGGCTGGGGGGGAAACACACATTTCAGAGCAAAATTCATTTCTGATAATCATTCAGTCACCAAACAGTTAAAGAACATATCAATGAGCAAACTGATTATTAGCCAATTGAACATCTTTATCGTAAGTACCATACTACTGCCCTCTGCTGTCTTTTATTGCCATATATAAGTTTAAATTATGTTGAAAACCGCTGGGTTGGGTCTGTATACTTGCAGAACCCTAATCAACTCTTTCGCTCTCTCTAAATTAATCATTAAAATAAAAATGTAGGAAATTCAGCAAGTTACTTTACTTAATCTCCACAGAAGTAGAAGAAAAAGTAATTAGTCAATCTTCAACAAATTTATGAAAATTAAGGGTTTCTTAAGATAGTAGCTTGAAACAACATACAAGCATATAAACTTATAATTCAGATAACTGTGGCATGAAAACAGGTGTCATTAGAGAACAGTGTTATGCAAGCTGGGATGTTTCTGTCAGCACAGGACATTGAGGGGGAAAAAAAGATATCCTCAGTAGATATAATTATATAAACACAACGTAAACATATAGGTTCAAATTCTGTGTCATATCTAAGCTGATACTCAGCTAAAGAGAGTCATTATAAACTCTTGCAATTATTACTGGTGTTGTTGATTTTGAAGTAGACAGGACACACACACACACGTGGACAGGATCTTTCACCTGGGAATTCAAAAGGAGTTTCTCATGCAAAAAGAAATTGGACCTGCATATTGCACCTTCCCATGGTGAAACTAAAGCATATACAGAATGAAATCTAAAAAGCTTATAAAGCAAGGAGAAAAAAAAAATCTATTAGATGTGGAATATCCCTAACAAATCTTAGCCATCATCTCAAATAATGAAGTCCATAACATCCAACATTCAGTGTGGTCTCTATGCAAAAAAAAAAAAAAAAAAAAGGAAAACCTACAACTTCCCCTTTCTTCCCCTGCCCCAGTCTTTCAAGTTCATAAATCCAACTGGTTCCTGGCCAAGAAACGAGGCCACTATCACATAGCACTGGTCTAAGAGCAGAAACTGGCATTCTAGCTGCTGCCAGATATAAAACTGGCTTTTGTGAAAATAAAGCTCTCAGTTATGTCAGGAAGAGCTGCACATGACACAGAGGGACTCTGCCACCTCAAAAGGAATCAATGATGAGAAGCATAAGAATTAAAATCTGAAGTCCCACAAGCAAGTATATTTATAATGAAAAGAAAGTATATTTATACAGGCTGCTGCCTTTAGAGGTTCTTCAGCTTCTGTGGATTGCATAAAAGGAAGAAGTGCAAATACAAGGGTTGCTAAATCTCATTCAAAAAAATCTGAGGAATGCAAAGAGGGTTCTTCATTAAGGCTCTGTGTTCAGACTCTAAACTAAGTGGAGACTTGATTATTATATTCTGTGTGAATGCCAGAACAGCTGGAAATTGCCAGCTACCCTGATTGTTTCTCTTCTTCCTTTCCCTCTCAATTTAGGCAACTTCAGTCACAGCTAGATGAAGGCAGACAGTGAAAGACAGAAATACTTTGGTGGGAATACTCAAATGGGAATATAACAGCTTTATTTAATCTTTCCTGAAAGTTACGATCATACTACAATTCAGTATCTGTGGTAGTTGATTGTACCCTGGATTATCAAGCAGTAGAATACAAATAGGAAATAAAAGCATAAGCTAGAGAAATACCACACTGAAACACAAACTCTGCTGCTCTGTGACACCTCCTGCATAAGTGACTGATGGGGAGATGAAAGCTTTGTATGATTGGTATTTGTCAAAATAAAGACACGAGGACAGTTCCACATTGCAGAGACTGGTGTCTGTAAGAATCAAGATGAGAGCACTGAAAAGTTGCCTAAATAATCACATAGGAATCAAGGAGCCTACATGGAGTTGTACAGGAGTTCGTTTCCATTATGTTGTCTTTCATTACCTATAAATCATTACTCAAATATGGTAGAGACTGGCATATTTCTGGTTCGGTCTTTCTCCAGTTCCTCATGGTCACACATTGCTCCCCTGCCACTATTTTTTTTTTTTTTTTTAAGTTTAAGCACAGAAGTCCTAATGGGAAAGCAGGATGAAGTCCCCAGAGTCCCCACCTCTCTCAAGATATTCTTCTGCAGTAAAGATTAGGGGAAGATGTAAATTGAAGCATCTCGCACACACACAAACACATCAGTCTGTGAATATTGCAAAAGTTGTGAAGGAAAGAATTAAGGACGCAGCCCCTAGGCATCTCTGCAGAAGAGAACTAAAAGAAAACTGTATTTTGCAATTAGGAATATGACAGTTTGGGATAATGTAATCAAACATACAGATTCATTTATAGCAGATGTACAGTACACACAGATTTCTTCAAGCCAAGCGATCTTAGAAGAGTCTTCACAAAAGGGCTCTCTGAAGTTCCGTACTTTGTAACACCATCCATGAGACCATTACTTTCTCTGTCTCTCCCTCTGTCAAGTATGCCATTTTCCAAAACCAAGCCAGCGCTACAATTATAATCTATAACTCTACAATATTATTACTGTTGGTTTTGTTGTTGCAGCAATGTTCCCTTCAGTGCTGTTTCAAACCAACGTTGAGGAGCAATGTTTTTGGATGTAATATTTAGAGACATGGTCTAGTGGAGAGCTTGTTAGTGTTAGGTCATAGGTTGGACTGGGTGATCTTGAAGGTCTCTTCCAACCTAAAGAATTCTGTGATTCTGTGATTCTGAGCAGTCTGACTGTACGGAAATCACAGGAACATCGAGTGAAGTGAATCCTTTAGGATAAAGGCTGTTCATTTTCTTTAGTAATTTGTTCCTCTAGTGTTAACTACTTTATCCAATCCAATGAAGACAGAAAGCAAGCGTCAGGAATTGTTCTTGCAACCTACTCTTCAAAAACTGGGGTTGGGAAGCTGGTGCATTCTTCCAAGCCATTTTCAGATACAAACTGTCTTCATTTGCAAATGTTGTACAATCGTGAGATCGCCACCTGGCTTTCCATAAAGAGCAGCAACAAATAATGTCTGATTTTCCACTGCATGCTGGGCTGATTCTTTATTCTCTATATTCTGGTTCACTTACCATCTAAGATGCAAGAAAGAATAACAAAAACATCCTTGTTTTTAAAGTCTTGTGTGCTCCATCAGAATTCAACAATCATTGACATTGTTTTCCTAGCCTCAAGCAAAGTTCATCCCCTTTATGAACATATTGAATTATTCCTGCCACTATTTATAATTCAGTCTATAATTTGTTACATGAACTGAAGCTCTTTCTGCTCAGCTGATCCGCTATACCTTCTGCATGCTTGGTGAATAGAGGATTCTTCAGTTAAATCGGTGTACAATGGACTGACGTCACTGACAGCTGAAAAGGAAGGCTGCTGCTGCTGCTTAGACAACGCATAGCTATTGTGTTACCTAAAAGGTCATATTTGACATACTCTTTGCAAACTAAGCAGCTGTTACACAGGTTTTTTTTTGACCATCCCTTTGATTTGTGAACATAAGTGATTTTCAAATCAGCCAATCGCCCCAGTGAAGAAACAAAGCCAGAAGTGTTATGACCTCTAGCTTTTTCTTCCAGGAACAGAAAGTAGCATCATAAGAAAAACTTGGGAATAAAATTATTACTTTTTCATGCATTCACTTCATAAATAATAAAAAAACAAACAAACATGAATCTGCCAGCTTCTTAGTAATATCCTGAAAAACATCAATAATTGCTTTTGGTGTTTTTAAGAAAAGCAAAGTGCAAGACATAGTTACTAGTCTCAAAAACAAAGGCAGCATGCAGACACCATGAGTAGGGGCATTATGAGCAAAGATCTTCCTCTACTTCAATCGTAGTATCTCATTTCTCTGCTTATCATGCCAACAAGTATTGTCATCTCAATCTCTCCCTTCAAAGCTTTTCCACTTTGCACAGCATAAATTAGTGAAACAAAAGGGTAGTAAGGGAGCAAGCTAACTCTGCAGGCCACTCAGCCAGGCAGTGCCACAGTTGTCAGCAAACCAGTAGCAGCAGTAGTAGTAGTAATAGTCCTCAGCAAAACACAGGTGGATCAGCATCACCAGAAAGCATTCAGAATTCAGGGCTTTTAAGCCCTGTTGAGAAGAGGGAATTTGATTCTGGGAACCCCATATCCTGTGCATTAACCACTAAACAGCCAGAACAGGAATTGTTACGAAAACCTCCTCAGAGCACAGTGCTGGGAACACAGCCTCTCCAGCAAGATTTTCCCCAGCCAAAATTCTTCCATGCTTTCACTATTGAACGGTTTTAAGATGACCAAGAGTACACTTACAGTAAGTAAACTATTCACATGATAATCTCCACTTACTTTTCAGAGTAAAAGCACTTAGCACTTAATGGCATACCTAACATAACCCTGCTTCTGCCATTACCCCCAGACCATTATTTATGGTCCAAGTAGGTTAAAAGTAATTCTGTAACTAAAAACCCCAAAAGCAGTTTTAAGAGCATCAATGGGTAATTCATTTACTTAAAAATTCACCTATAGCTTCACACAGAAAGTCATTTTACTCCTTTTATGTATTTATTTTTTTAAATCGAGAAATGCTGTAGCACTGCTGGGCACAGTTAAGTAGCTGCCAGCATATTCAGGGATTTATCGGTTCTTCCATATTGATCCCAAAATAAAATCCCTCAAGATAGAAAGTATTCTCTATTGAAAAGCAGATCCCATTCATACCAACCAAAAAATCACTTCTCTTAAAGATTATAAATGCTGCGTTGCATATGATTCTATAGAAAAAACAGACTTTTCTCTGTAAAGGAGGATGAGGCACAGAATGGCTTCCTATACTTTTTACTTTAAAACTTATTCAATGAAACTCTCCTTTTAGCAAAAGATATCTTGGGATATCCTAAGATCTCTCTGCTGGCAAGCATAATAATTTAAACATCAAGCTATATGCCCCACATTATGACTAATCAGCTTCCCTGGAGAGTTATTCACTGCAGTTTTCACCGAACAGTGACTGTAAGCCATCCTAGGCCGTCCAGTAAACCTGGGTTGCAAAAAAGAGAAAATTGAAACCATAGAAGAGAATAAGATTAATAATAAAAAAACTGTCAGATCTTAATAAGATTCTTTTGAGGTACTGGTGGCATAGCTTTAAATATTAATTACTACAATATCCAGCATACAAATTAATTAAAAAAACCACCCTCAAGTTAAAATTCATAACCCTTGAAAGGGGGTTTCACGATTCCTGCAGAATTCAGCTATTCCCATTTAAATGTGGAATTCTTTATTATTATTTATTTAAATTTGAAAGATTTCCTTTTTTTCCCCCTCCTTCCCATTCTCAAAGTATAATCAAATACAACTTCTGATACACAGGAGCTATCTGCAAGACAGGACAATGTTTCACGTGCTCCACAAATTATTCTGCAGTCCTGTGAGCACGGTACACTGTGTGATCCTAGTTCCAAACCCACTGTGCAAGCGTAATGCAGTGTAACACACTACTACTGTGAATGATGAGCATACACAATATTAACCTTCAAAATTTCTTGCATTTGACCACCAGGGTGTTTTGTTTTGTTTTGTTCCCTCAATATATTAATGCATTTTGGAAGGAAAAAAACTTTTACTTTCCACGTGTATTTTTCTGATCAGAAAATAAGACAACCTAATTTAAGATTACACATTCATTTGGAAGTGATAACTAATGAAAAAGCATGCGTAACTTTACCTTTTCACTATTCTTGTATTTTTCCCAGCTTTTCAACATCTTAAGCCATTTCGTAGTTCTTTCAATTTCAAGGTGCTTTTGCTGAAATGAAATTAGATTTTTTGTTTTTAATCTTTTCAGGATGAATACATTTAAAATTACTTACTTAATGTGTTTCTAAACGTATTGAGAAAAAAATTAATACAGTATCATCAATTTCTGGTCCACTCATACCTAAGAACAGCAACAAAGAATAACATCAGTTAACTTAAACACCTCTTACAAAATAAAATTTTTTACATAGTGCTTACAGTAAAGGTTTCCTCTGGTCTTTGGCTGGGTTTTTTGGGATGTTTTAGGTGCAAGATTTATAGAAGTTTCTTCTCTACACATTTTTGACAAATACCAAAAAAAAAATCACCTTTGGTTTGCATTTATACTCAGTAATTTTTCAGGCTGCAATTTCTGCTGCAAGCTTTTTAAGTTAGCTGACTCTGAAATCAGAGCCTTCTTTAATCAGACTTGTCCTAGACACAATTAGCTGCTGTTTTCCAGCAGTCACAGAATCCCTTCTTAAAAGGCACAAAGTTAAAAATGCACCAAGTACATTAACAGAAACAAACTAGCACATTCCAGATGATAGAGCAAACCAATATATGTTGGCCTTAGTAACTACTCATAAGCTTTAAATGAAGTACATGCATGAGTGCATGCAAGAGTGACAGTGCAGTAGCAGCAATGGGAATAAGTTCTACTTCTGTACAGGAAAAGCTAGCAGGTCTTGCTGTAATCCTCATATGTCACATGGTGTGTTTTTACCTAAATGACCCTGTATCTTAACATAAGGATTTCTTCTGAAGGCAAGATCTACTCGCTTAAATTACACATTACTAACAAGAATATTTCAGTAACAAGACGATAAAACAAGAATTCAAAACAAAGCAAAACACTATCATCTCAAAATAAAGTTAGATTAAGTAGTATAACATAAGAAATAAGAGTTCCACACTTCTACATTACATATGGCTTTAAAAGCAGGGGACAACCCTGTTATCTTAAAGACTGGTACACTTGCCATCAACTTTTTGAATTTGGGAACCAAACACGCACTTGCAATTAGCTATTTTCGTCCCTAGAATTTCCTGGCACTTGGGCTTTTCACAGTCAAAAATCCATACTTTGTTGGCTCTCATGATAAGAAGATTCATGAGGTGGTATTTTTACAGCCCAGTTTTACATGCTGTAAAGTAGGCTACATCTCTCTCTGATTATTCTAGAAAGCTATCAACTCTGTAATGTGTGTGTGGGGCGGGGGGTTGTTCTTTTATGAAACTATTTAACTGCTGCATAATGCTTTGGAGCTGAGGATCAACACTGAAAAAGCTGAAGCAGAAAACTTGTCCGTGGCTACTGCACAAAACTTTTTGTGGCTATTGCTTTCTCTTCAAACATGAATGTAAGCAAATATTAGGGTTTTGGTAAGGGACAGCCCCTCTACTCCCAACTTCAAATTCAGCTCTTGATAAAGACAGGAAGGATATTCTGTTTCATATGGTTAGTGATGAATTGATGCAAGAATATGAGTAATTTCAAAGCTCTGCAGGATACTGGAAACTTATTAATACTTTCATTAACTGTATCTGAAGCGTTGGGGAAAAATATAAATAAAATTATTACTTATTGTCTCAACTGAATTCTAATTTTATTTCTAGCTTTCACTCCTCATCAGATTTTATGCCTTCTTTCTCATCTATCAATGCAATGAAATGAGCAAAGGAATTATTAATCCAGGAGCTCAAACCCTTCAACTAACAGAATTTCAACTCAATGACTGTTTAGATCCATCCAAACCATGGAGCATGGTTTGTTTGTTTTTTTTTTTTTTTGCATTGGTTTTGCTTCAGTCATGAAGCGTCCTGGAAATAAGAGGGTTTTGTTCTTGTGTTTTGTTGTTGTTCGAAAAGTTATTTTTATTTCCATCCATCTGACAGAAGTGTAAATTATGTGGAAATAAATGCTTCTACTATCTCAACCTTACTCATCTAACTCTTCATGTTGCAATCAACTCCCCACATTCTTGTTCAGGTTCCATGCTGTATTTGGTAACTCCTCAAGCACTTTTTTTTTTTTTAATAATATTTAAAACAGGTTCTGAAGAGATAGGTTAGAAGTAAACTGTACAAAAACTACCGCTTTCCAAATTTCATAGGTTTCACATTATTGCTTCTGATTCTCTTCGACACTCAGAACCCCTTTAAGAAATCAGCATTTTTGACATATCAGCACTAGATGTTCTCTAGGCATAGTTTATACTGCTGAAATAACATTGCTATCAAGTTAGAAAAGGTCTCTGCCCTCAACAGGTTGTTTAGATAATTGGTAAGAAAAATGAAAACCTATCTGCTCCTACAGTCTTTTTGTTCGTATGTTTGATCTACTTTCAAGATTTTTGGTCTTTTGAGCCAGAAACTCACTTCAATTGTATGTTTGTTCAAGCTTTTATGTCTTCTGTGTCAATTTATCCCAGTGATACTGCTGTAGTCAAAATAGCAATTATTTCTGTGTTCAGTTGTTGAAAAACTTTTAGCCATTTTTTATTTTTTTTAGAGTCTGAATTATGTTCACTTTCATGTCTAACAGGTGCGACACTGAAAACACAGATAGATCTGAAGCAGCTCTTTGCAGAGTAGAGGGATGCTGCTGCTGCTGCTCTTTTAGGCAAGTTCTATGTAACTGTCACCAAAAAAAATCCATTTATCTGTCTTCTGAGTACATTTTACACTTTGAAGCATTTTTGCCATTGGGAATAACAGAATCCCCAACTGAAAAAAAGGTTTCTCACTCTAGTGTCGGTAAATAATACACTAATGAGAACACAAAGCGTGAAGTTCTGTTGGCAAGCATCTGTCTTTTGTGCAGCGCTCTTCCTTCTTAGATAGCAAGTGTGCTGGAGCTGAGGCTTAGAGCAGTGCTTTAGCAGAAGCCTCAGACAAAACCAGAACTCACTGAACCTGCTCCCTGATTTATAATCAAGCAAACCAAAGAAAAAAAAAAAACACCACTGAAAATGACTTACAAAGCATTTCATAACACTTCATAAACAGAGTCTGACACAGACTCCAGATTTCCTGAGGTCAGTTCCCGGTCCACTTTTCTCTTCTGGTTCATCTTTCCTCCCCTAGCTTTATCTCAGATGTGTTGTGTGATTCACAAGATTAGTTCATAATGTAGAACAATGGCTTGATGCATTTAAGTCATCCAATGCCCAGCAAGGTAAACAAAGCATCAAAAGTACTCTGCATTCACAGCAATAAGCCTGTTCTAAAAGTATTACACACAAAAACATGAGTGCAAACACATGCACAAACCCAGCTTGAGCTTTACATTACAATGTATATGAAGAATAGATTCAAAATTCACAAGGATATACAACCCTTTACATAAGCTGCAAACTAAATCAAAGCACGAGTTAGAAACTATTTTTTTTTACATTCACAGTTAAGGCAAAAAGAAAGCCTAAATAATTCTGCCAAATAAGTGACTTTAAAAGATATTGCACAGAAAGCTTCTTGTGTTGGCCTCCATCAACATGACATAATGATTGTCCTATGAATGGTATTTGAAAATAGCACAACCACCACTGATAGAAGACAGATAAACCTCAAACCAGCAGAGGTCAGGATATCATCAGGAGTATAACCAGGAGTCTAATACAGGAGCATGATCATAAAAAGAAACTAGATTTGCAATTTAACATTGATTCAATAAACACAGTTTCTATGCTGACATTTTGTCTGAGACAGCATGAATAAAATGTGGGACAAAGAACTGAGACACCATTTTCACCCAATAATTTAAGGCTAACTACATAGTCACAGTGAAACACAGCTTCAAAACACATCTACCACAATAATTGCAAGCTGTCTAATGTTTACGCTCATAGACTCACCACCCTGCTGTGTCCTGATGGAAATGAAATTATATATAGGCTTACTATGTTATTAAATGTAATGGAACATGGCAGGAAAATGTGACTATTTCAGGCTGTGTACACATGAACTGATGCAAAACAAAAGGGACTCAGAAGTTCACTTCTTTTGAGAAAGACTTCTTGCTAGTCCTGTACTGATCCCTTCTTGGCTTCTGCACAGAAACTCAGAGTAATTCACAGATGGAAACACTGCTCTTAATACTCAGAGCTGAGCTTCCTTAAGGCAAGTCACTCTTCCATACGTTCCACTGATCTGTGCAGCCAAGAGAGACAACTTTAAACTTACAGCTTTAAATATTTCACAGTGAAATAGAAATTCCGTTCCCAGGGATTTTAATAAAAGCTTTACATGTTATCAAAACGCCAGTTCCTAAACTTGTCCTCCAGCATCCTCCAGAAGTAGGCGGCTTTTTGGACTGGGGCCTGCACTGCCTGTTGACAGGTCTTACATGGCTAGAACACACCTGCCTTGTCAACTCAGCATTACAAGGGAGATCATCACACTGCAGCGAGTGGCATCCAGGACATTTGTCACCATTTACCATACCAGAAAAGCATGCTGCACTTGCCAGGAGAAGGCAGCAGATGCCTCAGCATCAAAGGTGCCACCTCACTTGGACAATCCATCCACCCAGGACAGCTGATGACAGCTCATGACACAGACACAACAGTTCTCACCCCAGACATGTGCCTGCCAGCTGGGTCTCTTTCAGGGCAGAGCCAGGTGTGGTCTGTTAAATAGCTCTATTTACTAGATCATATGATGGGTGAGGAAAAACTATGTCTCACTGCAACTAGCAGTGACATTATTGAGTGGGCCCCCAAGGGCTCTGTGGCTAGTTAACATGGCCTCAAGGACCACAGTCCTCCTGGGACTTGGAACATGTTTCTTTGGGAATGCAACTCACTAAAATGTTTCATCTCCTAATTTCACAATAATTTATATTAAAAGAAAAAAATCATACATCTGTAGAGTTCATTTGCTAGTTAAAAAACTGGAAGACACTGAACTTACCTTTTCTATTGCTGCATCATGGACAGGAAGCTCTTCTGGACTGAAAACAAAGACAAAGTTCATATTACTCTACAAAAAAATCATTGTTGTCTAGGTTCTTAGAAGTAATCTTCTACAGTAGCAATGTGTAGTAATGAGTAGACAAGAATTCTCAACTTCAGACAATTATGACAATGGTACACAGGAACCCTTGGAATTTAGTTTTTAAACGGTAAGACTCACATTTAAGTAAGAAAATAGAATTACTTTAATATTAAGCCTTCAGAACAGACTGCAGAGCTTCAAGAGACAATGACTTCACCAAAAAAATATATATAATTTTTCGTTACCCTGGGCTGTACTACTGACCTGAAACTGAAATTTTCTTTAAACATACACAGCAGTTTTAAATCATAAAAGTTGTTTTAATGAAAAATTTTCAAACCATTGCATATTTTGTGTAGAGCTTTATTTTTAGAAATCCAGCTATTTCCAAATGTGAGAATCCTAACGCCACTCCACGCATTTTTAAACTGAACAGTTTTGTTTACCAGACCATACAATTGATATACCCCTAAAAAAGGTTTTCCTTCTTTACTACTGCACCCTGTGAAAGGCACAGACACTTTGCTTGACTTAGGACTCAGTTAACTTCTACTTTTTAAAAAAAGTTTAGAAATTTCACTCTGATTAACAGGTAGGAGGTAGCAAAAAAAAAAAAAAAAAAAAAGAAAAAGAAAAAGTTTTATTAGTAGGTATCCAATTAATTATTTTAAAATGCAGTTCTCTCACTTCTTAGCCTAACTAAAAAGACAGGTTATGAAGTGAAAACTTGAAAAGCAGCCTTTTAACTGACATTTTCTGACTTCACATTATTTTAGTTTCATTCTGAGGGCTCTAACTTATGTTCTTCTTATCAAAGCAACTTATGTTTTTCATATCAAAAGTAACTGGACCACTTTGATGCCAAATGAGACTTCCTTCCTTTGCGTGCATCATCTGCAGCTTCTGAAAACATAGCAGCTCATCTAAGCAGCAAGGCTCCCTCTTTCTGCTCTACAGATCAGATAAACAACAGAGCCAACAAAACCCTTCTTAAAAGGGACTAAAGAAGTACTATATGAAATCCTTCACAAAAAGAACAAGAAAAAAAAAAAAGTCCTTACTAAGTCTTGATATTTTGAAAGAATTCCTACTTACATCATCATAGCTGTCTATGGTGAGGGCACTAAACCCCACCAGTTTAGACCAGTACCAAAACTGTGCAAGGGTAAAAAAAAAAAATATCCTTACTGGGAAAGACTACAGAAGTGGAAATGGAAATTGAAATCTACCTTTCCTCCTCTATTGCTACAGTCCAAATAATAATAGTCTGACACAAAACGCTTAAGTTATATTTGATCTCATTAATTTCATTTAAAAACTTAAAAAGGTGAAGTTTCAAATTCAGAAGTTTTATTTGAATAATGAAATACATTTGGATTACGTCACCTAATGGAAAATCTTGCTCCAATTAACACCTTTCTGGAGACCCCCCCCACCCAGAAGTCAAAGTTTCCAGTACACACCTTATGAACTAATTTAAAAACCAGGAGAGCTTATCTTTTGCACAGTACTGCAAAAGGCATAAGCAATTCATTTAGAAGTAATTCCCAAGTATCAGAGAGTTTTCTTGAAGAATAACATCAAAACCCAACACAATCTGACGGAAGTCTCAGCATCCAGCACTCTAGAAGAAGCCTACACCCAGTACTACCTGAAGATGTAAGTGATGTATGTCATTGTGTACATTCCCACACAATTAAACTAACAAGCTGAAAGTAGGCCCTGTGTATGTCAAATATCACCTAGAAATTAAACTCATTTGAATGGAAGTTGTAAAAATAATAAGCAAATGGGAAGAAAAAATATATTCGTTAATCTGCTTTAATTTTTGTTGTCTTGTTTTTAATTACAAGGATCGCTAAGCCTTTCAAACTTCAAATTTTCAGTTCTTTAGTGACCCCTTCTTCTCTCCCCACACCAAATTTCTGAATAATCTCCTCGGTTGCAGGCACCAGCAGTTGGACTAGCTGATCCTCGAACTGAGCTATTCCATTCTACCTCCCCCAGAAGAGTCAGTCCCACTGACACAGTAAGAGGAGCATACAGTCGCTGCATTCTTCGTGGCCCTGCAAGATCACCCAAGCAGCTGGCTGCACACACAAGAGGCTCTTTCTCTTCCCCGGTGCCGTCAGCAGCATGTAAGACACCAAGCTGATGGCTCCGTATCCCCGCGGACTCGCGCGGGACACAGCTACTCCTCTGCCGAACTGGTACCACCTGACAGCTTATCTTCACATTTTCTAAGCTGGCACGGAAACTAATCACATGAAAAATTAGTCGAATCTCATTTTCTCACAAAGGAACGGACAACTCACAACAATTTATTAAGGAAATGCTCTCTGCTAATTTTGTAAATAACCACTGACGTACAAACAAAAGGCATAGCTGGATGCCCTGAGCAGTGGAAGAAGGCTCCTTTGTCCTGGGATGCAGACACTCTACTGCCTCGCTAAACTAATCCAGCAGCAGATTTATGGTCACGTTGCTCATTATTTCATCAGCTACAGAACTGTGTGCTAATACCAGACACCTGTATCGAAATGCCACAGGCTCACATTAAGCCAGCCCCGTATTTTTATTCCCTGAGATGCTGCTTCCAGCTGAGCACTAGGACAACAGCACGGAAGCGGAGCAATTTGCCCCAGGCTGCTCAGTAATTCCCTAGACTGGAACGCAGCAGTTCTCGGAGATCTTGCACTTAATTAACCAGACTGCATTAACTACGCCCACGTACTCACATACGTAATATTCAAATCTATCATGTAAGGATTTAAAAGGAAAGGCATAATGGGCAAACAAGCTCTCTCAACCTCCTAAAGAAATTTTAAATAAATACATTTCCATTTACTGTATTTATTTTCTATGCAGAAGCACCTTGCAGATTTTTCTCGAAAAAGGCTTAGGTGTCTGTTCAGACACAGAAATAGTATCTATTAACCTACCTAATTTTATTAGATTGGAAGTCTTCCAATCTTCCCCCTCCTTCTCCAGCCTAGCCAATCTCATTTTGTTATATGTTCAATTATTTCCTTTTAGCGTTGAATCTTCTCCCTCCATCTGCAGCCTAAACTTCTATTTTTCTACGGTTTTATCTGTGTACTTTACCAAGTAATAAGGTGAAGTGGTAAACAGTATTAACATAAGCTACATCGTGGCCTAAGATTACTGGAGCTGTTAAAGGGAAGCAGTTATGTTCATGTAGGGGATACGGGGAAGAAAAGCAGGACTGATTAATGTAATTAGCCTGGAACCATACAATACTTGATATCCAAAAGAGGAGTCGGAGTGGCTTTTAACTGAACGCATGTAAATACGGTGTCATTTAGCAGAAACACAGCCTTAACATTGCATGGAACAGTATAAAGGAAGATCCAAACCGGGTAAACCCACGAGTGTAATCGGACAGGAACCACGAGTCATTACACCGTACGTGCCTTCGCCCCAGGCACAAACCGAAGTTGAAGCAGCTCTCTTACAAGGGCAGCCAGCACCGCGACCCAGCTCATCCTGTGCTGGGACTTCATTTTGGATTTTGATTTTTTTTTTTTTAAGTCAGGTTGCAAATGATGGATGGAATTTAAATCTTTATGTCTACCATGATGGCTAATACAGGTTTTCAGGCATTTTTTTCAAGATAACTTAAAAAGAAATATTGATCTTAATTGCAAGAAGATCTGACGCTTCAGAAAGGCAAACATGCAGACCTGTGGTTTTGACCATTAAGCTGTATGTTGTAATTAGCTTCCACAAGGAACCATGGTAGTGTAAATACACTGAAAACAGTCTCAGACTTCGCAAGCTTACAGTCACCTACCAACTGCTGCCGTTTATATCGGTCTTCTTTCAACATCACTGATATATTTGTGCAACATAAACAAATGGAAAGACTTCCTCATATTAGTTCACTCATCAGATTTATTCTTCTCCTGAACTTGTTTGCAATTACGTTCACATTTCTTTGTCAGCTGGATTTTCATTTCTCATACCTTCTAGTTCAAAACACACCACCTGCTTAACCCCCTCCCTACTGCTGTCGCCTTTCCTACCCCGGAGAGAATTAGCCAGTGCACTGTAAAGAACCTTGGGATCCTTCATCCTGAAAAGCGCTGCAGAAATAACCATGTGTGCAAGTCATTCTTAGATTTAAAAGAAATAAAAAAGTCAAGATTTGACAATTAATTTCTATATTCCTATATTGCTGAATTCACTGTCGTGAATCGTACGTTAAAAAATGCAGATCCTCACAAAAGCTGTGGTGCAGTCCCTACATGAAATAGCTTCTTACAGTATTTCCTGAGTTTCTCAAGCTATCCTCAACATACTAGTAAGTGCACAAGCATCACTGCATGTACATTTTAATTGAAAAGTATTTTGAAACCATATTTAGCATCACAGATGAAACACAACGGGGAAAAAGTTTCTTGCAGAACACTTACCTTCATGGTCTCATTACTCAATCACACAGAAATACATGCAGTGGGTTCACTTTTTCAGTTATGATGCAACATTAAGTGTTTAAATCCAAGAGGAAAACACATTTGCTACCAAACAGAAAAATGAATTTGAAGGAAATGCTGAAAAAAATCCAGCCTTGGATTTTGTATCTTTTTGAAATTTCTTTGATCAAGGAATATGTGAGTGAAACATCCACAAAAAAACCATTAGTAAAACATAGAACTGAAAACCAAAAGTGTCCCAAAGTAAGTTTATGAAGAGAGAGAAGGAAGGGAAGAATTCAGTTGACATTTGAACACGAAAAGCCTGAGTACAACTGGAAATATTTTGCTGTACAATATATAACTCATATTGTTGAGTTACAAATTGCAACAACATTTCAGAACTCAGATGTATTAGGAAAAAGTCAATCTTCCCAAGCATGAACAATTATTAGACTGTGTAATAATTCATCAGGATGGAGTTGTAGGAGTCTGTAGCATTACTGGACAAAAAAATCAGTATCTTCACATTGGGAAACCAATTCTACAACAGTAAACACACTGACTAGATGTTCTCTCAGGTCTGCCTCCCCTTCAGCTTCTGATAAAGGGCGCATCAAACTGTCAAGGCAATAAATGATATTATGGATACATAAGAAAGTGCGTTGCAACAGAATACAACCTTATTTTACATATATACATATCATTTCCAGGTAGGTTTTACTGCCTCACAGATGAGGGTTTCACCATCATCTTACAGTAGGAAATATAAATAAGACTGCATAAATCACCAGACACAGAACATTGCTATTTAGAATGATTATTTTCCTTTCTGCATTAAATTACTGCCACAAAATGGGCTACAAAGCAAACTGTTTTCTGAAATCAACTGAAAAAAAAACTAATTAACCATTATAAGTAAAACTAAAACAGTATTTCAATTGCATGCCTTTCTTTAGATGTAGGATTAAATTATTCTACTCATTAAAGAACAAATCTAAAGCACAGTTCACTCAGTGTTGAATTCACATCTTTTAGTCCAAACAAGTTAATTTTCAGAAAAATTCTGATTTCAAATAATTGATTTAATCTTCCAGCCTTTGAATGGAAATTAAAGGCAACATTGTCATTTTCAAAACCAGTAATACATGGAAAAGATTTCTAAAAGAGAAAATAAGAAAACTGTGTTTTAAACTTAATGATGGATTTTCTACAGATAAAACTCCATGGCACACTTCCTTCTTCTTTCCATTACCTATTTTATTTATATAACTCACAGTTCTGATTTTGCGTCTATCAAAATAATTAGAGCTTTGCTACTGTTATCATCCACTAAATTTCACCAAATAACCTTTGCACAGTATGGGGGTGGTGACTACAGCAGATTAAAAAACAGCTTTCAGAAGTTTTGTTAAAATTCATAAGCAAGCCAAAGCAATTAATTAACATATGGGATAAGCCAATGTGATATTCCACAAGATAATTACCAGGAAATATACTGCAAGAAAGAAAATTTAGTGCTGGCAAAAGATCGGATCAGCTGTGATTTCATGATTAGATTTGAGTTACAATTATTATTTGTGGATTTGGTTGATGTTGCTGCCAACATGCCCAACACAATGCCATGAGCCCCTGTCCAGAAGTTTGCAGTACTGCACACTCTCAGAGATAAAATAAAAGATTTATCAAATTCAATTAAATCTCAGAGTGGTGACTTTTTAGTAAAGTACTTTCCTGCTTGGGATAAGATGATCATGTATCATGTGCTACGCAAAGCGTATTCCTACATAAATAAGACACTAGTGTTCCAGCAGTACATATTTGTTTACTGTTGAAACTTAACACTTTCTGTACCTACACTTGCTTCTTCTATAAAATAATCTTCTGCAGTCTAAAACTCTGTTTTGGTGGGTCTTTTACTTGGGTCAAGATTAGCAGCAGCATTGCACTTTAGGAAAAAACCACCTGTCACCCAGACCTCCTTCAGCACTCTTAATAATCAATGTCAGTGAAGCATACTCAGGCCATTCCCTACATTCTTTAGTCTTCTATAAATGCTAAATATAGTAGGAAATATTTATGGTAATAATGATTGTGTCAAATCCTTACATTTTAGAGCTTAAGCAGCAACTTAAGACCAAAGCACATCAGTTTATATATATTGTGTAAGTTAAATCATATATTTAATATTACCATATATTACCACTGAATATTACCATATTCAGTGACATTTTCAGTTCTGTTACCTAATAGCTCTTCTCACAAAAACTAGTAATTCATGGATTCCCAGTACACAGTGGGTGATCTCTTACTCAAACGAAGAAGTAGAAGATGTTAACAGAAATGCACTATTTGTCCTTAGTTGGCAGATTTATCCTGCAGCTTACTTGTGTTTGCAATTAAATCTGCAGGGCTGCATTCACTTCACTTCTTTCTGTATCTGCAGAGAGTTGCTGAAGTGACAGCCTGGACTAACACAACTGAAGAAATTTCAGCTCCAGTCCTAAGAAAAAACTGAAGAAATGTGTACTTCTGTGATACAGTTTTAGGAAAATAATCCACACTGCTCTGAATGATGGAAAGTAACAACAAAACGTGCCTTCCTTCCACAGGAAGAATCTACCTGCAGAGTAGTAGAACCACACATTAGGTTGCCATCATGATAACAGAAGAGGAAGAAAAAAGCAACAACTTCTAAGCTTTCTTAAAAACCAAAAAAAAATCACCTTTAACTACAATGAACAAAACTGAATTAAAGAGAATAACATTTTAAATGCTTTTGTAAAGGAGCTGAAAGTAGCAGTCCAAAACCACATAAGGGCTTATTGGTAACTTCTAGACACAAAAATATTAAAATGCTATTGCAACTATGAAAGCACAACACATCGGAAAAGTTGCTTATTTTCCAGTGGAAGCCAAAATTAAAATTAAATTAAAATATGACTGAGAAAGATAAACTTGAAACCCTACTACTCTCCTTTTGGGGCTATAAATACCAATCCAGGAGTTAGGCTCTTTAGCTGCTGTTCCAATAATACATGGTTGGCTCTGTGAAGCTCAGAAGAGATCATCCAGGAAAGAAAATTTGGTTTCCCCTCCCTTCGCCCAGGTCAGTTCTATGCATTTTTTCATGGAAAATGACCAAATACAGGCTGGCAAAAAAAAGACTCAAAGTTTGAAAAACAAGTGTGAGAAAAAGTGAACAGCAAAAGCATTGAAGAGTTCCTCATAGGAACTACAACTCATTTTAAAGGAACATTTCTGACCACAGGTGTTATTGTGAAATACGACATTGATTTAAGGAGGCAGTTACTGCAAAATGCTACACACGTCTCAGACTTTTAGAAATAAGTTCAAATGCATCAATGCAAAGAAAAAGATCACAACGTAACTGTGAATGGACAGACACAAAGGCAGAGATCAAGTCCATCATGGAAGCAGAGATGCAAACTAAAGGAGTCAGAACGGATAATAACTAAACAAAATACAGCAAGCTCAATATCCGGCTGGGCTGTCAGTTCTGTTTAGATAACATCGCCTATGTATCTAGATCTTTGAACTTCACAGTTTCACAGGCCCCATCACTGCACAGCTGAATCGCGAGCAGAGATCCATTTCAACTTATCAGGTGTTCCACAACTCAAATAGTATCTGGTCCCAAAATTCGTTAAATCTCTTCATTAATGCTTACTACATGTCTATCACTATCATGTTTTCAAATCAGGCTTTATCATACAGAAACACAATTAAAATATTCTTCTAGAAGTAGTTCCCTGTGAAAGCATGCAAGAAAAAAATATTGGTTTTGTCTAATGCTAGGAAGATTAATCTAAAAAAGCATTATGAATCTCAATTACTAACTAATAAAACTTCCATTTCTCCCATTAAATAAAAGGAATCTTCAGTGTACATCGGGGCAAAAAAGAAAGAAGAAGAAGAAGATTATTTGGAGTTGAAATTTAATTATTTTTTTTTAAACAGCAGTTCCTCAAAATCTTGATTAGCAATTAATATCTAAGAGCAAAATCAGTCCAGGGAAATGCAGCACATATTATAGAGCAGAATCCATTATACACAATGCAAGATTATAATAAAGTTTTCATAGTAAATCTTTATAATACCACATGAAAAAATTCTACATAGTCAAAATGAGGCATATTCATATATTTACTAGAAAAAGGAATTAAGAGAAACATAGCTGTTCTCTAATATTGAGATCTGAACATTTGTATTTTATTTTTCAAATACAAACTTGTCTTTGGCAGCAGTATCCTCAGAACTAGGCCTGACCCCATCTCACCACACTTAGGAGAAAAGAGGGGAGAGGAAAACAACCCCAAGCCCCTAATGAATGATGACAGCATATAAAATGTAATAGCATTTATATTTATAATTAAACTGTTAAGAATAAACATTTCATTGCTCTTTTAGTACATCACTGCGTCACTTAATGAGTTTGGCAATACTGATCATGCCCAGAGGATTAAGGATACTGGCTGCATGTCACTAGGAACAATAGCATCTCAACCTTCCCAATAACCTTAGCATTCTTTCGTTAAGCTTTGATATGCACACAAAAAATTGAAATTGAAGTTAAAATTACATAAAAATCCCTATTTCTTGCTTATTTCACTATTACCAAATTACAGCCACCATGCTTCTCTCTTTAATTTCCACTACCCAGAACATTTTGGCATCTCAGTAACTTCTTTTGCTGCTGAGAATACTCAGTGACCAGTCCTTAAACCTCTTATCTGAAGAGACTTCACCTGTGTACCTACTCAAATCAGCAGGGTTAGCTGTATAACTAAGACTTACTGTTCTTGCACATGCAGTTCTATGAGCGTGTTGTAGAAAGTATTAAGGAATGCATGGAGAATATTTTAGAGACGAAGTACTCTTTTCCAGCAAAGATCTGTATGGACTACCAAGAAATAGAAGAAGAGAGAGGTTAACTTGTTGCTCATCATATTGCTCCCTATTAAAAAGTTAGGGGCAAAACAACAGTAAGAAAGAAAGAAAGAAAAATCAATAGCTTCATTTGGAGACATTTAATGAAGTATCTCAATTCTCGATTGAGCTCTCCATTTCTTTGCTCCACTAACCTCATTTTTTTGCAGCATGCTGTAGAAATGCATTACAGAGCTAACGAAAATTCAATGCATTTAAAGAGTAAGGTTTGATGGAGAAGAGCAGGTAGGCTACATCATCTTAGGAAAAGAAAGAATAATGAATTCTGCTATGTGAAATGTGCATCTGGCATCACAATAATCTCCAGCATTAGTAAACTATTCTAAAAGTATGTTCCCTGCTTTAATAGACTCGTGATAAAGAATAAAAGCATGAGTCAGATTCTCAGCTGCTGTAAATTGGTACAACTCCATGAAAACCACAAGAATCTGACTCAAATTATTAAGAGGGCTTTATGATTGTAGAAAAAAAAAGTATATTTTCTACCATTAGTACTTTATTGATTTTTTTTTCCCTTTAGTAGGAAAAAAATATATTATGCAGAATAAACCTCAAATCTACCCAACAACATTACGCTGATCATTAGTAATAATAATCTACTATTAATCATCACTATAGCACCTGCCAGACCACACGTACATCCCCAGCTTCTATTTACTGAAGAGGTAGTAGGAAAAAAACTTGTTTAAGCTAAATCAGTCAAGTTATAGCAACAACCAATTTTAACAGGTTTTGTGGTCTAAGATGACTATTAATACAACTTAATTTGCTAGTAACAAGTTAATATCTGAAAATAATTCATACTGTGTGGGTTGAAGAAAAAGTCTTTAAAATAATTGCTGTTTTTTTTTTTTTAATTGTGTCGTGACAGCTTATGTTTTTCACAGCTCATTATCAAAAGGATAACAGGACAATTCAGTTGATGGCATCCATCAATGAATGATAGAAAGAGAAAAGTTTTGAAAAGCTACAGTGACTAAACTGTAGTTTTTTCCTGTTATTTCCATTTTGTGCCTTAAGACCTAAACAATTATAATGTTTTCCACAACATATTAGTCAACATGTTAGTCATAATCTATGTTTTCCAACTTAGATTAGTAAAAAAACAGCCTTGAGCTGTATCCACCCTGAATTCCAAAAAGCAATGACAATTTTCTTCTTACTAAGAAAAACACAACTGTAGTCTCAATAGTCTTAAGGAGCTTTCTTATAAAAGAAAATGGGTGATATACAGAGACAGATACATAAAAGAATCAAAAGAGAGTATACACACAAGTACTGCTAATAAAAGACCGGATAACAGAAATCATAACTGCTAACTAAAAAGGAAAGATGCGGATTTTTTTTTTTATACCTTTTGCTTTGTCATAGTCTGACAAAGGACTGAACTCAATTGTTCCAACAGGTACCAAATGAATGATCCATGCTGATGTCTGATTCTTACAGGGAATGTTGTTCGATGACAAAGATGTTGGTATCAAGGGGCACAGAACCTGGCAGCGTATTGAACAAACACATTTGCGTGGAGACCTAAGCTACAGATGCCGCCTTCTGCCTGTTTGAATTTGCCCAAACACGGAACTTTGGTTTTCCATGGCACCCTAGGAAGATGCTGAGGCTGTTACACTCATCCTGCTCTCTGTCTTTTGGCCTGTTGCTGAAAGGCCTGAAACAGGACTGGCTACTGCATGAACCTGGTGCTGACCTTTGGAGTTGCAAAATGCTGCTTTCAGCTTCTATCCTATTTCAGAAGCGCGTACAAAGTTTAGGCTGTTTTGCAAACCCCAGTCAGTCAATGCTCACATGACCATTAACTAAGGTTAAGATTATACAAGGGGAAAGAAAAATAAAAAAGGAATAAAGTTATTTCATCCTTGCAGCTAGCTGAAGAGTTTTGCAAAAAATAAATAAAAGGATATGTTCACAAAAATGTACCTTTAAATACGTGCTTCCATGATCTCCAGTTGAAGCTTAAATTCTTATTGCTCTTCAAAATATTGACTGCCATTTAGATTTGTTGAATTCTTTGATTGCTTAAAGCCTTTAATAATTTTTTAAATATAAAAATCATTCAAATAATTGCCACTTTGACGTATACAAACTCATCTCCATATTATTCAAACCATAGGCTTAAAATAATGTGTGTGTATATATAGATAGATAGGTAGGTAGGTAGATAAAGATATATATATATCCTTAAATATTCCTAGGAGTAGTAGAGGACTTGCCACTGCCCTAGGAACACACATTAGCTCTCCCTGCTTTTTTTAAACTACCCCAAAGCAGTAACAAATCAACTGAAGAATTCAAGGAGGGGGAAATCCTGGATCCCAAGGCATTACTGGAATGTCTGCTATGAGCTTCAAAGACGCACAGAAGTTCTTTTCAGTTCTTTACTGAAGCTATTCCCTTGTCAGTGATTGCTGCTAGAAAAAAAAATGCAAATAGAAGAAGTATGCATAAGGTAAAGTTTCTATGACAGATTAGACCACGGTGAAAAGTTTAAGAACACTTTAAAATTTAGCAAGGCTTCAAGATAATAGAGAAAGGAATTACTTTTTTCCTGGGTGTAGGGCGTTTAGAGCTTGGTTTTATGGGGTTGAGGGTTTTGTTTTTGTTTTGTTCTGTGTTTTGTTTTGTTTTTAATTGCAAAGCTCTGATCCTTTAATTTCACATCCAGAATACACAAAATTTTGTTTTTTGTTTTAATTAAATATGGAAAAAAATAAAAATTAAAAATGAAGTAGCTTGACACATGGTTGACCCAAAAACCACAACATATCCATGACTAAATAAAAAATATATAAAAACAACCTTTTTCTATTAATACCAAACACATTTGATCTTTTCCATTTCCAAAAACAGCTGGAACAGTTTTTTGTTATGACTACCTGTGAAGACATCTGAGACATTTCTCCCATTCCTAAACTACTTGCTTGAAAAAGTCATATATTAAAGACTACGGTTTATCTGAGCATACCGCTGAGATGCTATGCTAGACTTGTATATCAACTACAAGTGTAGAACAAAATACCAGTCAGATACAATTTCAAGCACAAATTTTCTAAGAGAGAATATTCAATCTTAACAAAACACTGGTAGACTGCATATAAAAATGCTAGACTTCCTGAAGGAAAAAATGTTCCTTTTAAAAATGATTGACATTTTTTCACAACAGCCCTGCTGTTCAGCATGCTGGCACTGTAATATGAAATTAGGAGTCCACCAGGATTTTTACAGGTGAATTTATGGAATGGGGATCATTTCTGAGGTTTTTTTGGGTAGGGATGTTGTTGCCTTTTTTTGTTTTTTTAAGGTACTTTTAGGATTACAGGTAACCATAGTGCAGCTGGAAAAAATGTGTTGTTCTGTTCTCTCAAGACTCTTGTGTTCAAGACTAAGGTGATCTCCCTAATAAGGACTTCTCTAGACAAACATTATGTACTTGAAGAATAAAGTTTCAGTAGGCACTAATCCAGCTATACCAGATGACATTGAGGAAGACCATAAGTACTTGATTGAAAACAGTCTGTATCAATTAAGAGAAACAATGCTACTGCAATTAATATTGAATTAGAAGGTATCAAGGTGAACCAACACTAGCTCACCTTTCTTGTTTTGCTTTGCAAACTCAGATTAATGTAACAGAATTGGAAATGCTGCACTGTAGCTGAACAGCTATTGCCTGGGTCAAAACGGCACACGTGCAGCAGAAGCACAGCCACAAGAAGGCACATCAGCATAGCTCCCTCAGGAACGATCTGGGTCCTTAGTTATTGGAGAACTCTGGACTCTGAAATGGCTTTTTTCCCTTGTAAAACAGGGTGCTGAAAGCATCTCTTTTCAAACACATCCTCAGCCTTACAGAAGCAAGCAAACACTGTCACGTTGTACAACAGACCACCTAGTAACAGCAGTCGTGTTTAGTGTTCTGCCCCCAACACGTCTAGAAAATATTGGTTCCCTTGGTCAACACCTCAGTTACCTTCCTCACAAAGGGACTTTTCAGTGCTCGACTGTACCCAGAACAGGGTACATCACTGCATGTATTCTTACCGCTATATGTATTGGGCAGAAGTGGCAGGATTTCAGCCGCTGGGGGCTGCGGGGGTCACTGAAGTGTGAGGTAGCCACGACCTGCCCTGTGACAGCCACGTCTGCTCCAGCTCTGAAACCACTATGAAGAAGCCAGAGAGCGCCAAAACTTCAGTCAGTTGGAGGAATGCGTGATCCTCTGCTTGAACATATTTTTAAAGCCTGGCAGCAGCTAGAGGCAGGAGAAATGGAGGAGATGTGAGGAGAAATGGAAGGGACAAGTGGAAGTTGGGGACGTGACACTGGGGACACAGCTGGAGATGTACTCCAGCATGCCATGACCAGGGAGGGACGTCTCTGAGGGGACTGCAGCCCATGGGCCACCCATGCCAGGGCAGTGGGAAACAAGCAAGAAGGAAGAAGCAGAAGACAAAAACAAATAAGAAAGGAGGAGTAGCACAAAGAAACCAGCAGACACATAACCCTGACCTCCTGCTCTACCTGTCACCTCACCAAAGGAACTGGGATGAGCCAAGGGTAACCAACAGCAACAAAACAAGAGAAGTTTGTTCTGGGGGCAGAAGGGAAGGGGTGTTTCCCCTAGGCGTTCATTAAAGGGTTTATTGTTTGTTTTTTTTCCCCTCCCAATATCCAAATCAGTAATAAAACAAATGTTATTTGGCAATAAATTATATTATGTAAAAAAAAATTACCCAAGTTGAGGCTGTTTCACCCACCACACCATATGGCTTAACTATGACCATCGCAACTTCCTCACAGCCTTGCAACAGTAATCAGTAAGGCCAAGTTTCCTCCATTTTATCCAATAATGAGATTAACTCTTACATGACTCATGTAAAATTTATGAACTACTGAAAACACTCCCATTATAATTTAGTCAGTCCCACCAACAATACTTCTTATCGGAGTATTGTTGTGCAGAATCTAGTCTTTGGCATCTTAAGAGGCAGATCCTTTCAGCTCCCCATGGAGTTATTTCAGAGCTTAGTGTGTTTGCTGGAAACCTTTCCTCATATCAAACCTCCCTCTAAAATTTCCCTTTATTTATTTCAAACAATCCACATTTATAATGATGCTTTTGTACTTTTCACTGAACTTTGTTTCTTCTTCCCTGAATTCACTTGGCACCAACTCAGTTTCATTCTGTTTTTAACGGTTGCTTTAATAACCTGGCCATACCAATTTCCTTTTACTATCCAAAGTCAAACAGAACTTCCATATTCATTCACAGAAGTACAAAACACAAAATGGTAATACAGCGAACAATTTACATTACATTCCTAAGGCATCAGTTATTAAAAACTGACGACATCGGGGTAGGTAAAGATGGTCCTAAATATTGTAAATAATAAATACCACAAGAACCATTAGAACCGACCAAAGCTGCCCAACAGATATTTCAACTGTGGGTCTTAAATGAAGTTTTACCCTTAAGGTTAGATATTTTGCCTGAATGGATACATCATATTTATTTCCAATCGTTGGGAATTTCTAAACTGTTAGATAAAAAGGCACCTCCTCTCTGCTACTCAGGATCTTCTCAAAAGAAAATCTAAAGAGTTTCACCCAATTCTACCAGTATCACAGGAAGACAATAAAAGTGCAACTCTCTTCAGGTTCTCTAAGTTTACTAATTCACAGTTTGACACACAAATAAGGACAGCAGCACAAAAGAAGAACCACAGATCTAGACCAAAACTGCTCTTTAAAAGTTCCTCATCTTCATTTTCTCCCACCATCTTCTCTGGCTTTAATGTGGCATGTTACACAGGCAGCTTGAGCACTTCATTCCAAAAAAACCTTATCTTTTCTGCCCTATCAGCAATCAGCTGAACTTTGGATGCACATCCAGAGAGACAAGGAAAGCTGCAAACAGGTCATACCAAGGAGAAAGAGAAGCTTACAAACTGCTGATGATAATCGGGGCCTGGTGCACTTGAGCAAGCAAGCCCTAATTTTCTGCTAGGTTCCCCACACTCAGCAGCCTTCTGATACAAAAGACATTTTTCAGCTACTTAGTATTTTAAAACATCAACGTAAACAAGATTATCATTGCAGATTTCTTCTTAACTAGACTATAAAAAGGTTGATACTGTCCACAGATATTCAGTTTTCAACGTGCATCAGAGTGTTTTGTGCATCAGAGTGTTTTGTTAACTCACACTGTAAGCACATGGTAGATAGGTTAGGAGGGATTATAAATCCTGACAGCTCAGTAAGGAACTGTTGGCAACACACAGCTAGCAATCAGCTGGAAGTTTTTAACTTTGTCACTGATGGCTCACTGCAGCGCTGATCTCGCAGCTGTAAGGTTTCAATGAATGGGTTTGGATGATAACCATTAAGGCAACTGTTTGAGGCTTTTGGTACGTACTGCATTTATGCTGCATAGTTTCAAATTCTCTTAGAAACGGGGAATTTCTTTCAGAAACAGTAAATTGCACATGCTCAGCATCGCAGTATAAGGGAACCCAGACCATAGTGTGCAGTGAAATGTAAATTGTCTTTGCCTGAAAAGACATACCGTTAGGATAGGCATATCAAATTTCTCCTATCAGGAGAAATTTTATTTCTCAGGAAAATACAAGTGTCATTTGCACTGAATTTTCTTTAAAGAATCAATCATAAGGCAGCCTTGAGAGCGCTCCCAGGTGAAATCTACCTTATAAAGAGACATAGATCAGCATATGAGCAATGAGTATCACAGAATTAGTGAAGACATGGAATAGCTACATGTATTGTTAATTTGTACAGTGCTCATGTATTATAAATATTTCCAATTTCATCCCTTGAAGTTGGCTATATAGAGAATGAATTCTGAACAGGCTTCGCATTAGTGACTAATGACTAATTACTAGAAAGGAACTATGGTCTAATGACTAAATTACATCTACTCTGCCCCATCACAAAAATGACTTTAGTCTGATGTAAAGGTGCATACAGTAGCTTAAGGTTACAGCTACAGCAGCCTGGAAATTGACACAAGTTACTTTGCCAAGCAGCACTCCCATCACTGCATCTCAGACACACTATGACATTGGAGCCATGAAATCCAAGACAGGAGACCAACTGCAGTAGCAACTAGAGCAGACATTAATAACATTCTTCCAGACTTCATTTATATATATATAAAATGGTATATATATATAATGTTTATATATTTTATATATTATTTATATANTATATATAAAACAACCATTATATACATGGTTTCCTGGTTACTTGTATTGTTATAAAACATATTTTATAATATGGAAAATTCAGGAGTTTGCAAGGATACCTAAATCAAGAATCCACTTACAAATCTGAAGATACTTGACTCTGTTACCATTGAAGTCAGTGAACTTAGCAGTGGCTTCTCTTACTTTTGCACAAGAAGTAATTCCGACATCCATTCTCCGTTAAGAATACCTGCAATGACAGCTACAATACCAGACGTGCGGTGGTGTAGCTGTAGTTTACCAACACAAAGACCTCTCTGTGTAAAGTAAAACCGTTTGGAAGTCATACGCCCAATTAACTCACCCTGATGAAGTAAAGCCAGTCTACAGGTAAAGATGACTGTTTTAATTGAAACAATGGCATAACAAAACAGAAGAAAAACTGAAAAAAGCAAAACACACACACCCCAAGTAGTATAAAAGTACATACTTAGTAATTAAGTTTTCCACTCATCACTGTTTTTTTTGGAGGGCCTAACTGCACTTCATATATTCAAACATAAATGCCAAATACCAAGAATGGCAGAGAGTCTTGACTGGATATTACCAGAAGCGTTGAGTCAGTTTGTGTTCAGTTTCTGCAAATTGGATATTTCCATTTGACAAACAGAAAAGTTCTAATACAATTTAATGCTATCACCTTTATTTGCCAGAAAGAGATTTTGGGTTACAAAGAAGTACCTATAGGGAAATTAGATCTGGATTCTGGCATTTTCTGACTTTACTTAATGCAGTATCAGGTCCCAAGTTGACAGAGACTTCAGTAGGATTACTAAATATATGAAGTTAAATGAGATTCATCTTTGAAGATGGGGATACACAGTCGCTCATATACAGCTATTACATAACTTTTTTTTTTTTTAAAACGATCCACATTATGATAAAATTTAAAAATTTCTTCCAAGAACTTCAAGTTTGTTTACATCTAACACAATTACTCAGACTCAGAAACAAAATTTATCTGTAATTTAATTTAGCTTGAAAAATCATTTTGTAGACTATCAATTTTTATTCCCAAATAAAATATTCAAAATATTTCAGTCCCTACACAGGATCACATTATACAAGTAAAAAAAAAAGTCTAGGAATGGAACTGAAAAGCACAGTGAAAGCTTATCCAAAATTTACACAGCAAACTGTTCCCAGAAGATCTACTAAAAGGCATAATAAACAGTTTCAACAAATAGGCAATAGAATAAAAAAGCATAAATAGTAATAGTAACAAACTCTTAGCCTTATTTTCTTTTCAATATAGCTACTTACTGTAGAAACCCAAATCTATCTGTGACTTTGTAAAGACGATAGTCAGCATCTTCCCACGGTTCAATCTGCGCACCATCTCGTCCCTAATGGAGAAGGAAAAAAGAAGGGCCAAATTACATTTTATGACACAATAAGCTAAAACACAGAAAGACAGGATTGAGCCACTCAAAGCATAATCTTTGGGACACTATGGTAGTAGGGAGGAGTAGAAAGAGAACACTAGTCCTAAACTGACCAACCAAAAATAGTGAAGTAGCACACCTCTCTCAGCCACTGTGAATATTTTCATCACAGGAAAGCTCTTTTGGTGTCACTGCTGCACGCAGAATAAATTTTCACCATTGATTTCAACCACAAATTTGTAATAATCTCAGATCTACGCTTAATCCCTGCAATAGTCCATCAAAGTCCCCACACCCTGCCTTCTACTTGCTTTATTTCCATAGTCCATCTTTCCTGAACAACCACCTGACAACAGCACATACTATGGACACTCTTGAGCTGACTTCTAGCAACTGTCAAACAGAATGAAGCACTGAGTTTTTCTTCCTTTTCTTTAAGGAAACATTCATTCCTATTCCTTTCTCCTACTCCTATCCCTATTTTTTGTAAAACTTGCAGAAATCAAAGTACATTTCAAATGCATATTCTTCTGATATGGGTTACATACACTTTACTGGGTGTGAAGAGAGGCCACCACTCAGAACAAAATTCACATGCACGTTTTTTCCTTATTAAAATACAAAGCTACTCACTTAAGTACACACTGCGAGATACTACTATGTCTGGCATCTAAAATGTTTCATAAACTCTACAAAGAAGTCTACTGCTCACTACTCCAATGACACTTACAAAGCCCACAAGTGTTAGAAAAATACAGGAACACAGTGTGGGCGTTCTAGGCATCCCCTGTGCTAGGCTTTTACTTGACAAGTAGTTTAAGAAAAAGGTAACGTCCAGTATATTTCTTTAATCCCTCACTGCAATCTGACAATAAATGCAGTTCACTTATCTTTTAAGTTCTCTACAATGATCTGTTTCTATTACCATAACAGAATTTAATAAAAAGTACAATAAAAGTTCCTCTGATCTAACAGATATACTTAGCATCCTCAAACACCTTATTTTCATTACTTCTGAAAACATTACACTACTTAAAATAGCCCCAAAGCGACTTGCCATGCACCTGAAAAATAAGTTGAGTCATTATTCAGAACATCCCCTGTGGAGGGAGAATTTAACTCACCCAAAAGCCAGTGGCTCATGAAACCACCAGATTAGTACTACACAGAGTATTTTAAACAAAAGCTAGCAGGAAGCCATGATTCATTTTTTTTTTTTAATAGAAATATTACTAAGACAAATTATAAGATGTCTTTAAATCATTATCAAGTTTACTTACTCTGTCATACTTGGCAACTATCTCTGCTCGTTCTTGGGCAAGTTTGACAGCAGCATCCTGCTCGGCATCTGCACCTGTGAAGGATTAAAATAATGCTGTTCAGATTCCCTCCCTTGTGAGCGAAGAACTGCAGTTAAATACTTAGAAAACAGACCTTAACTTCAGAGAGATTACTTGGATGGAAAAATGCCAAAACAATTGTATCAAAGCAAAATATGATCACGGTACACCTCCTGAATAATGTTCATAGTAAAATACAATTATTGGACGGTACTTTAACTGCTGAGTTTAGAATGTTCCCCATTTTCTACCAAAATAGCTATTAAAAAAAAGTCAAAAAAATAGTAATCCACAACCTGCTAATTGAAAGACTGAAGAAAGTAGTAAAAGCTAGCAGTTGTCAATTCTGGAAGCGTTTACATAGTCAAAAACATACACTACTGTTTGAAAACAAGTTTTAAACTATTTTCAGGGTTCATATAGAGGGATTAGAAAACTGATTAATGCTCAAGAAATACTGCATGACTTAATCTGAGAAATTGCTTAAAACTTATTTCTCAGAAAACAAGGAAGGAGATTGCTATGGTATCAGATCTGTAACTTGTGCAACCCAGAATAAGCATACGAATATGACAACAGGAAGACTGGCAAGCAAGATGCATAGGTAAGCACTGGACATCAGTACACCACAAGTGCAGCAGAGGGTACTACAGTGGTGGAGTTAAAGTTTAGATAAATCTGGTTTGATTGAGGGAACACAAAACAAACTGCACGTGTAACTGAATTAGATTCCTCAGCACTGTTCCCTTAGCAGAAACCATCTCTAGATCATGGATAGGAATGTAAAGGGGGCACTGTGAGAGGAAAAGTATTTAAGATGCTTCTTGAATATTCAACAACATAATACATTTCAATATTCCAAATTTTGAGGGGCAAAATTGGACATCAAATGAATGGGGCAAGTCAATGATAAGTCTGAAAGATTCAAGAGTTGATTTGTTTCAGTTATAGTTCTATTCTATTCCTATTTCAAATTTTCTATGATTAAAAAGCAATGAATTATGGATAAAACACAACTTTAAAAAGACTTGAAATAATTTTCAAACACTGTTACAGAAGTAACTCCAGACACGTGCTTTTTAATTCATTGTTTAGTACATAGCAACATCATATCTGTTGAGCATTAATTCTTCAGCAGATGTACGTATCAACCATCTGCACCATGAAATATGAAAACAGATCAGATATGATGGATTTTTTTTTTAGCATATGACATTATTAACACTTACTTGCTCAAAGCCAGTATTTCTTTATTAAAGTTTACCTACACATTTCTCAGATATTTAGAAAAGAAGTTGTGCCAAAGTGGCCTTCTAAACTGTATGACAGATTGACCATGTTCTCTACATGTTTTCCCTTAAAGTTTCTTGAGGGGAATGCAGACAGAACCTCAGCATGCCCCATCACGGACACACACACCAGCATACAGGCAACAATGACGCTTGTCCCACATCTCCCTAACAAAAAGTCTGACTACTGCTTTAATTTTTGGAGATCATAAGTAAAAGCTTTACACTTTGTTCTCCTCATTCTATTCTCATTTAGGAAATCGGGCTTTGTCATTTTTCCCAATATACACCAGAACCAGCACTCGTGTTTATGCAATTATTTAAAATTTAAGAACTGCATCTGCTCTATTTTGAAGCTCTGCAACTCTGTGCCACAACACTGATAAATAATTTCCTCCCTGTAAGGTGATAAGCGAGTTGATTCATTTCATGTTGTCAGCCTTTAGTGCTGTCCAAGCAGTGTGCTGTTCCCCTTGCTCTTCTAGGTGCTGGATCCACCTTTATTCATTCCTAAGCCTAAAAGAGGACTGCAAGACAAAAAACAGTTTGGTTTCAGGTTTGGTTTTGTCTGACAGTTTTATAGTTACTGTGGGACCCTGCTACCCCAGCTACCTGTCTGAATGCTGACCAGGACACAACACTGTGCCCTTCTAGAATCTCCTCCCAGCACTGTCACCACACAAGGGCACACACTGGACTCTGCGCTGCTCCGAGCACATTCGAGAACTATATAATCCCGACACAACTACACCAATTCATGTTTTACTCCTTTACTAGTTGACGTACCACACCTACTAAACGGACGATGTCCACTGAAGTTACCAAGTCTACACTGAGAAAGTCGTACATGAAGCCTAGCAGTACTTTGAAATTAAGAAGCTAAAGGAACCATAATCAAAAATAAATTGCATTTTCTTTTGTAAGACACAAACAGATCTGTGCTTACACTACTTCTTTATAGAAAACCAATTATGAGTTTTCAAAAGTAAACTTATGCTTGCTAGGAAAGCTGTTATTCCATGAGAAAATTGAGATACTGACTGACCCTGATCTTTACTTCCCCAGCGGACAGACCTGGGGAAAGCCTACTTGTTTGAAGTATGACTGCTACTGAGCTGTGAGAAATGGGGAAAAACTCCTATCACTATTTTCCCAGCAAGACAGAGAGTAGATCTGATTTGATAAAGTGTAGCTGGATAAGTAGCAGGTACTATAGTATCTTTTTTATTAACAGAATTCAAAAACAGATTACTACTTGTACTTAAAAATACACTCCAAAGGACATGCACAGCTCTTCAACAACACGGATGGATTAAACGGTAGAAGTTGAAACAAAGTTTAACCATACAATTAAAATAATACAGAACTGTATTTGCAACAGAAACTGGGTCCTGATTTGTGCTGAGAACATATCCATGGCTCACCTTCCTGTCCTCTACATAAGTAACACGTTAGGTTTGACATGTTCGATGCCTCATGACAATTCAAGTACATTTAGTGTAGTAATTATCATATTCATTGCCTTTAAAGTAATCCTCTTCACTTTCTGCCAAAATCATCTTAACCTTCTAGCAGCACCAAGATAGTTTAATGTTCCATTAATCCATCCATGCTGAAAACTCAGAAAACAGCTTGAAACGGGGACAAGAGGTTATATTTCAGGAGATAAGGCAGCCTTGAGAGCGCTTATATACAATTCTATACAATTCTTCTTTTAAGAAGAATTATTCAAATATCTCCAAGTTAGAAATTACACAATGATTCCTGATAAAGTAAAAGCTAAATATGGGAACAAATCATGAAATACCTTCCTAAAAAATACAAAAAGAAAAATACATCACTACATTATACAAAATTAGAAACAACTAACTGATATTCTAAAGTCTTATCAGTCTTGCACAGCAAGTCTTATCTCACTGAAAGCAGTTAAAGATGTGAAACAAGTATGATTAATTTGCCTAATTAAAATTAGCATTATAGATGATGAACACCACATTATATAGCAAACAATGCAATCTCATATGAGGCTGACATTAACATATAGTCAAGTAGTACAGAGAACTTATTTTGACTAAAAACTGAGGAAATAAATTATCAGCAACCTAAAAAAAGAAAGTATAATCAATGGTGATAAAAACTGCCAGTGATGGTACAATAAACAGCACATGCAAGTCCCTAATATAACTGGTCAGCATTACAGGGTACTGCAATTGCACTTAAAGCAATGCCAGCAGCAGTGTCACACACCTAGCTTTTGAAAAAGGTAAATCATAAAAAGAAAGGCCAGGAACACACTACTCTTAGCAGCTGGCCTGATACACATAGCATTTCCCATTAGAGAGTATTCTCTCCTCATCACTTTCTGTCACACTGATCTGTTTTCTAAGTTTTAGAAGTATTACGAATTTTAAAATGTTGAAAGGCAACATGCAAAGGATTTGAAGGATCATTACAGACAAATTTGAGCAGAAAATCCCAGTCTGTGACGACATTAAAGAGGACTGACATAACAGCCAGATTACTGCTTTTCTTTTACCTCGGAAATCAGATTATTTTATTTTTCAGCACTGCCAAGATGACTAGCAAACAGCTGGATTTAAACTTTCGAAAGAATACTTAAGGCTGCAATGAGATTTAGTCTCATTTGGCAACTCACTAATTTTAAACCGATAGAGTCAGGCCTGATAAATTGGACATCCGTGGGTTGCCGCCAGCCCTACGAAACGAGAAGAAAGCTCAGCCTGCAAGCCTTGTTCCTTCAGCACGCTAGTAAGAGCATCTCCTTACCTCACCAATTATCCAAGAATTGAAAAAGACAGTCTCTTCAGGAACAGAACAAGGCGATGGTATGTAAGAAATATAAGTGGCAGAGGCAAAAAATTAAACCAGTCCTACCACAAGGACACAATCCTAATTAAGTCTTCAGTATTTATCTTCTATGAGAGGAAATCAGTGATCTGGAGATGCCAGCATTACTTAGAAGCAACAAAAATACAGATGAATTATGGATGTTATCCTGCTATCCACTATTAGGTGGCATGCATCCCAACCACATTTCACGTAAAAACCCACATTTTTGAAGTTGGAGTTTCTTCAAAATTTCAAAACCCTTGTCCAGTTCAGTCTATTGATATAAGAATTGAAAAATATGGCATTAAATTAAAATAAATCCCTAAGCTGACAAACAGGCTTCTTACACAAACTTAAAAATTAACTAGAAACACCCCATTCCTATTAAGCAGCTGCAATTCTAAGTATCCCAGGGAGTAGACTTCACTTTTCCTAAATTCCATATTCTTCCAACCCTAAGGAAGAAAGGCAAGAGCAGTAAATTTAAGGGAAGAGACACTAATAATTAGAGACAAAACGCAAGGGAAAAAAACATATTCTGTTCCCTAATGAATGCAAGACTAATTGGAAGGGACCAAGTGCCATAGCAACTTACTTAATAGCAAAACGATAGATCCAAGTAAAAATAAACACTATTTAAAGGCAAATAATGTACCCTACAAATGGATGTAAAAATGAAATTCTGACTATTAATAAGCTTTTTTCAAAGACAGAAAATTTTACAAGGAACCAGGTACTAATACAAAGCTACACTTTGACAGTTACTAATCAACTCAAAGAAATAATCCTGCCTTACTCTCGCCTTCCCGCCATCTTCTCCCTTCTGTTTCACAGGGAGAAATGTTAGCTGCCAGATGTATGCATCTGCAGACATCAGAGAACCTTACATCTGAGGTTCCCCTATCACCCACCCAAAATCTAGGGGTTGGGGGGCTGTTTGTTTGGTTTTCTTTTGTATTTTTGCGGGGGGGATTGCTAAAATCTGTAATAATGTATTTGTATTCAGTTACAAACCTAAACATTGAGGACCCCTCCTGCAGCCCCAGCTTAGGAAGGGTCCTCAATTTTCCAACTCACTTTTCCAAAGTAAAGGAGTGAGAACCAGCAGCACTTTCCCTTACGTTTCTGGCAGCCAAGGAACAGCCTGCAACAGCCTGACAGCAGCTCGGCTCCTCCTGGTCAGGGGGTGACCAACACCAACAGCCCACGCTTACACCTGGTTCTCAACCTGAGAAGGAACTGCACTGCTGCTGAGAGAGGAATGGCCAGGAGACAGTAAAATTCTGTTCTTTCCCCAAAGAAGAAAAGCTTCTGGTGCTGAAGTCTAAGAACCCGTATTTTGATCTCTGTTTGCCTAATCCTGTGTGGCTTCCAATCCTGTTCAGCTACAAGACTGCAAAACAGTAAGGCACAGCATTTTCAAAAGTGAAATGTCCACCTGCAAGCCACTGAGCATGCACCTCGAGCCCATGCAAAAACAGTCAAACAACTCAGTGTGAGTGATCTTTGGGCTGACTCATACTCACCAGTTAGACTTCTCCCTGAAACAGTCTAAAAATGCCCAGTTAGATACGGCACCTCACCTGGGAATGGTAAAAACCACCAAGCACCTGCTTCTTCATCCAGGTAGCACAAAGTGAGCACCACCAAGAGCTTCAGAGTGTTCTTTATATGTCTCGAAGGAATGTGTATGTACAGGCATTACACATTAGCAGTAACACAGTAAGTGCCTTCTTACAGATGTGCCATAAATCTAAGTAATGCCTCTTTCTGTGTGGATGAGGGTTAGTGTACTGTTATCATCCTGTGTAATCTTACCCCAAATTCTGAAAAGGAGATTTCTCCTTGTTTTGCTATTTGACCCTCCATCACTGCCCCCTCAACTGCATAGTAACCTAAAACCCCCAAAGACTTGGAACACGCTAATTTGTTTTCCATTACTTCACTCAAATTCCTGCTTGTTTGCACATTACACATTCCGCTGCACAAAGAGCTGCACTGGCACAAATTCCTGTCTGCAGCACTACCAACAGCTGCTATGCATCTACACATATCAGAGCAATAAAACATTTTTTAAGTCTCTCATCATATCAGAAAGTCCCTTTAATACCAATGCTGTTTATTTTCCTCCCAGGCCATTTGCACAAACAAGGAAATAAAAGCCATGATGTACACTTAATGGTATTTTGTTGTGGGTAGAAAACGATTAAAAGGGAAAAAAAAAAGCTTGGTAAATACGTACACACAGATAATTAGACCTGCACTATAAAAAAAGATTAAACATTTATTAAACTTTATTTTCTTCGTGCATGTTGTTTTTAGGCAGTGAAAACAGAGTTAAATAGTTGAAGTTAGAAAAGCAATCCCTTTTATATAGCAATGCCTTCTCAGGAAAAAATATCACCATTAGTTAACTGAGCAACATTTCTGCTACCACTAAACATAATCATGTAACTTAATCGTACTAGGTATTTAAAACTCAAAGTTTAACTAATCAGAAAATAAAAAGAAGTGAATACAGTTTATCTTCAAAAAGTTAAACAATTAAACACCGGTACATAAAACAACAAGACATTTTACCAGTCTGTAGATTGTGATTTTCTGCCCAGTCCTTGTAAAACTCAGTTTTAGTCTTCATGAAGTAGACCTGTTTATTTCTAGATCATATTCTAAATCACTGTATCAGAAAGTAACCGGGGAAAGTTCTCCTCCTCCACTTGGAGCTACTGTTCCATGTAACAGAGCTACTTGGCATCGGCTATTTCTTTTTCAGGACACGGCCCCTCTACAGCTCCACAAACTGCAGATATTCAAACAAAGATGCCATTTGTTAGCAACAAGTGTCATGCAGGCGACATACTAGTGTTATCCACTGCAGCCTACAGCCTGGCATTCCAGCTAATAATAAACAAGAGGATTTGAACAAACAGCCTCACAGGAGGCTGCTCCTGTAACACATCACTGTTATGCTCCTGGGTAGGAATTCTTACTGGTATTTACCAAGAGCTGCATGAAAAGCGTCTTATTTAAATGACTTACTAGAAATGGGACTTTGAAAAGTATCCTATTTTTGGCTTATTACTTAAGAAACCATGAAATGAAACCTTGTAAAAATACAGTTTAGATTTCTCTAACTGTTTGGAATTTCCTGGTTACAGGATGGATTTTTATTTTTATTTTTTTAAAGAACTACTTTATTGTTAAGAATAACTAGGGGACCTGCAATACCTAGGATGTTAGGAGTTGATAAGAATGTTTTCCTTGATGAAAGCAGTAAAAACTCAAGATTTAATATTGTTAGAATACCTCTGCTTTCTGGCAGCTGGTATACAATCAGCATCCTCAACACCTGAAAAACAAGTCTCCATGTCAAATATTCAAGGGCACACATACCAAGCCATTCTCCTTCATAGTTTTTAGTCCTTGCACACAGGCGCTCTCAACCAAAATGTCAGCTGCTATGCAATGGTTACAACCGGGAACCAGCCTACAACAACCAATTTCATTTCTTAACCTAAGCAAGTCAGAAGCATACATTGTGCCAAACCTGGCTTGAAAGACTTGTGTGGGCTTCCAGCTCTTCGTGAAGCCAACAGAAAGACAATCACTGGGACTGTTTAGCCTAAAGAAGGCTCGGGGGGATCTTATCGGTGCCTATACGATACCTGAAGCGAGGGTACAAAGAAGAAAGAGCCAGGCTCTTTTCAGTTGTGCCAGGACAAGAGGCAATGGGCACAAACTGGAACACAGGAGGTTCCTCCTGAACACCAGGAAGCAATTCTGTGCTGTGCAGGTGACCAAGCACATGCACAGGTTGCCCAGAGAGGTTGGGGAGCCTCCTTCCCTGGAGATCTTCAAAAGCCACCTGGACACGGTCGTGAGCACCCTGCTTTAGGTGGCCCTGCTTGTTGGACCAGATGACCTCCAGAGGTCCCTTCCAAACTCAATTATTCTGCGACTCTGATTTCCTTGCACCATGAAAAGTGTTAAAATGCCAGGAACAGAAGATCCGATCAAGCATAGGACTATGCTTTTTTCCCCAGGGACTGAAAATAAAAAAAGTTCCTTCAATTGTTCTAATCTTCCTCCTCACATCGCCTTGCAGAGCACTAAGCCTGGAAATGAGCAACAGCTCCTTTGTCTTTTATCACCCGTTACTACTCACAGATCCTACCCAAACCCGAGCGTCAATCATTTAGTCTGCTGATACCGCAGGAGTTCAGACTGAGCCAGTGCGGTATCTCCATCTGAACACATTTCCCTCGAAAGTGACATTTTCTTACTGTTGACATTCTTACACACAGTAGTAATCTTCTTGCTATACAAAAATTGTCTTCCATTTTTCTCACGATAGAGCTAACAAACTGGTTTTGGAAAACCAACTACTTTGTTTCCTTATCTGAGAGTACATTTGTGAGGAAGACGAAAAGAACTTGCACACAATGAACAGAAGCACTCATTCCAGACTAACTCAACAAATACCTTAAGCACCTCAAAAGAATCCTTTAGCTATAGGTTAAGAGCTATATTATTCTGCTATTTTTCTTATATCTTTAATTAGTTTTCAAGTTTAGTATGTATATTTTTGTGGATGTTTTAAAGACTTCCACAGAAAAGGGCGAACATTTTGGCCAGAAAGTTTTTCCTCAATGCAGAAGGAAAAAAAAAAAAAAAAACTAAAGATGAAGTAAAACTGTTTGTAAAATCAATGTATGCAGCTATGCTTTGCGCACACAACAAAATCCAACTACAAAAAACATACACCCCTTCTCCCCTTGAAAGTCTGCATTTCTTCAGCGTAGAACCTGTTGTTGTAGTTACACTGCATGAGGAGTAACAGGTGGAAGATAGGAAAGTAAAGATTTAACTTGCCTGAAGAAACATAACTGAACTCTCATCTTAATGAAAAATCATGTTTCATTACAGTAGAATACTTGCAGTTCTGCAGGATCCCCTGTGAGCTGCTGCATAGTCACTGATGGAGAATGGGCACTTTGGAAATTAGTAGAGTTAACTGCTACTAAAAGCTATCTCAAAGCAATTTTAAAACAATCCCCAAAGGACTCAAACAAGAGCAAGGAAACCAAGGCAGCCCTGTTAAGTAATATTCCACAGAGGAAGCCCGTGTCAAAAAATGAAATTAGAATTTAGGAGTATGATATATATTGCAAAGAATTTAAACAACTGCTCTTCCTATCTGCAATCTGCAAGCAGCAATTGACTGAAGGACTTACAGGAATTCTACGAACATTAATCAATTATTGTAATATGTCCAGGACCACATTTTTTAAATCATACAGCCTCACTAATACTTACTAGTTAATAAAAGCACCGACAGAACAAAATTCAGAATAAACTGGCAAGAAAATTAAATAAGAGTATTATCTAATAAAACACATCTCTGCCATCTACTTAGACTTACTCGCAATTATTTTTACGTTTCACATAAATAAGCACACCTTAGAATTAACTCATCTTCAGCAGCCGTACCTACAAGTAACCCAGCTGGACGCTGTACTTTGGATGCTCGTGATACCACCTTACTGGTACATCTTCTGAACGTTATCACAAGGGTTACAAAGTGGAGTGACAGGATCTGGCAGGGCTCTGCTGTAATTCCTTTTCACCAAGTGTTGTGCATGCAGTCACGAGCCACAAGATAATTCATTTGTGCAAGGTTAACATAATCAGTTGCAAAGCCAGAAGAAACCATAATCACTAATTGCTGACGAGCTACACTGAAAAGAGCAAGGCCAATTTTGAACAATGCTCCTCTATTGACGGCAGGGGGAGAACAGCCACGCTCCTGCCCAGGACTCTTGCCAATACAACCCAAAATATTTTATGGCAGCTTTTAATAGACATTAATTTTAAAGATTTGGGTTGGGTATAATCTGGGGCTTGCCGGTACCTAAAAACTGGTCTGACTTGTGCAACAGCTAGCTAATGCCTGATGTCTAAGCTTAAGTCATCTTCTGTTATTCTTCCCAAGGGTGTAGTTGGTGTCTGGCCTTTTCAGGAGTTCATTACTATTTTTCTCTTTCCTCACTGCTATGAAAAGGCAGCGTTATGACCATTATGAACTGGTCAATCACTTATACATTTCTTTTTTAAAGAAATGTAAACACTTGTCTGAGTTAAGTAGCATCAGCCCTACAAACAGCTGATCAAGTGATGATCAAAACAGATTTGCACTCTCACTGTTCAAAAAGACAGAGAAAGCCTTGTTTCTATATTGCATTAAGACTGGCAGCAAAGAAACTATAAAGATACAGTCTTCATGGAAAAACACAGGAGGTTTGCTACTACCTGGAAGTCATTTTACAGACTTCCAAAGATGCAATTTCCTGGAACTCCTACTCCAGCTACAACTGACACTGCTATCACATGTAATCTGGTTCATATACAGCCCATGCATATTACTCCCACGTTCACAGAATCAGAATCACAGAATTGTTCAGGTTGGAAGAGACCTCCAAGATCACCTAGTCCAACCTCTGACCTAACTCTAACAAGGCTCACACTAAACCATATCTCTAAGCTCAAAGTTGAAGTTCCACTTCAAATTCTTGACCTTTCCCAGCACTAGTCCTAGTCTAATTAATGTCTTAATGTAATATTCTGCAAATCAGCTGCTGTATTAGATGGTAAGATCAGACAAATGACCACAGTAGTACCACCACTGGTCAGGAAATCAGGAATAATTCAGGAATTGTACCTACTACCTAATGTAAGTCAAGTCATCCTTTCCACACAAGCACTTTTTCAGGTATCAGTTATGACTTTATAAGCAAGTTTATCTGAAAATGACAATTTTTTGGATCCCTCGTACCTTAAGATATTATTATATTAATATAAGTTTATTATTATTGCAGACGTTAAGTCTCCAATCCCCAGAGGTTTTGAAAACTAAAATACTCCTTCTGCACACTGACACTGTTCATAGTTCTTTTAACCCTGACAGGTTAGTAAATATAAAAGCTAAAATGATCTTTCAGCAAGATTAAATGGAACAGTTCTCCGCAAACAGTTCCCTCTCGGTTTTTCCCAATGCCATACGTCAGGGTGACATATAAAAATCATTTTTCCCAGTAACGTAAATCAAAGAACATTTAAAAAAAATTATGACAACTTCCAACATAATTTCAGATTTCCTGTGTGGTACATTTTAATTAGTAGTAGACTGTGAATGTTTTAACAGCACTAGGATTTGCAGTATCAATTTAAACAGAAAAATGGTTGTAATATTTTAGATTCTGACACAAGCCAGAACATTTCCTACAAAGAGTTATGCTTACCACATTAGCAGACTTAAATATAAGTAGACAGATGCCATACTGCACTAATTATGTTAGGTCTCTTGATTAATCATTTTTATCTTAACATTAGTCAAAATTAATGGAGCAAACAATAATGCTATTTTAAAATTCATCATTAATGATGTGATGTCTATTCCCAGCTTAAAGCATCACCAAAACAATGCTCGGGCACAGTCTGGAAGAAATTTTCAGAAGCAGCTCTTTGTTTTCAAGGAAGCTGCGTTTCCTCACTATGTCCAGCTACAGTTACAAAAGTCATCTATATTTGTATCATTTTACTGGCTAAAATATGAAGTTCTGCTTGTCTACATAGAGGATCTTTGAATACTCTGACATATATACAGTTTCAACTCATCATTTGATTGCACAGATAACTCAACTGGTTAAAACAGGAAGATAAGGGGGTTTTGTTTTTGCAGTGGGTGTTATTCTGCCAGTTAAATAAGACTAAAAAGCTCAAAGCCAGCTCAGAAAGACACCAGCACTGGCTCCCGGTGGCAGGAGTATGACGCTACCAGCATCACGGGGAAGAGGAAGAAACCCCTCAACCTGCGCTGTGACAAGCTCTTGGGCTGACCCAACTCTTGCTCAGTTAAACACGCTGCTTAAAACCTTCTTCGACCTTGTGTGATAACAGAACAGGATGTGTTCACACACTAAATGGAAAGCTGAGAAGTTATGGCATCACTGATATAATTGCATCTCAGCTTTTACTTACCAACTGCACACATACTTCTAGTCTCTTTCTCCCTTCTCCTGGAGCGGACATCGCAGGGTACCCAGGAATCAGTCCTTCCCCAAAAGCAGGCGAAACCGAGCCTCCTGTCTCTGGCCACGCTTGAACTTCAGTCTCCTGCATACTGTTCATCTTTGAGCAGATAAACATTTTAACTGAGGTAACACTCTACATCCTCATCTAGAGGATGCTACAAAATGCATCCTCTAAGTAAATCCTACAAAAAGTCTGAACGGCACGAAGAAGCTTCCATGACACTAAATCTACTCTTAGTGACTCAAAGATAAGTTTGAATAAGACTACCGAAAGACATCAAGGCAAATTTGATACCTGCCTGCTTTCAATATCAGTCGTGTCTACACAGCATGAAGCAGACTTGCTTTGAAAAAGCCGAGTAATCAGCTACTTAAAATATCTGACACTCACTTTATTAAAAATTAAATTGCAACTTGGTGGAGAAGGAAGAAGAATGAAATCCCGTCTGAACATCTGAAATTATCTTAAGTGTCACGCAGCACTACATCCATGTGTTTTTTTTATGTTTATGAAGTAGTATAGGAAGGACTGCAGGAATAAGAGACAGCCACCTGAAGGGTAAACTAGTTTGTTCAGCAACGGCAGTAATTGGGGAAGAAAATGCCCTCAGTTTCTTCATCCCTGCTATGAGAAGAGGAAGTCAGTGATAGCCAGCAAGTTTCTGTTGCTTCTAGTTTCACTTCTTGAGGACTGGTAAACAAACTAAACAGTCATGGAATTTCCCATTCGAGAGCAGAACGAAGGCTTGAAGGCTGCCTTGTGTTCTGTGTCCCAGCCTTGAGCTCAGGGAAAACACAGTGGAGCAGCTGCAATAAAGCCTAAGCTGCACACCTACCAAATTTCAATCAGATTGTATTGATACTGATATTTAGCAATGCTAGTACAAATTTATTTGTATCCTTTTAGTTTGCATCAGCTAAAATATTTATTAACATAAAACCACTCCACTTTGGTTAAATCAGCACAAAGGGAAAAGATTAATCTCTCAAATTTGTAGCTGTTTATCCACAAAATATAGTACCAGGAAAATAAACCTTCCAGCTATTTTCTATCCATCACCTTTATTTCAATTCAGTTTTGACTTTTTTGCTAGATGTAACAACTGATTAGTTTTTATATTGAATCTATCCCTGTACCTTAGTACAGTCTGGCAAAACAGTGGGATTTTTCTCCCCAACCTCTGGCTGGGGAGATGGGACACAGCAGTTAGGCACAGACAATGCTGAGATCCCGTGTCAGTGCACTACTACTGAGAGGCAAGCACAAAGCTGCAGTAGTATAGGAACACAAAACAAAAATGAAAAGGCTCATCTGAATATGTGATTTTAAAGAATAACAGGTTAATCTGAACAGAATTCTCCAGAGATTATACATCTCGCTCCTACTTCTTCAAACAAGCACCACAGAGATCCCTGTGAGATGTACCACTTGGTTCATTCTTCTGATACTCTGAAAATATTTTACAAACGTTCAGTGTTCACTTAAGAAGCCAATTATTAATTTATTCTGCCGCAGCACAGAAACAATGACTTCAGTAATCAGGACACTGACAGGTATATCGTTAATACCTTCTTCTTACTGGTTTATAGGAAGACGACAAACAGTGATGTACCTTAATGTCACCTGTAAACTTACCATCAAGTTTTCAATGCTACTTCTCTCAAAATCAATATTTTTATTTCAGTACCAAAGCAAGATGAAGAGCTACAAACACGCTGCAAAGGCCTTAAGAAGTTTATGTTACAACACAAAAACACATGAGGTTAATTCTAGTCTAGGCCTCATACACAGGCATTAAGCAAAGAATCAATTTATTTGTTAATGCTGTAGTCAATGATGCAGTAAACCTGCTAATGAAGATCTACTTCTTACCAGTATGCTCTGTTAAAAAAATAAAATAAAAAAAAAAAATCTGACCATTTGTCATAGTCCCGTATCTCAGCAGAGAGGGTAAAAAGGATTTTTGAACTCAGTACAGAGAAGAAAGCCTCCTCCATGCAATTCCAGCACTGACGCAATACTTAGGCAATACCTGTTCCAAGCTGCAAGGATTAGCTCTGTGACAATACACAAACAAAGCCTTTTGCAGCTGTCAGTCCTGCTCGATAACCTACTTCATTGCAAACAGATTGCTCTCAACCTCTGCAAATTTCATATCCCTTCCGGAATCAAAACCCACAGCAAAAGTCAAGCCCATCGTGCCCATGGAGCGGCAGCTGGCAAGCAAGCGTCCTGCAACCTGGTAAGAGCAGACTAACCGCAAAATCCTCCCAAAGAAGGGCAGACACAAGCAATCGGCCCTGTTACAGATCCAGGGGAACAGCGGGTCTGCGTTCAGTGGCTGAGGTTTAAGCACGGATCCGTCCACTGTCTACGCTGTGTGCGTGTATACAAGCAGTTTGGATTATCCAGCACTTTGGTGAGGGTCCCACCTCGCATTCATGCAGCCTGGAGAGACCAGAACAAGAGGGCTCAATGGTGACCTGGACATCAAAAACATGCCAGAACTCAACTATATCCAAGAAGATAGCTTTGAGGTCTAACTACAGCCAGCAGCTGGCAGGTAAGAAAATATACTGGTCAGACCACATTGTATGCTTAAACTGTCTTTAAAATTCTCATTTTGACGCACAGACTTACGCACAGAGGTCACACAGGAACACTTCCATGAGCCTTAACACCCATTCTAAAACTCAGCAACCTCACGTGAAAGTTCAACAAGTTCAAGCCTGCAGTTTTCATGCGTGAAGTTAAATCCATAGCAACTTGTGGGTGGAGGTTAAAAATATTTTCATTACAGATTTTGGTTCCCCTCTTACTTTACCACTAAAGGCACTTCTTCAGTACACAGTAAAATCCAAAATTTGTATTTCTGATGTTACTCTAAAGACAGCCAAAGTATCTCCTTGCAACAGGGCACGGTAATACAAAAAGCCAAGGCATTAACTCCATAAAGGTATTCCCAAAAGATCTAGCTATGGGGTAGGGAACAAAGAAGCTGAACATAAGAAATGTTGTTTTAGTTGCAGCATTTTGGAAGGATTAAGAGTGATCACTCCAGTGGCTTCGAACTTGATGAAAATCCAATAGCCTTTCATCAATTGTTCCCTCTTTAGCAGATCTACAGTTGTCATTTGCCATCACATAAAGAAGTCAGAATACAAGTGAAAACTACCAAATGTTTCTCCTGTTTTAGAATATTTTTTTGAAACTGTTAAATTTATGTCAAACTTTTTGCTATCATGGCAAGTTCTCGAAAGAATTTACAAAGACCGCAGCCTAACTTAAGGCTGGGAGAAGAGGGAGAAAGAATTTTTAACTTAGATTTATTTTAATAGAAGCCACACTAAAGACAACAACTTCTGGTGTGTGCTATCCCCAAGTACAAACTTTACTTACAGTCTCAATATTTAGTTCACTATCTCTCCTTCCCTACCTCAGTTTCTTCTTCCCTGGCATAGAAGAAAACAATGAACACTGTAAAGATACCACAAACACTCTATTTGCCAACAGCAGCTGTTTTGGAAGAGCACATCAAACCTAAAAATTGGCAATAGGGACCAACAGTTCACATTATTTTGGTATGTGTTATAAAAATACAGAAAAATAAAAGCATCCAGGAATGCTTTGTACCTGAAGGTACAAAAGGTTTTTTTAATCCCAGGGTAGCATTCAAGCCACCTCACACATTGCTGACAGGTGTTTCTGAAAAATGAATCAGATTCATGTCCTGGGGGAAGTTCTCTCTCTTCTTAAAACAGTATCACAAACAGCTATTATTCTTCAGGTGCTACTGAGCCAAGGTGGTGGTTCACTGAATCTCAGACTCTAATATAAACTAAGTAGCGCTTTTTTCAGACAGATAAACCTATCTTTGAGGAGTTTAAGAGGACGTGCGAGATGAACATGTGGATATGTCACCCAACTAATCAGGTTTTACTAAGTCAGAAGTCTTCAGTGGGAGTGTAATAAAATGCTACTATCATTCTGAACAGTCCAAATCTATTCTGATGCAGTGGGTGCAAGTAAAAGCTGTAAAACATAGCCACAGCAGCTAGAATTTCAGGGCTGGTGGAGGTATGGAAGCACAGCCTAACCGCTGTGGCTTAGCCCAGACACCACAACCTGTATGCGACACAAAACGCGTGGTAAATAGCCAGTGACCTGGAGAACTGCTTTCTGGTAATGCAACACCTTCTGAGACTACAAAAGCAGAAGAGCAACAATTTAGAAGTCATACCTAATGAAAAGCACAAACGATATGAAAAGGGGATGCGGAAGGGGTGGGGGAGGAAGTGTGACACATTATTTAGGGAACGGCAGTTTAAGAGGATGAAGTACAGAACACACTGAGCTGTCAGGTTAAAGTATGCAAGGGTCATCATCACTAAGGGATAAGGGACTTAAAGCTAACAGAAATGGATTTTAAAACTATGCTGTGCATCACAGGTATTTTAATGCACAAAACTACAGGTAAGCAACCCCCAAGTTAAATAAATGAACAAATTCTGGAGTTGTTCCAAGTTTCTACTATCTTGTTACACAAGTAATTCTACCACATTTGAGTACCAATTTTCCTATTATCTTGCACTTGTTTTCCTCCTTTACATCTGTACATTAGACCAGCAGTATTTTATATCTCCCTGCATACATAAAGAGTGCTGAAATGAAAAAAAAAAAAATCAAATGCCTAAAGGAAAACTCATTGAAATTTCCTTTCTGTGAATATGGAGGCAAAATAACTGCCCAAGTTTAGAAAGAGAAGAAACAGGACACGAGGTTGTTCCAGAAGTTAGCGCAAATGTGTCGATTTAAGTCCCATAAAGTGATAGAAAAGCACAGCTGTTCTCCCAAGCCCCCACAACCGAGACATGTGAAAAGCTTATCAGAATGAAAGGAATACCAACACAGTGACTCCACACTGATTTCACTTGAAAACATAACAGCTACCTTTTACCTATCTCAAGTTAATCAAATAGGTTACTTTACAAAGACAGCTACCATATTTCTAAGCTACTGCAACGGTCTGACAGCCAGATACAGCTGCTACATGGCCACTTCAGGGCAAGCGCAGCAAATTTCATGTTCTTAGACTTCAGAAGGAACCATTTCTCAGTGAAACTGGCATGCCATCACTACTTCAATACCAGGCAGTTCACTGATACACACCGTTTAGCTATCAGTATTTGAAGTTCAAGCCTAGATATAACAGCCATGTAAACAAAATACCAGAGAAAACTTCCACATGGGAATACAGGCTTTAGAACAAGTTTTAATTGAAGTAATTTTCAGATTTGTCTCATAATGAAGAAGAACGCTTTAGAAACAAACTCATCTGCCGTTGTTTTAATTGTGAAAAAAGATCACTGAAAATAATACAGAATAGAAATAGTTCTCATTCATAGTAGCAATTCTGTAACATCTTCGTATTAAAATAAATTAGTCTCGAATCTGAAGCTGAAAGACTTTGCCTTTTTTTTTTTTTAGTTTTAATTGAAAACAAATGTTTTCCTTCTAATAAGAAATCTATAAACTTAAGTGATGAAAGCTGCATAACACCTAAAAAGCAGGAAAAAAAAAGAGGGTAAGGAGGTGAAGTTCATGCAAAACACTGCAGGAAAGTTTTATTAAACTAAAAGGGAATCAGAAATTGCCAAGAAAGGCAGATTAGTCAAATACACAAAACCCAAATTAAATCACTATTAAATAACAATTCTACAGCAGGAGGCATGTTTAAGATATGTCAAACAAATTTTTCTTCCCATGTCCACCTGTGACTGCCCCCAACCCCCCCAAAAACCACCACACATTCCAGGGTATTTCCATGCATCCTTATTCAACTTCTCTTCTGAAACCTTCCCATATCATGTCATTTCTGTAGCTAGGATGCAAGAGAGAATTTGTTGAATTTTCTTAATGTCACTAATGACTTCAATAGTTCTACCACTTCCCAGCTAAACATTGCTCAAATACCAGCTGGCATACCAATAAATACTATTTCAAAACCAATTGCTACAGACTGGTAGTTGGAAATGTGAAGAAGTTTTTTGGAAAAGCCTATTCATTTATTTAAATGTGAAAAGATTATATGTAGTAGTACATTAAGAGAAAATAAAGGAAAATTTAGGAGTACATCATCTAGGCATCCTGTCCTGTATTTACAGTGCTTATTGAACATGTCAACGCTCTTCTTCAGCTCTGCTGGAAGTTACTGCTCTAGGCTGTGCTGGTAAACAGGATCATGTGAATGCAATGTAATTCGCAACAAGAAAAAACAGAACTGTCACATTAGTTCACACTAGCATCACTGGCAGTTTAACGGAACTTGGACTGGAGAGATCTCACAGGAACATGTTTGTGAGGTTCGAGTTTGTCCACATCCTCAGCGTGGCTGCGGTGGGTTAACCTCGGCTTGTCACCAGACACCCACCAAGCTGCTCTCTCACTCCCCCTCAACAGGACAGGGGGAGAAAATGAGAAGAAAAAGCTCCCGGGGTGAGATAAGGACAGGGAGATCGCTCACCAATTACTGGCACAGGCAAAACAGACTGAAGTTGTGGAAGATCGATTTAATTTATGGCCAATTAAAAATAGAGTAGGATGGAGAGAAGTGAAGATAAAACAAACAGTTTGCGCCACCCCACCCTTCTTCCAGGCTCAACTCCACTCCCTTGGTCTTCACTGTTCTGCTGCCTCCTCCTTCCCTACCACCCCAAGCAGAGCAGCAGGGATGGGGAAGTGGGGTTGTGGTCAGTCCGTAACAGTTCATCTCCACCGCTCCTTCCTCCTCATGCTCTTCTTCCCCTGCGCCAGTGTGGGTCCTTCCCACAGGCCGCAGTTCCTCAAGAACTGCTCCAATATGGGTCTGTACCACAGGGTCCATCCTTCAGGAGCAGACTGCTCCAGCATGGCTCCCCCACGGGCGGCAGCTCCCACCAGACCTCCTGCTCCACCGTGGGCTCCTCTCCCCAGGTGGCTGTTCCTGCCAGCAGCCTGCCCCTGGGTGGGCTCTCCACGAGCTGCAGCTTCCTTCAGGGCACAGAGCGGGGCCCTCCATGGGCTGCAGGGGGACAGCCTGCTCCACCACAGTCCTCACCACAGGGGAACTTCTGCTCCGGTGCCTGGAGCACCTCCTGCCCTCCTTCACTGACCATGCTGTCCGCAAGGTTGTTTCTCTCACATTCTCTCACTCCTCTCTCTCAGCTGCCACACAGCATTTTTTATCCTTTTCTTAAACACTTTACCACAGAGGCACCAAGTGTTGCTGATGGGCTCAGCTATGGCAAGCCGTGGGCCTGTTCTGGAGCTGGCTGAAGCTGGCCATGTCGTCATCTCACAGAGGTCAACCCTGCAGACCCCCACCTTCAAAACCTTGCAACATAAACCCAACTAGAAATTTTCCCATGAATTTAGCACTTGAGAGTCAGAGCATATGCAAACACAAGTCTTACATGTCAGTCTTTAATGTTTTAATGCACAATTTCTTGATCCCCTTTCTGCCTGTGAAACATCAGTCAGGCCTATTAGAACTTCTAGTTATTCCTAAAACACTCATTACAATATTCTACCCAACGTCAAGTTCATAAATCTGGGGTAAAAGACTACTTAAGTTCCCTGCAATTCTATAACTGAATTTTAGATTACATCAGAAGGGTGCTTTTGGAGCAAGTCTCCAGATCATCTCTATTTACTGTTCTTTAGTTCGCGCTGGGAAGCAACAAGGGAGCACACAAACTGGATTTCTTCCAGATTAAACTAGTCTGCAAGGTGCACTCCTAACTCCACCTTATGTTGTGCCCAAAGCGCAAGGACAAAGTTTGAGCTAGCCAGGAAAAACTACTGAAACCCACTGGGACGTCAGGTCATCAGAACCATCCCTTTTCCCCTCTAGGTCCATTACCACTGGGCCGTGCTACCTGCTAACACAGACACAGTCTAGAGGTTACTCTTATGTTAAACACACAGCACGATCCCAGTGCAACCAGTCTTCCTTTGATTTGCCTAAGTGTGTTTGCTCATTTTTCCCTTTAGAGCCTATCTGAACTATTTATAGAATGGCTTTACATTCTTATTAGTTACCAGACAATGATTTTTAATACATGTTCCATCACTATGAATATGCTTTCTCAAGCTTAATACACAATGTAAAATAGGCAATTATCACTGCAGTTTAGAAGGTCATTCCAATGCCTATAAGCTAAATAGTAATGCAAACTTGAATCTGTGTAGCTTTTTTAATTTTTTGTATATCGATTTGGCAAGCTCCAAACTACATTCATTCCACCTATTTTAAAACCTAACCATAGTACTAATTCATTGCACAGAACTGACAAAAGCATTTTTAATGATCTACGTTTCTTTGATTTGTGTAACATGCTCCACACAACTGTCTGCAAACGTAACATTTTCCTTTTACTGAGTGATGAGACATGGCGTCCCCAGGACTTCATGCAGCTGCAGCATAGATGAGGAAATTTTTCAAAACCGTTAAAGTCTTTTCAATGTACAGCTGTCATGACAAAAAGGGAAGAGTTGGTCTTTTTCTTTTTTTTTTTTTTTTTGGAAGGAGAAAAATTAGGACACAGAGCAACAGTGCCGCCATTTTATCCACCACACAGCAAAGTGCTACACCTGAAATCAACAGCATGTCACGCGCTGGGGAGCCCTGGGAGCATCCCAAAAAAAGCCCAGCATTTGAAAAGTTCTTTCTAAATGATGAATTGTTTCACTAATCCAAACAATGATGGCTTCAAACAAAACAGAAAATATTTATCTATGAAAGATCACAGCATCTTCATCTTACCATTAGTACAAACAGTATTTCCTATCAGAAAAATAAAGTCTCGGATCAAGGCTACTTCTCAACATTCCAGTTGAGACCTGTGAACTGTACTATAATTATTTCCTTCAGACTACTGCTTTTTCCACACCCAAAACTTAGATTTAACAAAAAGGCTATACTTCCATTTTAATTGTGACATGAATCCATAAGCAAAGATATTAAACTTAAAATTTTAAGGGATATATTTCTAAAAACAAGCCTGAAACTTAGCCTTAACCTCTGGAAAATACCACTGACAAAAGGGAAATAAAAAAAATGGCATGGAAAAGAGTGCCCTTTAGTCAAAATATTTTGGGGAACATATAGCACATGGGGTAGACTAGCAGACAGGGTGAAATTTACCTATTCATGCTCAGGTCCTCCCCTTAGTGTTTACATATTAATTTTGCCTGGTACATTAGACTTTTTTTTTTTTTTTTTTTGAAATAATATAAAAACAATGACAAAGGAAAAAAAACACACATTCTTCTTTCAACACCCTTGAATTGCCAGGGAATAAAAATATTTGCCAGTCAATAAATGCAACAAATTTTGTGCAACCCGATTAATCTACAGATTACAGGCCTCTGCCACTTGCTTCTGAAGAAATAATGGACAGAAAGATGACATTTTAAGCACTTCATGTTCAGCTACAACAGGTGGCTGTGCTAGTGCAAGGAGAAGATGACAGATATCACTTATCACAGATATCACTAAGACAAGAATGCTGCGAAGAAACATTTGGTTTTGATATTCTTAAATATAAATCTATTTTACAATGAAGAATCAAAACAAAGAAATAAAGAGATTTCTTTTTCTACCATCCTATTTATATTTTATTAAAATATGCATTAGACTACTATCACAGGGTGAAGACCTCTGCCGATGTGCCATAGGGATGGAGCACCTACATTTCAATAATGTGGCATTCTGAAGGCAAAACAACATCCTATGAAGAATGAGAAAGGGTTACGGTTAAAAAAAAAGGAAAGGAAGGAGAAATACCAACTACTGCACACAACTTTATCTCCCCAAGGACAACTGGTTTCAGCTTCATGCATCAAGATCAAACCTCCCCTAGAAGCTACAAAACCCTCAAAGTCTTCACAACACTGAGACTAAAGGCAAAATTTAATCCTATACAAGTCTTCAAGTAACTCTTGTAAATTTATTGCTCAAGCTGTAAATTTATTGCTCAAATTCAACATAAAGCATACACTCGAGCTGTTTCCAAGTGGCAGCAGAAAACACCTGCAATCCAGTGGAGATACTGCAGTAATATTTGGCAAACAAGAACATCAAAAAAAACTCTTCAAGCTGAATATCAATGAGCTTCCCCATATGGACAGAATCTGTTCACAAGAGCTGTTAGTGAGCCCGTGTTCATTCTCAAATGAAGCCCACGCGTGCACACACAGCCCTCGTAGCTGCCAGGCTGTAAGATTTACATTGCACTCATCTTTGTGGCCTGCGGTGAGGAGTTAAGTGACCGTGACTAACAACCATGACATCTGATAGGGGTGTTGCTCTCTTCTGGAGAGGACTGCGTGCAATCAAGCGTCTCCATATATGTTTTTCTTTTGTTTGAATTTGTTGCTGTATAATAATGTTACGGGAGATAGCAGCAAAAGCTTAGAGCACCTGGGACTCGACACAGAAGGGAGCGGCATTTGTTCCTTTGAGGAAATCTTTCCCACCAAGGGCCTCCTCCCTCCAGGTACAGCCAGAAACTGTTTTGTTAGCACAGAGACAGCAGCAGTCTTGGGCATCTGTGTACTTATTTTCTCATCTCCACCAAGAATTTAATTAACTGACATTAATTAAGTTTTCTGTTTGATCAGGAAATTTAGTTCAGATTAACATTTTTATGGATAGTTTAATACTAACGCTGACAGATCATTTCTGTTAGAAGAAGGTGCTTGGACATGCAACGAGAGGGACAAAACAAGGGAAACTACTCCACTTGGAAACAAATATTTTTATTTGCTGATAGATCTAACTAAAAAAAAATGGATATGTTATCTGATTTGAGATGTCCGGATATTTTACGTACAGGCTACACCTAAAGATCTAGAAGCTCAACAGCACATACAAAAATACATCAGAGAAGACAGATAAAATGTCCATTGTGGATATACACCAAAACATTATCTAAGCTACCAGACTGCAGTAATTATCTGTTATAGAAAATGTCCAGCTGAGAACCTGTCACTTTGAAATATCCACCACATTTTAAGTTATTAAAAACAAACAGGCAAACTTACTAGCATCCATCTCGGCACTGTTACTTGTTCCTATCCACTGCAATTTAACAAACAAAACTGTCACCTTCTTAAGCTGTAAATGTAATAAATAAGTTCTGTGCAAGTTTCACAACTGATAAACATGGAAGCTAACATTCATATTTAACATTAGATTCCAAGTTTCATAAGTATGAGGATAAATACTGGAAACTTCATTTAAGGCAAAAAAATTAGGTCATTCCTCATTGCTTTAAGTGCGCACATCTTAACAGCACAAGTTTTTCTTTACGAAAGAAGTATGCCTTTCAGTGTCAAAGTTGACACTATATTTTGAGAGTCCACAAAAAGAAAAAATCTGTACATATTTTAAAATAACTTATGCACAGTTGCCATGATCTTACCAAAATCAAGGTCAGAAAAATATATGTTCACTTGAACTATGAAAATGCAAGATAGAGGGAGGTTTGTTTTTCTAGATCCTCTATACAGAATAAATAGCAGACACAGATTTCACAGCCCTTTCTCAAAAGTCTCCACACCCCAGAAATAAGATGTATGGACTTAGTTGTAAAATTCATGTCACAATAAAAACAGAAAGAAAGAAACAGCTACAGAAAGAAAGGTACACAGAGAGCCTTCCCACCAAGTTCAGATCCAGGCTGGAGACCTTGTCTCTATCCCAAACTTACTGGACAAATGCCTCAGGCAAAACAGAACTGCAGCCTTGGTTGCAGTATCACTAAAAACAGAAAACCGAAAACATTCATCCCACCAGCTCAAGCTCAAAACTATGTAACCCATTAACCTTCTGCAATGTTAAGCAAATACTTGAATAAATCGCTAACTCCCCCCCACACACAGCTATCTGTCCTCTTCTTTCAAGAAGCCCAAGAAAGCCACCTTGTTTTCAGCTGGTCTTCACACCTGGCTGCCAGGTTTCCTCTGCTATGGTGAAATCATGAAGGAGAGTTTCTGCAAGTACTGCTGTTCCAGGTCAGCAACTGCCCCATGCTTTACACCACCTAAGAAGTCTGGATGGAGTTAGCAGCACACGTGGGCATTCTTCAACTGGTAAAGATCAAACTGTTTCTCAATACCAGAATATTTAAAAGGGATTTAATAGGAGGCTTTGTTTCCCTTCCCTGCAACTCAGGCCCAGCAGCTAGGACCAAGCCAGTGAGTATCAACTGTAAAAAGCTTTGAAGGCCACAGAGGCATCCCACTGCCTGCATGATTTAAAACCACACGACAGCCTATTACCAGCAGAGGCTAAATAGCAACTTACAACAATACATAATCAAGCAGTCTTTATAGCTTACAGGTTGCTTGCTTCCATTCTTAACGATTTTATGTCAATAGAAGCTTTAACCAAAGCTATACCTACACGTGAGAGTTTTGACATTAGCTGAAGAAAAAAGATTGTTTAGATTTGCTATGTAAATGAAGACAGTCCAAGGCTTGCAGCTCACTATGACTTTACATTTGACTACCCAAGACACACTGCTGAACAACGGACTGGCAAAATCACAGCAATCAGTAATTATAGCAAGTGAACCAAAAATCAAACTGACTATAGCTACAGGCAGACAACCTGTATTCAGTTTTTATCACTGCTAAAACTTGTTCCAAGATGGAGAGTGGCCAGTGCAACCAGAGAAGTTGCAGTTCGAGCCAAAAAAAAGACTTGAATCAAACTGAGGAAAGCTTATAGCATTGCCAGTCAGTGAAATAGCAGAGGTTGTGCTGTTGTTGTGTTTTGGTGTTTGTTTTCGTCACATATACATACACACACACCGTGGCCTTATAGACATGCTTTCTATATTTTACTTCATGGGCATCAAAAATCACGCGACTGCACCATCCTCAAACAGCCTTCCCACATCTTTGGGGGAGTAAAGGAAGAAAAGCGGGGCACAGCCACGCAGGCTGTACAAACAGCAGTTTTAGCTAGTATCTGAAGCCATAAATAATTATTTGTAATATACCTGGTTCTAAAGCTTTCCAATGACAGCGTCAAACATCTTGTCAGAAGCACTAAACTACAATTAGTAACAGAGCTTTTTATTTTTAAAACTCCCTTCTATTTTCTTTTTTAGATGTGCTATTTTATCTAGTAGAATTGTGAATTCTACAACCACCTACAGACACACTCAAAAGAAACAATACTTTTTTCCTCAGAGCTCTTTTTTTTCTTTTCTAAGAAAAAAAAGCAAGTCAGATCAGCTTCTTTGATGCCAACACAGCTGTGCTGATTTACACCAAACTGAATTTCTGTCCCATCCGGTAGAAACAACATTGTGAACCTGTTGTGTTCTTCTCATTACATTACTGCACTGTTCTTTACTCAACAGGAGTATTATGTTAAGCTATCATATTTCCTGTATTGCTACAAAAAGAAACCTAAAGTTGTATATTTCAGGAGTATTTATAGTGTTTCAGTTGACCATTCATGGATTTAGGGACCTTCCTTCTCATCCCCCCCCAAAAAAAACCACTACATGATGGAATAACAGACCATGGCATGAAGGTAGAGAACTGGTTCCTTTACTGCACTTTTCTTCTTGTAAATTAGCTCATTTCAGTTAACTAATATTATTGTATAAAGGAAGAAAAGCACCTCATTTTTCTGTAATTCCTCCATGGCTAAATAAAATTCAAGCTATGTGAATTAATTTTGCTAAGTCACAGATCCATTCCCAAGCCACAACATCTAAGTACTTTGTTAAATGATGCTACCTACCTAACAATCGAAGACCAAGTAAACAGCCAGTAAAGTAAGTCATTAACAGCTACATATGGCTAAGTGGCACTGCAACCTTTCTTAATCATGGCATCTGGCACTACACAAATGAGAAAACAAAATAGTTTAAGTTGTTCAACAATCCAACTGTATTATTACTTGTGTACACATCACTCCGAGGCAGAACACCTTGTACTCTTGCACTCGCCTGTCAAGCTCAGCAGCACTTTGGACTCGTACCAGCCAGCAGTATGGTGAAGGAAGCCCACCCCCATATTTATTCACATGCACTGCTGTTTCCTCCTTGGAGCTGGCATGCACATTTGCAATTTGGTAAAATGGATCAAGATTAAAACCACCTCAACAAGAAATAAAATTATAGTTTAATTTGAATCAGTTTCCTGCTTTAAATCACCATATGACTATACAAATGCTTGTGAAGATGTACAGTGATTTGAATTGGGATGAGGAGACAAAATAAGCAGCTGAAGCAAGGCAGGACTGCATCTTTAAGAGGAGCCACTTATGCTAGTGTTAATTACCTGTAAAACCACTGCCAAAAGGCCTAACTTTAACAAAAATACAGTAACATCAGCAGAGCCTGCTGAAATACAGTTCAATTTTATCATTGTATTTATCATTAATAGAACTTTAGCCATGGTAGATAATGAATTAAAGCTGTGTATATGTATGTATTGATGAGCTACATAATACCATAAGTGATCTTGACTGATGTGGCATGAATTTCTTCTTTAATGACAAAAAATATTTTAACTGCTGTCATTGAACAAATTGTCAAGATCATTTTCATACTATTAGAAAAAAATTTAAAGAATATATGTACAGGTATAGCAAACCTTTACTTCTATCCATCATTTCTCAGTTAAAATACCCAACCTGGATTATAACTATTCTTTCAACAGTAAAATACACACGATTGCTCAACTTCAATTCACATGAACTGCACTAGCACTGCCTGTAAGGAGAAACTGCTGGAGTCAGTCTGCCTTCAAGCAAGAGGTCAAACTAGATTAAAGGGTAGATGAGAACACATTAAATGACTGACTTTTCACTTTTTTTTTTTTTTTTTTAAAGTACACAACACGGCACTTGAAGAAGAAGATTTATTTTCTACTTCGTACATACAGTCAGAGGAAGCTGAGTTTTTTTCTTAGGGTTCTTTCAATCTTAAATACCACAAAATAATATTTTTGTCAATCAAAACACACTGCAGGGTATGACAGGCAATTGTTTTTCAAACAGAAGATTGAGGAAAACTGTATATATAATGGAGTCACAAGAATTGGAAAAATTCTTGAAACAGATCCACGAAGTGAAAAAAATCTGAATTCCAGTTGATTTTTTCTTTTTCAGTTGGAGTTATCCCATCCCACAATGTTCCTTTTCTATGTTCAATTCCACTGAAAGGTAACAGATGATTAGCCTACTTGGAAAGGTGCAAGATCAGGAACACCAGAAAAAAATTCCAATAAGGGAAGTTTGCGCCAAAGAGGCAGGCAAAAAAAGCATGTTTTTTATACTCCTGGAAAAAAAAAAAAGCACACCTAAGCAATCTTTGAAAGTGTTACTGACTTGTTCAATATTTTGGTTCTGGCTCAGGAGTAAGAGGGAGAAGGAAGATTTTTCTTCAGAAAAATAGTCTTATTGTTGGTTTGCATTGGAAAGTATGTGTATGCTTTTATATTGTCACTTGCTCAACCAATTATAAAAAAAATAAAACTTGTCAAGGACAGTTATTGCATACAACAACCCTTACTGGGAATAATCCAGAGATCAGTGAAAAGAACACGAGATTCTCCCATGACTGAAAAGGAATCCAGATCTTTTCTGGACACAGGAGCTGAATGAATACTAAGTTCGCAGATGACACTAAATTAGGAGGAGCTGCTGACTCCCTCAAGGGCAGAGAGGCCTTGCGGAGAGATCGTGACAAATTAGAGGCTGGGCAATCACCAACCATGTTCAATTTAACAAGAGCAAGTGCCGGATTCTGCAACTGGGACAGGGTATTTCTGGACACACGTACAGGCTGCGGGCTGAGAGGCTGGAGAGCAGCCCCACAAAGAGGGATCTGGGGGTTGTGGTTGATGCCAAGTTGAACATGAGCCAGCAGTGTGCCCTGGCAGCCAGAAGGCCAACCGTACCCTGGGGTGCCTCAGGCACAGCACTGCCAGCTGGGCGAGGGAAGGGATTGTCCTGCTCTGCTCTCTGCTGGTGCGGCCTCACCTTGAGTACTGTGTGCAGTTTTGGACACCACAGTGTCAGAACATAAAACTATCAGAGAGCATCCAAAGGAGGGCTCCAAAGATGGTGAAGGGTCTAGAGGGCAAGACGTAGGAGGAGCAGCTGAGGTCACTTGGTTTGCTCAGCCCAGAGAAGAGGAGACTGAGGGGAGGCCTCATGGCGGCCTGCAGCTTCCTCACGAGGGGAACGGAGGGGCAGGCGCTGAGCTCTGCTCTCTGGTGACAGCGACAGGACCCGAGAGAATGGCATGGAGCTGTGACAGGGGAGGTTCGGGTTGGGTGTTAGGAAAAGGTTCTTCACCGAGAGGATGATGGGGCACTGGAACAGGCTCCCCAGGGCAGTGGTCATACCACTGGGCCTGCCAGAGTTCAAGAAGCGTTTGGACAATGCTCTCAGACATATGGTTTGATTTTTGGGTGGTCCTGCATGGCCAGGAGTCAGACTCAGTGATCCTTGTGGGTCCCTTCCAGCCCAGGATATTCTATGATTCCATGATTATCACCTAGATTGGAAGAATCACTGATCTACACTGAGCTATGATAAACACCAAGAAACATGAGAAGAAAAAAGCCACACACCAAGCATAGCACAAATGAAATGCTGGGCAATGATGGTCAAGTATTTGTCCAAAAATTCCTGCAGAACTTTTTAAGCTTTAGGCTGCATGCTGCATTCAATCAGCTCATGTACACTCCTGTGGATTTCAAGGTTACTTGAAAGCAAGTTCCACTCACACATAGTTCTGCTCTTAAGGGATTCCAGTGCAAAAATCAAGAATTGCAAAGATTTTTATTATAAGTAGACATCTTCTACACAGTGTTCATTGCTGAGTATTTAAAAAGAGAAATTCTAATGAAGCGAATTCCTATAAAGTAGACACTGAAAAGCAAAAAAAAAAATGCATTACCACATATATAGAACAAAAGTCACTTAATAAAAAAATACTGCCGAAGAAATACAAAGGAAAGAAAAAGTATATAATGCTTTTGTTTATAGAAAAGCAGGAAGGAAAAATAAAAAGAAAGAAATCCAGTTAAACCTGAAACCTCCTGTAAAAGGCAACAATCTCAGCCTGCAGTGCACCAAAGATGTTATGTCGACTAGAAAAATAAAGAAAACGCCATGGTAACTTGCTGCAGGACCTTTATTTTATTTTCTCCATCTTGCAACTAATCAACCTATTACATTCCAAAAGAAATAGACCAGAAGAAAGACCACAGACTTCTTGCAAAGTTTAAGTCTGGAATATAAGGTTCTACCAGTGTACCATCTGCAAGTGAAATCGTGCAGTATCTTCACAAGCGTGAGCTATTACTGGGACATTTAAACACAATTAGCCTTGTCTGGCCCAACACTTCCATGCCTTGTATGCCGACATTTCCAGAATGAAAATTATCTTTGAAGATATTTATAAGCTTTGTCTGAAACTTAAATGGCTGAGATAAGGTATATACCTCCCAAAGAAATACAGGGGATTCCTGAAGAAGCATTATCTTTAGCTTACAGCCCAAATACTGCAGTGACCAAACATATGCTCCCTCTTGCAATCTGTAAAAAACAACTAATAGAAAACTTAAGCTTGAGGTATCTCTTACATCAAAATTTGCATGCCTTTGTGATTTCTGTGATTTTGATTTAGTTGTCTTCTCTGCTGAACATACTTCAATGCTACATCTTTTTTATATTCTAACAAAGTGATGCTGCAATTATGCTCTGCTGTGGCCATCTGTAAAAAGAAGGAGGGGGGAAGAGGTAAACCAAGAATATTTATTATTTTAAAGAATTTTGACTTCAACCAGGATTTCAGTGATAGAAAAAAGGAAAATAATCAATAGACTTATACTCTACATTGATTTCTCCAGGAGGAATAACATTAGAACTATTTGTTTTAATTCAGAAGGGTTTCAGATCTTGTGAAATATATGGCCTTGAACTAGAACACTTACCAAGAGAATCGCACACTGACATGATTTTGGACTTTATCCAAAGCCATTGTTTTTAAAAAGTCAAGCCTTATGAAATAAAATAGTGACCTCTCAATTTTTTTTTCAACTTTATATTTGCCTTTGAAGTTACAGAAAGTGGTAAAAAGCTAAAGTGTTACCCTTGCTCCAATAAATGGACTAGAGACAATTTTTTAACTGACCTGATGTTACCTTAATACGGTAAGCGTCCAGGTTTACCAATCAAAAAAGAAAAACACAAAACACAACCCTCCCCGCCCCCAAAAAAACATACATACAGCTTTCACTGCAATTGGAAGATTGCAGAAGATAAGTACAAAGGTTTTTGGTTTTTTTACTTTTTTAAAAAAATACAACTCTTGGGATTCAAGTTTGAAGCAGTGCATTAAGAAAAAAAAAAAAAAAAAGAGTATGAAAATGTATGTTAGATATTATAAACCAAAGCTTGCTCTTTAGCCCATTACACCCATCATTAAGCAAGGACCTCACAGGGCTAAGGAAGAATTTTCTGATGTGAGCCTTTTCAACAGCCAAAGACTAAACACAAAATCACAACCAAAGGACTTGCAACTGGGAGACAAGATGAGTACTCTATTTGCAGGAGTTAGTCTTGTATTTGTAAACCATTTAATCACACTTATGATATAGAAAGTGAAATCTAATTTAACTAGTGGCATGAGTCACAGCCACAATGAAAACAAACTCTGGCCTGTAACAAACAATTAGACTCGGCAGCTTTGGCAAGCTGTTCAACTACCCGATTAAATTCACATCTCAACCCATGAAATATTAAGAATGGGATCCTTTTAAACAACACTCTGCAAGACTTTCTTCTGCAGGGATTGAATTTTCCTCTCCACAGTAGCTATCATAGGCCTTATAATAAACTTCTGTTAAACCACAGATGTAAAAAAGACATTTTCTTGGCTAATAACTGTGTTTCTGGGTCTCAGCTGAAAATGAGCTTTGGGGAAATTGGAGACTGGGGAAAACCCTTCCCCCACAACCTTGCATACTATTTATGAAAATAATTATAAACTTAAGACATTCAATTTCAAAGACAGAAAGTTTTAAAGTAGGTGCAACACAAGAAACATGCAATTAACACATTATACTACTTTGTCACATTTGTCTCCCCAGCACCTGGTGAGCCCCTACTAAGGGGGGCTACACTCCTCCTCCATTCCACATGTGCAGTGCCCCCTGCAAGTATCTGCCCAATTTCAGTTCCCTGGGTTCCCGATTTTCATGACAAAAGACAGATTTTACAGAAGATTTTATTCATACAACTTGAGACCAATGAACTTTAGACTTTACCCAAAAACATATTTTAATGATAAACAGTCCTTCTTAAGGGGAAGAAGAGGATGCACCTGAGGAATGAGATTAAAAACATTGAGCATTTACCAACACTGATTTGAAAGCACATTTGTAAACACTTCACACATCATCCCTCATGTCTCAGTGAATTCACCTCACATTCACACTGGGCTTCCTAGCAACTCCTCCTTTACAAATACATTTTTCCATTTACTGAAAACAATGATGAGAATGAGTCATTTCTGTAGAATACAGTCCTTCACATACACCAGATGCCTAATGTTGCATGCTGTGAAGGAGGGGGGAAAAAAAAACTAATGCCTGCTCAGATTGCTGTATTTATTACAGAAGTCTGTAGGCATTTTGCAGCTTTCATAAACGTTTTCTTCAGAATGTTTGAATTTTAAGATCTTAATATTGCTTGTAAAAATTTACTGCCAAATTCTCACAGAACTAACATCTAATTAGCTCACTTACTAGCATCCTGAGAATACTGCCCAAACAATGACCAAAAAGGGTCTGAAACAAATAGAGCGGAAAAACATTAAAATCAAAGCTTTACAACTCCGAATATGAGTATCTCCTTCTGTTTTTCAAGGCTTGCACTTCCAATTCAATTGAATCAGTTCCAATAAACATATTTTTATTTTTTTGGTGTTATCTTTTTACACCAGTTCTTACACTACTTCTATGAAAAGCAAGCCCGACTAGCTAGCTACACTCAGAACAGACGAGAACTACTGTCCCCTTCGTTCTCCTCTGTAACAAGTGGAGCGTCAGTAAACAAATCAAAAACTGAAGATGAGCAGAGAACTGATAACAAGTAATCCACTGTGATATTATACAGCTCCTGGGTGGGATGTTCAACCAATCATTACAAAATCGAAGGAAGTAATTAGGAAGTTTGGTTTTATGAAATGCATGCCTTTGTTTTTTGTTTTCTTTTCCCAGAATAGAGATGATAAAAGTAGGTCCCGGTTCTACCTTTACTCACTTTGTTTTCTTACAATGGTGCTGTTATTTAATTCCTTAGAATTACAGCAGCCTGATATTATTAGATGGGTGATTTAAATTAAAGATACTTGCCTTTAGCCACAGATTACATGTAATGGCAGAACAGAACAATGACATAGTAACAGGCACATACAGATGCTAGAGGCTCCATATTATTCATGACCTATTCAATGGGAAATAAAGTGGTCCCAGAAAATTAATTCTAGTAAAAAGGGAATGCAGTTTTTAAGACAGCTTTTTGAATTATTTTTTCCCTCTGCAATCCATATATTCAGCAATTTCAAATAATTAAGATGTAAAAGTAACAATGAACGGTAGGAGAAAAAGTGTTTAATTAGTTCCTAATTAGATAAGTATGCCAGATACCACAAAGGATGGAACTAGTTTCAAGAAAAAACAAACATTCAACACACTGAAGAGAACAAAAAAAAGCATTTAACATCAATTAATTTCAAACAATAATTGAGTATTTCAAGTAATGTTTTGTACACTTGCAAGAGCCATTTTGGATTTTGATGTTAGTTGTAATCTAGAAATAATCTAATTGTAAAACCTAAACAGCAGTGCAGCTGTGTACTTTCAGTCTCTCATTTCCATAAGCACTGAAGAAGTCTATTTTTGCTCTTATTCTCATTTAGAATACTTAAGATTCTAAAAACTATTCTGATGGGATTATATAGAATACAGTTGCTATTTTCACATCTTGAGTTACCCAGACAAAAAAAAAATATTTTTAGCACAGAAAAATAATGAAAAGATCTTCAGAGCAAAAGTAGCAGTTACAAATGCTGACAAACTCCATCTTCAGCATAATAAACGTCATCGGGATTCTCTTTGGGAAAGCTGCAGTTGCAAAGCGATAATAATTAGGCTTAATATAGTTCAAAGCTAAATTATGCTAGCTGTACATGGCACAGAAAATTAAGGATACATTTAACTGTAACCAAACTCCAAAATATTTCTGATTTATAGCAAATTACTCAGAGCACTGAATGCATCCCAGTGCTGCTCTTACCTTTCTTAGCAGCATCTGTTCTCCTTCTTGCTGGTGACACTAGATCCTTTACAATCTGTAGCACTTGAATCATTGCTCCTTAGCAAGATCAGGGACTAGATGCCCCTCTGAAATTCCAACAGGTTTCATTACTATGCAGTACTACATGGCTGTCTTCTGAATGCTCAGGCAAAACTGATGCAGGAACAACTCATCTACCTTCAGAGAAAGATTTCTGCCTGACGACTCTACAGGCTGGGGTGATGGATTTAAAGTGACTTCAGCACAAGGAAACAAAAAACTGCAAGCAATCCTAAATGTATTTCTACAGAACATTTAAAATATTATTTACTGAATAGAATGCCTATTGATTTCTCTAAATAAAGTTTAAAGGAAACATTCACACAAAGTAACTAAAGAAAACACCTCTCGAAAAGAATGCTGATGAAAGCAGCGTACTCCCCTAGGCTCAGCATGTCTGCATCCTCTTTAAAAGTCTGGATCAATTCATGAAATTTCATGTAATGTTTTAAGAGAGCTACTGGCGCAGTGTAGAGACAGCGTCAGACCTACTAACAGAACTAAAATTAAATCTAGCCTGCTAAACTCCATCAGGCATAAGCAAGCACCTGCTAAAAAGAGTCACTTGGTTCCCCTTCCTCCCCCTTGAACACACACACCTCTGACACCCTTGTACGTGACTGGAATCCTTGCACATCAGGACGCGTGCTGGAAATCCAGGGAGTATTTCGAGCGTTCTTCTCTCTCTCGCCACCAGAGGCCCAGAGAACAGTTTCAGCTAAGGTACTATCATTACTTTTGGCAGGTAATTTTAAACAGACAAATTGCAGTATGTGCCCCACAACATTTTTAATGCCATTTGGAAAATGTACAAAGGCACTTCAGAAATCCTTTCTGTCAAAGATTCTATAGAGCTAAGAAAAAAAGAATCATGAGAAATCGTGTTTTATACGGTTGCATTAAATAACTGCCAGCCCTGAAGAGCCTCTGTGAACGCTTTTGGAAACTGAATTCCTACACAGCACGGCCTCATCTGCACAAAGAGCATTTTAGGAGGCCAACTACATTTTCTGAAAACCATAACATTAGAACAAACACAGGCCACAACCAAGGCACAAGACGTATTCGCTGGCCTTTAGACCTTCTGTTCCCATTGCTTAAGTGTTAGGAGTTGGGGGGAGAGGTCATCTCTTTCCATTCCCAGCTGCTGATCGCACGCATTTCAGATTTTAGATTTGCTGGCGTATTTACCCACATGCATGTTGTTCTGTTGAAACACATACACTGTAGACCTGACAAACTGTTTCTGTTATGTTAGGCTCATTTACATGCTGCCCATTAATCCACCCCTGCCAGAAGTAACATTCCGAACTACTATCATATTTGGGTTGGCAAAACAAAGACAACTAATATCATCATCTCTGATAAGCCATCCAATTTCTTTTCCCACTCTGCAAACACGTCCACTCAATGGGAAGCTTGGAGACTATTGCTGTGCAACTATAATTTATCTCTTCTCGAAAGAGGATTCTTCAAGCCATTTGAAATGGAATGCATAGTTCTCTATGTAAAGAATCGTTTCCAACTCCTACAAATAAACTTAAACTCCAGGTTTCAGACAAATGACTTTTTAAGTAAAGAGGGAAGGAAAAAATGACCATGAATAGATGTTTTCAGAAAACAAACAACTATAATTTCAAAACATTTAAATAAAAGATGTAATATACAGGGTTGTCTGATAAAGTTTACTTGTTAATAATATGGACTTCAACATTTCGGCTGTAAGAACTTTCCCACCATTATCTTTCCATGATGTGTTCTTTCTTAATTTACTTGGGTCATCAACGAACTTGTCTTCAAGTTAAAGATATAAACTCAAAGGCACATCATTGCTTACAGCTAAATGACATTGCAAGTTCTCTCCGAAAAGCTGACCAAGTTTATGGTTCACATAAGCACGCAACTATCTTTACAGCACTACGAAATTTTTTATGGTCTTTGATATGCGTGTATTAATGGCATGAAAGAAAAAATGAAGAGGAGTACTGTACAATAAAATCCTCTAATAACTGAATAAATGCCTAACCAACTAAAACATGAGTATACCTTACAGATCCTGAAGGTGATTTATAACTGAACTAGGTTCTCTCATTTCTACAGCAAGGTTCTCAAGTGCTGGAGTAGCACGAGAATGGTGGACTGACAAAGAGCAACAGTAGAGAAGAGGGAGCAGAGCAAGAGAGAAGGGAATAGGAGGCATGTTTTCTGCTCGCTTTCATGTCAAAATTCAGGAAGTGAGCTACACCAACAGTAAAAAGAGAAATCAGAGCTACTGAAGTGCTGCGTTTAACACCCAGAAAAGTGTTACAGCTTTTCCCGTTTGGGAAAAGGGAAGTTGCTCCCTTTTCTTCAAAATTGTTTCTTCTCCTAGATGAATAACTGGAAAATGTTTCTTAGACGATTTTCAGATTTGTTGCACCAGGACAAAATACAAAACCGATGTCTACCGAAGTCTGCAGAATAGTCATGAGAAGGGCTTTTATCCCACGGTCACCAGTTTATCTCTCTCCTGAAGGGAGATGCACAGCAACTTCAGGACTAGAAATCATTTTCATATACACCCGCCTTCCCTCAGCATGAAACAATCTGCAAAGATGGCATACACAGTACTTACCCTCTTGTCCTGTTTGAAAAACTGTAATTTATAACAAACAAAAAAAAACAAGCTTTAAAATGAACTTAGGAAAATGTAAACAAGTTTTCTAAACATCCTGTGTGCAAGAAGACACACATACAGAAGATTAACCAAAAAGAAGCCAAATGTCATAATTTTAGTGTAAGAATTTAAGTAGATTCTGTTTGAGGAAAAAAAATAATGTTACATACTCAGTGCATATCATGTGAATTTCCGCTAATCATCTGCATTTTCAATAGCTAACTAGCTGAGGAATATGTGCTTGTTAGTGTTCTTGCATTTTGCCTTTCTTCCCTAACTTCAAAATTTTAGGAAATAAAGGATTCACACACGTTATCACCCTGACAAAAGACATTGTTATCAGAAGGAGCAGTTAACCAGGACTGGAACCTATGGATCACTGTGTGTACCCCTTGACCTCTCCTAACTATAACAAAGAGAATGATCTGCATCCTGATTAGTTGGCTGCCATCATTCAAAATAAAAAATGCTTCTATTAATGTAATTATAATTAGCTGGTCTTTGAAGGCAGTTCTTTTTCATTAAAGCATATTGCCAGGAGCTAATGCATTTACAGCACAAAGGATGCTGCAAAACTATGGCTCAGTGGATATTTGTCAAACAACACTTGGCAGGGAAAAAAAAAAAATCAGAATTTAAGTTTAAGCAAAACTTAACATTTTCTCCTTCTCCGTCTTTTTATAATCTGGAGTTATTATATATTCATGACATTCTGTCCAGGCTTACAGAGAAAAAAAAAAAAAAACAAAACACACACATCATGAAACTTCAGGGTAATCCCAGACAGCACTGCAGCTATCCCAAAAAGCACCCCCTTGTTGTTCCCTCATTTGCTGAAAGGAAGATGTACAAGCTACTTAAAAAAAAAA